>CM062815.1:620126485-620301485 GCA_031772625.1 Pinus tabuliformis | reverse complement strand
TACTGGATAATAGAAAGGAAGGACTGGCTGTTCGGGGTGGACGTAGCCCAAACTGGGTGAACCACGTATATCTGTGTCTCTCTTGTTTTATGCTTTTTCTGTGTTTATATTTCTCCAATATTTTATGTGTTCCATTGCTCCGTAATATATAATTCTAACAACTGTCATATGTGTGTGCACCATTATTTTCTTTGTTTCCAGTTTATCTTCCGCGATATTTTTTATTTGTGAAGATTGCAGTTTGATTAATTCGTTGTTGTCGTAGCAATAAACTTCTTAAGTAATTTATCAGTTAGAATAATTTCAATCAGACATGGAGGAAGAAATTCGTTGTTCATAGGGAGTAGTAGGAAAAATTTCTGGGGGCTATGTAGAGCCTAAGCCAGACAGTGCAAATTACTTGGTAGTTTGATTTTTGAGAGCCTGTTCGTAGAAAAATTTGGCTTACTAGTTCGAGTGATTCCAGCAGGAAGAGGGGAAGTTGTATCTCATATTATCGTTGAGCAGATTCCTTGTTTGGGTGCAGAAGGGTTTTGCGTAGAAGAATCAACACTTTGTGTAAAAAAAAGTGCACGCTCAAAAATAATTTCTCTCAGAGGGTTTCTACTCTAGAAATTTGATTTTCCAATTGCAATCGAAAGTAGCTGCAAGCACCTTTTTCTCACTCCATAAGGGAGTTCGAATAGAATATTTAGCAACAGATCAGGGGAGAAAGAGGGATTTTTTTCATTCCAGAATCAGAGATGGCCACAACTAGGATTAGATATCAGGATAGGTTGGAGGGAGCCTCTAGTTATGTCGTCTGGAAGGCTAGGATGTCCTTCCCACTAGTTGAATTTGGCCTGAAGACCTATGTAGAGAATGTTGTGGTAGTACCAACTGATGCAGATCAAATCCTAGAGTACATGAAAGAGATGGTAAAGGAGAAGAAGATGATCCTAGATGGTGTCCAAGAGCATATAGTCTTGTATATATCTGACAAGAACATTTCCAAGTAGATGTGGGATGCTCTCTCTCATCTATTTCATAATCCTTTCGAGCATCAAAAGATGTTCCTGCAAGAAAATATGAGTAACATCAGAATGTAGAAGGGTGAAGGCATAGACCCCTTCCTCAACCTATAGATCTTGTGCATTTGGCCTTAAAAAATGTCTCAGAGGAATGGAAAGTATTTGTCCAAAGTATATTGAGATGAGACACATTACCAAGGTGGGACAGGATGTGGTTAGACCTACAGCAGGAGGAGATGAGGCAAAATCTAATTAATAGATCCATCAACAGAAGCAGCAACAAGGGTTTTAAGGGTGAGAAGGAAGAGGAGAATATGGTCCTTACATTAAAGGGTCCCAGTCAGGGACAAGGGGAGAAGAAGAAAAATAAGGACCTATCTAAGGTCAAGTGCTTCAAGTGTGGTGAGTTTAGCCACTATAGTACTCAATGTCATCTCAAGAAGAAGGATAATCAGGAGAAGTAGGACTAGGTGGTAGCATTCGTAAAGATAAACAATTTGTCCTCCAGGCTGGAAGAATAGTTTTCCATGTTTGTAGATATATATCCAAGAGTGAGGTGGGGTGATATGGAGTTAAAGTCCCAACGTAGTGTAGAGATGAGCATGGTCCATTGAGGTGCATTTTTCATAGATATTTACCTTGCTACAGGGGCCCATAGTATTCAGTAGAAGGATGGATTAGTGTTAGTTATGCAGTCAAATTCTAGAGTGACAATTGCAAACTAGTTGCATTAAGGTGCTAAGGAGTGTAGAGCAGTGGTTATAACATAGCAGGAGACTCAGTAGTAGAGTCAACAGTAACGCATATCCCTAATGGTCAGTGTAGAGGATAGTAGCAGTCAGATGCTCAGGAGATAGATGTAACAAAAATACACAGTTGATTCAGTATTTCGGATGCTCCTAAGTTGCAGTAGTTGTAGGAGCAATAACAACAGATGAGAGGGAGTTGCAGTGAAGATGTAGAGTTGGTAGCAGTATAGCAATGTCAGCAGCAATAAAAAAGAAAAATTGGAGTCATGCAGTGGTTGGTGGGTAGTGGAAGGTAGTCACTATGGCCAGACATCAGCAACATGTAAAAAGGGTAATGCAGAGACACGGTGTTGGAGCAATTCAACACTAGAACACCTTCCTCGCTAAGAGGGAGTGTTATTTTTTTATAGAATCAGAGGTGTTTTAGTCTCAAAACTTTGTGGAGAGGCTAAAACATAGTATTTCTCCATAACCTAGAAATCAATTATGGAAATTCCACCTAGAAGTGTCTCAATTATATTATTCACCAATTTTTAAATATTTCCTAAGTCTAAACTTAGGAAACCTAGTTAATTTATCAGTATTAATTGAGAAAGGTGAGAATTATCTAGAAACTTAAACATGTCAACTAGGAAATAATCTCATCCATTGAGTAAGGTTTAATATTGGTTGTTGGAGTCCCACGGTGTGATTATAAGAAGAATTCGATGGGTAGATGGAGGAACATACTAGTGACAATTGGGATCAATTTCCTTGGGAAGTTCGATTTCTCTAGAGAGCAAAATAATTGTTGAAAGTGTTGGAGCCAAAGAAGGGAAGAAGAGAGGGGAAGAGACAATGAGTATGGAGGAATTCTTCAAGTTTTGGAGAATAAAAAAGAGGAGGTTGATATTTTCTCTAGGAGGTTGCGCAGAGGCAGCACTGAGCCTCAAGAGGGAATTCGATCCAACTGAAGAAGAAGATGTTTTCAGACCCGAAGGTCGAGAAAGTTTTCCAAAGCGCCAGAAAAGAAACTTTCCAGTTAGCAGTAGGCAAGATGTCTAGATTGGTAATTGATTCAGAAAGAGTGTGTGATGGACTACGCTAGGGTGATGTAGGGCCTACATAGAGCTGGTTGGATGGACAGCTTTTCAAAGGTAGTTAAGTGTCGAGATTTCTCGGAGAGAGGGTAAAATCCCTTAAATAATTTTTTGATAGTATTCCTCTTGGATAAATTCGCTAGTTTGGCGATATTTATTGTACTCAGAATTTCCCACTACTACTTAATAATAAAATCCCTTAGTTGTTGCACTGGTTTTCCAAAGATGAGTTTTCCGGGGACTTTTTTCCAAAAATAATTGTGTCATTTTTTATGTGTGTGTGTAAATATTTTCTCAGTTTCCATTTTATCTTCCACAATATTTTTTATTTGTGAATATTGCAGTGTGATTAATTAATTGTTGTTGTAGAAATAAACTACTTAAGTAATTTATCAGTTAGAAGAATTAATTCAAATTGCTACAATAGAATCTCAGTGGTGAATTTTTCACATGGTATCAAAGTGATTTTGATAAGACGTGGAAGCTTAGAAGTGGAGGAAGAAATTTTTTGTTTAGAGGGAGAAACATGATGAATTTCTGGGGGCTACGCAGAGCCTAAGCGAGACAATGTGAATTTGTTGGGCAGTTTGACTTTTTAGTGCAGGTTGGAAGAAAAACCCAGCTTGCCAATTTGAGTGGTTCCAATAGGCAAAGGGGCAGTTGTAGCTCATATTTTTGCTGAGTAGATTCCTTGTTTAGGTATGGAAGGGTTTTGTAGTAGTTTGTAGTAGGAGAATCAATGAAAGGTGGAAGAGAAAGTGCACACACATAGAGAATTTCTCTTAGAGGGTTTTTAGTCTAGAAATCTGATTTTCTAGTTGGAGTCGGCAGTAGTTGCAAGCAATTTTTTCTCATTCAATAATGCAGTGTGAATAGGAGATTTAATAGTTGAGCAGGGGTTAAAGAGGGATATTTTTGTTTTAGATTTAGAGATGGTCACAACTAGGCTTAAAGATCAAGATAGGTTGGACGGAGCCTCCAACTATGTCATTTGGAAGGTCAAGATGTGCTTCCTGCTAGATGAATTTGGATTGAAGACCTATGAGGAGAATGTTTCAGCTCCAAGATTATAGGAAAGAGATGGAAAAGGCGAAGCAGATTATCTTGGATGGCATTCAAGATGATATAGTCTCTCATATATCTAGCAAGAACATTGTCAAGAAGATGTGGGATTCTCTCACTCAGCTATATAAATCCTTTTGAAAAATGAAAGATATTCCTGAAGGAGAAGATGAGAAACATCATAATGTAGAAGGGTCAAGGCATAGATCTCTTCCTAACTAGAATTTAGGAAATATGGGGTCATCTTGCAGCTATTGGGGAGGTGCCTTAACCTATAGAGCTTATGTGTTTGGCCCTAAACAATGTCTCAGAGGAATGGAAATTATTTGTCTAAAGTATCTTGGGATGAGACACATTACTAGGGTGGGACAAGATGTGGTCAGACTCCAGTAAGAGGAGATGAGGCAAGCTCTAGGTAAGAGATCCATTGGTGGAAGCAACAACAAGGGTTTGAAGGGTGAGAAGGAAGAGTAGAATGTGGCCCTTGCATCAAAGGGTCTTAGTTAGGGACAGGGGGAGAAGAAGAAAAGGAAGGAGCTATATAAGGTCAAGTGCAACAAGTGTGCTGAGTTTGGCCACTACATTACTCAGTGTCCTCTTAGGAAGAAGGATAAGCAAGAGAAGCAGGACCAGGTGGAAACATTCACAAATATAGAAAAGTTGTCCTCCATGATGGAGGATATTTCACCATGTTTGCAGGTATACCTCGAGGAGGGAGGTGGGTGATATGGAGTTATAGTCCCAGAGAGATACATGCATGGGTAGGGTCCATTGAGGTGTCTTCCTCATGGATCATTACCTTGCTACAAGGGTCTATGGTATTCAGTAGAAGGATGGATCAATTTTAGTGATGCAGTTAGATTCCAAAGTGATAATTGCATACTAGTTGCATTCAGGTGTTGAGGAGCGGAGAGCAGTGTTGACAACATAGCAGGAGGCTCAGTATTAGAGTCAGCAACAATGCAGATTCCCAATGGAAAGTGTATAGGTTAGTAGAAGTTAGATGCTTAGGAGATAGGTGCAGCATAGAGACAATTGATTCATCATTTCAGTTGCTTCTCAGTTATCGTAGTTGCAGCAACAACAACAATAGATGAGAGGGAGTTGCAGTGTAAATGTAGAGTTGGTAGTAGTATAGAAGTGTGAGTAGTAGCACATATGTAGCATTAGAGTTTTGTAGTTGTTGGTGGGCAATGGAAAGTAGTCACAATGGTCAAACATCAACAACGCGTACAAAGCGTGATATAAAGACAAGGTGTTGGTACAGTTCAACACTAGAACACCTTCCTCACTAAGAGGGAGTGTTATTTTTTGTAGTATCAGACGTGTTCTAGTCTCGAAATGTTGTGGAGAGGCTAAAACAGAGGAGTTATCCATAACCCACAAATCATTTCTAGAAATTCCACCTAGAAGTGTCTCAATTATATTATTAACCAATTTTTAAATATTTCCTAAGTCTAAACTTAGGAAAATTGGTTAATTAATCAATATTAATTGGGAAAGGTACGGATTCTCTAGAAACTCACACCGATAGACTAGGAAATAATCTCATCCAATGATTAAGATTTAATATTGGCTGTTGAAGTCCCATATTGATATTATAAGAAGAAGTCGATGAGTAGATGGAGGAACATACAAGTGATACTTAAGATCAATTTTCTTGTGCAGTTTGATTTCTCTAGAGAGTAGTAGGAGTTTCCAGAAGAGTTTGAGTCAGAGAAGGGGTGTAAAGAGGGGCAAAGACAGTGAGTCCTGATGAATTCTTAAAGCTCTAGAGAGTTAGAAAGAGGAGACTAAGATTTTCTCCAGGAGACTGCACAAAACCCCAAGAGGGAAATTCAATCCAACTAAAGAGGAAGACGTTTTCAGTTCTGAAGGCTGGGAAATTTTTCCAGAGGGCCAAAGAAGCATTTTCCCAGTTAGCATCAGGTAGGACGACTAGATTGGCAGCATATTTGGGAAGAGCATGCAAGGGACTGTACTAGGGTGGTGTAGTGTGTGTGTAGAGCTGGTTGGACGACTAGATTTTTTGAGGCAGTCAAGTACCAGGATTGCTCAGAGAGAGGGTAGAATCCCTCAGATAATTTTTTTCCAGTATTCCTCTTAGATAGATTTTCCAATTTGGCGATAGTTATTGTATTCAAAATTTCTCACTACTGCTTAATAATAAATACCCTCAGTTGCTACACCAATTTTCCCAAGTTGGGTTTTTCATTGGTCTTTTGTCCAAAAATAAATGTGTCATATTTTATGTGTGTGTGCTAGTATTTTCTCAATTTTCAGTTTATCTTCCACAATATTTTTTATTTGTGAATATTGCAGTGTGATTAATTATTTGTTTTTGTAGCAATAAAATTTTTAAGTAATTTATCAGTTAGAATGATTAATTCTAGTTGCTGCAATATAATTTCAGTGGTGAAATTTTCACAACTAGTAGAAAATTGTCCAAATATGGACTAAGAACATTGTTAATCAAATACATAAATGTTGTTGGGGCACTGGTGAGTTCAAATGGTACCACCTCAAATTAAAAATTTCCATTTCTCGTTCTGAGGTTTTTCTTGTGAATTTCTTCTTCCTTATTTTGTACCTAATGGTACCCAATCCTCAATTCTATCTTCGAGAATACTTCAGCGCCTCTCAGTTAATAAAAAAAATCATCAATCCTAGACAAAGGGTACTTTTTCTTTATCCTAACTTTATTTAATTTCTTGTAGTTGATTCATAGCCTCAATGTGCCATCATTCGTCTACATGAACAACATTGAATCTCCCCAAGGTGATACGATGGGTCTAATGCATCCCCTATCCAACATTTCTTTTAATTGCAATTTTAGCTCCAATAACTCTGATGTGCTCATGAAACATGGATATTTTGATATTGGTATCCATCCTGGAAACTATTTAAATAAAAATAAATCTCTCCTTGGTGTAAATCCTAGAATTTCCTCAAGAAACACATCACTAAACTGCTTTAATATAACATACACTTCCATTCTGTCTCTATGAATCTATGATTCAATGGTGATAAAGACAACATATAATTCACACCCTTTCTAGTTGCACCACCTCAACTACAAAGCTAATATTTTCGTAACCGTCATGGGTTTCTTTATCCCTTGTAACATTACTCTATCCCCTTCATCACTAAGACATTCCATTGATTTGTTGTAGCAATCAACTTTCATCTTGTGGCCAGTGAGCTAATCCATGCCAACTAACACATCATAAGAACCCAATGTTAACAAGTTTAAGTTTGTGTATTTGGGCATGCCATTTATAACTTTTGGGCATGAATTCACCATGGCTAGTTGAACTAACCACTATCTTTCATATGCTACCTTCTATAATGCACACTTATCTATAAATTGGGGACTAAGATAACTAAAATTAGTGTTGGCATGATGGTAAGTTTGCTTGTTAGCATTGATTTCAACCTACTATTGGTGGCCCTTGTGATCTTGATGGTTTGTGGTAAAAATTAAGATCTACTAGAGATGAGTTACCATTGACTTGATACAAAGGTGTTTGGCCAACTAGGCCCTCATGATCCGGACTTGATGTAGACGTATTTGGCCAACTAGGCCCTCATGATACTTACTTGATGCAGAGTTGTTTGGAAAACTAGTGCCTTATGATGGCGTCTTTGATGGTTGTAGCGGAGTTGCAGGATATTGGACAAGGTTTGAAGAAGTTTTTGGAGGTATGACAGGGTTTGGAGATGCTTGTAAGTGAATATATGGGTAGAATCCATATGTAATACATGTGAACAATGGCCAAAAATTATTATAACATAAGTAATAAGTCTTCTAGGGCGTGCTATAATGCACTCCTCGAATGTACAGGGTGCGTTATAGCCTTTAGGATGATAATATGAAGAAACTGCTAGGAAAACCAATGGATTATGCATGGTAATACATATAAGCTTTTGCTCTAGTGGTTGATTCAGTCACAATTGATCATTAGGACATAACTATTGTTGGGAAAAATACGGAGAGGGTGGGGGGGGGGGGGGGGGTGAATCAGTATTTTAAGACTCAATTAAACTCTTCTTTTCTTACTTATATTTATGTATGTGACTTTACTAAAAGAAACCTGTGTATATACGTGACTGTCATGCATACAACTAGTGTATATCCATTAACTTACTTTTTAGTTAATTCAACATCTATTTTAAATTGAACCAGTGTATCATTACCTCATTAAGCATTAATAAAATAGTAACCATATGTAGTAAGAAAAAATCAAATCATTACACATAAAAAACACACATGGACACTAGGATTTCAAGTGGAAACCCAATGTGGAAAAAACCACCATTGCTTTCATCTCTATCTTCTTTTATTATTAAGAAAAACTTCTTACAATCTTGTATTAACACAAGTTATACTAGCATGCATGCACCCACCTGCAAAAGGCTATAAACTTCTCTCGTTCTCCAACACCCACTGGAAGGGAGCTCCAACCCCCTAACCTCATTTACCGACACCCACCGGAAGGGAGCTCCAACCCCATGATTTGATTTACTAGCTACCATTGGAAGGAAGCTTTGACTTCCTGATTGAAGGCTCCAACCCTCAACACTTCCGTACACCACGTTTCATAAATTTTCACACTGGATCCACTTGATACAAAAAATCACAACTTGTAGGCCACTTCTCATCAAATTTTCAAACTGGACCCACTACCATCGTTTAAGCCCAATACCAAAATATCAAAACTGAAACTGATCACTATAACAAATAACTCAATCATTGAATCCACTCAATCAACCAATCACTAAACAAACTAAGACCCAAATCAATCAACTCATTCTCAACCAATCAAAGCAGTTAGATCATTGTAACGAGAATACCAATACTAAACCAAAACACTGCATCAACTCACTGAACCAACTATAAACCATGATTAATAAAATATTAGAATATATATGCTACTTTACTTTAGCAAGCCCATGTGTATATGCGCTTTCCATGAGGCATTCCCATGTACAAATCTAAAAATACTGAACCCTGAAACTTAATCGTTGTTATTCTAAAACACACACTAAGTTAAGCCTTAAACCATTGAATCATTCTGAAACTATCACATAACCATCACAGATCTTCAATCATGTATAATTAGCAGCATCATTACTCTTCAATCAATCAATTCAACGTCAAACATCATTGTTAAACTCTGATCATCAAGTAAGACTTCATTGACAGACAACAAAAACATAGTGAGACTGATTATACTGATTAGACATTTTATTCAGCAAAACCCTAACTTATATACACGCTTTCCATAAAGAATTTATGTGTGTATACATGCTTTTCAAGAATGAAACTCGCATACAGATATAAATAGATACGCGACTTATCAGTATTAAACCCACATGTGTACGCGCCTTTCAAGTTATCAAACTCGTGTACAAATATGAAATTATTGGCACAAACCTTCGCTACACAATAGAACTTCATATATACCCATATCTCAGAATACATAGAATAATCACATGTCAAATCATTATCATCTCAAATCATATCAACCCATAATCAATATTGTTATTTCAGATTTATTGGATCCTATCCATCATCAAATTCCCTGGTGCATACTTAGTTTCAGATCAAACTATTCATTAATAGCCCATTACTAGCACATTTGCTTCATATCTAACTATTCATGAAATATTCATTATTTGCACACACAAACACTTTGATCTTCATCTCCTTATATAACTTAGTCCTTATCTAATACCACAGGTCAAAACCACACTTATGCCAATGGTATTCTTTGATGGGAAGAAATATCAATTTTTGGGCTCAATACCATTGGTCAATACTATGGTAAAGACCCTTTGTATTTAGAATACCATGGCGCGTAAACTGTACGCACCTTTCCTTCTTCATACCGATGTGTGTATGCGACTTTTCTTCATATAACCCGCGTATACTTCTTGAAACTTCATCTTTATCATTCCTTTGTCTCTAAACTGCTATGCCTTTGACCAAACTCTTTGTCACATGTAGACACATCCCGTTGACATCTTCATCAAGTAGGTTGCTATTAAAAGACAACACATCAAGTAGGTTTCCATCAAGGACAACACATTAGTCATAATGCCAACAATCTCCCCCTTTGGACTTGATGGAAACCACTTTTGTGTTTGGTCACCACCACCTGTAGATACATGTAAACGGAGTTGTAGATATACCAAGATTTCTCCAAACGCCAAGCTTCTCTCCCACTTTTACATCAAGGGAAAAGGGCTGACCAATGATTGAATGAAGGTTTCTCTCCCTTTGTTGGCATGAGCACTGTAAATCTGATCTAAATTGACCATGCTCCCCCTTAGCACATGTTGAATTTTATGAAGATATACAATGAAGTACATGATGCTATGAACCAACTTGATATGACTTCTCCTATCACCAAGGACTCAAACATATATCAACCACCCAATCACAGCAGGGGTAAAAATTACATCATATTCCCAAAAAGATGGGATTACATGACTTGACCACAATAGTCCATACATGACTGAATTTTACAATTATCACATCATAGGTATTTACATAACCTTTGCATAAAATGGAAGATATTACATTTATAACAAAGACCAAATACCTCTATAGTGAGGTAACAAGACCAAGATAGTCTTCAACAACCATCATATACTATGTAGGATTTGCACCATAAGAATTTGTCAACATCAACTCATCATCAATATGCAAGATAGGACAATGTAGCTTCAATATCATCAACCTATGATCAAGTATGCAACAACAAAAACATAAGCGAGGACCAAGAATATCATCATAAATCAAGGTAGGATCATGTAGCATCATTCTTTAACATCATCAAAATATGCTATGTTCCAAAGTATCATCAAGCAGATGTAGCAGTAGTATATCGATAACCATGTCTTTGTGCAAACTATAAAAACATCATTCTCTTAGCCCAAATTCTTCATACATTAGAAACTATTTTACCACTATGAAACTCACCCACTCATCCCATAGACATCCTCCATGGTAGCAACATTATCATCAAATAATCATTACATAAGGTAACAAGGCAATCCTCAATCATATCATCACCAATATCATCACTAGAAAGTTTTCTATCATCACAACATCTAATATGTTTCAACCATAATTAGAAACTCGTGCATCATCATTCAAGATCTTCAAAATTTACATAATTAGCATCACCATTGATAAGAATCATTATGTACCAAGGTATTCTAAAACATAATGCCAACAATGCACTATTATAGCAAATTCTCCCCTTGAACCTGTGCCAACTATTCATTGTTAGATATGATCACATCAACTCATCCATCAGTTAGGACATCAAAGTATCTTCATCAATCAGCTATTCGTCAAGGCATCAAAAAATTATAAAATCCAAAACCACTTCTAAATAGCATCAACAAACTGTAACCATCAACCATCAGAGCATGAAAGCCAAATAATAATTGATTGAAGCATATCAGAGCCTTTTCCTGAGTCTGCCTCATTGTTTCTTCATCATAGAAAAACATACGTGACTATTCAGATTATAACTCATGTATATACACAAATTTTATTCATGGGATCTACGTACAAAAGGTAAATCACTACAATTTCACAACTATGGCTCCCCTTGAGCCTATATTGTATGTACCTATTCACTGTTACTACACCATATGCACTGTTAGTAGTATAAGCAATACGAATATCAAAAAAACCATAGGAATCATCATCAAGACAAAACATGTATTTCTCCCCCTGAGATTATACATCATTGGTCCTGAAGACCTGATAATCATCTTTTGTTCTTATGAGGTCATGTACCTCACATCACTTCTGCAGTCACTATTAGAAGTATTCTTTTAAGAATAATGGATTGCAATGGGCACCATCTTCTTTTACTCTGAGTCTGAATCCTCATATCTGTGAGAATTTCATTCTTCAAGCACATATAATTTGTTTGGGTTTCTATATCCTCTTTCTATGAATTTTCTAGTTTCTTCATCCATAACCTTGCACTTGGTTGATGTAAACAAAATTATATTTCCTTTATCTTCCATTTGACCTACACTTAGAATATTCTGCTTTAGTCCTTGAACTAATAAAGCATCAACTACTCCTCTATGTTTATTAATTTTGGCTTTACCCTTTCCTAGAACTTTTGTTGGAACATTAGTTCCAAGAATAACATTACCATATTGGTTTTTCTTGAGAGACTCCATCTTACTCTTATCTCCAGTCATGTGATGAGAGCATCCACTATCTATGTACCATTCATCTTCTTCTTCAAATGAGAAGAGATAAAGACCACACCTTATCTGTTCTTCTTTTTTCTTATTACAATAAATGTTGGTGGATCCATCTTTTTAAGGTATTTTGACATCAATATTCTTATTTGGTTGCTTACCATGTTGTCTGCAACAATCCATAGACTTATTCCTGCATTCTTTTTCTACATGCCCAAACTTGTTACAAGAATAACATCTTATATGAGCAGAGGAATCATAATATTTCTGTTTCATATTCCTTATATTGCAATTAATGGCTTTGTGAGAAATTATATTGCAAGCAAAACAATATCCCTTAAAGTACCTGGAAGTTGATGATCTTTCCGTGAGGCAGTTATTAGCTTGAAACAATCTACTTTTGTAATTGGCTGCAACATGTCCATAATTATGACATATAAAACATTCAACATTATTGATCAAAGGAGAGAATTGATTATCATTTCTATAATTAGAAGTAAATGGTTTTCTTTGAAAGTTTACTTTCCTTGGTTGTTGACCAGGTTGACTTCTTATCTCTTTGTTTAACATTTCATGTTTTGCATTGTTACACTTTAAATTCCTTTCCTTAGCTTGTGAACTAGATTTTGTTTCAATAGTTTCATGAAAACCAAGACCATATTTGATGGTGGGAAACCTTTGACTGCTAATAATATTATCCAAAATCTTAGTACTATCTTGAAATCACAAATGTTTATCTATTTCTTCTAATTTAGCTTTTAGGATGTTTCCCTGAACCTCCATTCTTTGATACTGCTTTTCCTTTTCTAGATACTACTTCTTCATACCTTCTTCAACCCTTCTTCCCTCCTCCACTTACTGCTTTAATTTGAGAATCTATTCTTTCAACCCATTTTCTTGTTCTTCAAATGCTTGAAGTAGTTCTTCATTCTGCTTATCTGATTTTTCAAGATCTACTCTTAGAGAGATGATCTCAACTTCAATACCTTCACAATATTGTTTAGATTCCACAACAACATTTATTGATTTAATATGATCCTTGTTATCATATGCCTGCAACTTATCTTTAAGATTAAAAATATTTTTCAAAGCAAGATCAAGTTTTGTTCTAAGATCAAAAATCTCTTCTAACTTGTCTTCTTTTGAATCAGCAACTCCATTTGACATAACAAAGGTTGACACATTGTTAAGGATAGGATTACCTGGTAGTTCCCTTGATGAGGAATCTTCCTTTGGGATTTCTTCATGGATTTCTTGTAGCTTATCCCACACTTTCTTTGTAGTTGTATAATGCATAACCTTATTTAATGTTGAATCAAGTATGCTACAAAAGATGTCACTCAAATCCTTACTGTTCTTTTTCACTTCCTCATCTAATGGAGGAACCTTGGTGTAGCCATTGCATACTAGATACCAAACATCAAGGTTCATTATATTAGACTTCATCTTTTCTTTCCATTGTTGATAATTATCTTTGCTTAGCATAGGCACATCTGCATTGTCCATTGTTTCTAACTTGCCTTGATCTTCTGCTTCTAGAGGCATCATTTTTTAATATGTTTTCTCTTTAGAGTGCTTACTTTCACTTTTACCCATGAGTGCAAGTTCAGTTGTTTCACTATAATCATCACTAGCATTATTTCACAGACAAGGAAATGGAATGCAGTTAGAACAAAATCCATACCTGATAATTCTTTGTTATTGTCTTCTTCATTCTTGATTAATAGAAAGCAGGGTGCTCCCAAACTTGAATATTTGCTGACATTTGTAACTGTCACTGCATCTGATATATCACTATCAAAGTTTTCAATAAAAATATCTTTTTCTTCTAGGGCATCAAACTCATTACTACTTCTATCTTCAAATTCCATAAATAATTGACATTCTTGATTAGACTCAACCTTTTCACAATTTGAAAGGTCGTCACTATCTCCATGTGTATAAAAACTTCTCTTGTTTTCAAAACTTCTCCTATTTATTTTTGCATATTCTTTCCCTTTCTCGCGGTTTTCTTTATTATAGGGACACTTAGCAGCATAATGACCAACTCTACCACAAGAAAAACACTTGAAGGGAAGCTTACCTATGAATCTTCTAGTACCCACTTGGAGTTTCTTTATAAATTTTTCCTCTTCTTCTTCTGATACATAACTTGATTCTTTCTTTTCTTTTCCTTTTGCAGTAGCTTTGAATGAAACTTCTTTGATATCTGAGGGACCCACTTTTCTCATTTCATAGGTTGTTAGAATCCCATGAAGTTGTACAACAATAAGATTCTTCAAGTCCTGCATTTCTTCTATGGAAGAAACTTTTGAATCAAATTTAGGAGTTAGAGACCTTAATATTTTTTCAACCAATGATGATTCTTTTATTTATTCACCAAGATTTCTCATAGAATTCACAATCTCATCTACCCTAAGAAAGAAAATTTCGATACTTTCATCATTGTGCATTCTGATAGTTTCATATTGAATTCTAAGAGTTTGAAGTTTTGCACTTTTTACCTTGGTGTCACCTTCATAGCTTTGGATGATCTTGTCCCATATAACCTTTTCCATATTCAGCTGCATGAATTTGACAAATTCTGATTCTGTCAAGCTTCCTAACAAAGCATTGATAACCTTTGCATTGATTTCATACTTCTTATTTTATGCTTGATCTGTGGGAATGGAGGACGAATGTTGATAGCCTCCTTCAATGATTCCCCATACATATGCTCCAAGTGACTGTAAGTAAGCTCTTGTTCTTACCTTCCAGAAAACTAGACTGGTTTCGTTGAACAATGGTGGCTTAATAGATGTTGTTACCTCTTTATTTCTCATCTTGATGAATCTCCTTCAAGTGATCAAGACTCTTCCTAAAGACCTACTCTGATACCAATTGTTGGGAAAAATACTGGGGGAGGGGGTTGGGGGGGGATGAATCTGTGTTTTAAAACTCACTGAAAATTTTCTACTCTTACTTATATTTATGTACGCAAATTTACTGAAAGAAACTTGTGTATCTATGTGAGTGTCACACAGACAACTAGCGTATATCTAGTAACTCACTTTTCAGTTAATTCAACATTTGTTTTAACATGAACCAGCATATCAGTACTTCATCAAGCATTAATAAAGCAATAAATATGTGTAGTAAGAAAAAAACAAACCATTACACATAAGAAATACATATGAACACCAAGATATTAGGTGGATACCCAATGTGGGAAAAAACCACCGCTGATTTCATCTTTGTCTTCTTTTATTATTAAGAAAAACTCATTACAAATTTGTACTGGCGCAGACTTATACTAGCACACAGGCACCCACCTATAGAAGGCTACAACCTTCTCTCGTTCTCCAACACCCACTGGAAGGGAGCTCCAACCCCCTGATCTCATTTACCGACACCCACCAGAAGGGAGCTCTAATCCCTTGATATAATTTACCAGCTTCCACTAGAAGGAAGCTTCGACTTCCTCACTGAAGGCTCCAACCCTAAGCATTTCCATGGACCACGTTTCATAAATTTTCACACTGGATCCACCTGATACAAAACATCACAACTTGTAGGCCACCTTTCATCAAATTTTCAGACTGGACTCACTACCATCAGTTAAGCCCAATACCAAAATATAAAAACTGAAACTAATCACTGCAACAAATCACTCAATCATTGAATCCACTCAATCAACCAATCACTGAACAAACTGAGACCCAAATCAATCAACTTATTCTAAACCAATCAAATTAGTTAGATCACTGTAACCAGAATATCAAAACACTACATCAACTCACTGAACCAATTGTAAACCTTGATCAATAAAATATCAGAATATATACACCACTTTACTTTAGAAAACTCACATGTATATGCGCTTTCCATGAGGCATACCTACGTATAGATATGAAAATAATGAACCCTGAAACTTAATCACTGTTATCCTAAAACACACACTGAGTTAAGCCTTGAACCACTGAATCATTCTGAAACTATCATAGAACCATCACATATATTCAATCATGTATAGCTAGCAACATCATCTCTCTTCCATCAATCAATTCAACTTCAAACAACACTGTTAAACTCCGATCATCAAGTAAGACTTCATTGACAGAAAATGGAAACACAGTAAGACTGATTATACTGATTAGATATTTTATTTAGCAAAACCATAGCTTATATACACACTTTCCACAAAGCATTTCCACGTGTATACACCCTTTTCAGGAATGAATCTCGCGTACATATCTAAATAGATAAACAACTTACTAGTATTAAACCCATGTGTATATGTACCTTTAAGGTTATCAAACTGCATAGAAATCTAAAATTATTAGGACAAACATTTGCTACACAACATAACTTCAGACATACCCACATCTCGGTATACACAGAATAATCACATGTCAAATCATTATCATCTCAGATTAAATCAACCCATAATCAACATTGTCATTTCAGATCTATTGGATTCGATCCATTGTCAAATTCTCAGGTGCATACTTAGTCTCAAATCAAACTATTCATTAATAACCCATTACCTGCACACTTGCTTTAGATCTGACTATTCATGAAATATTCATTACTTGCACACACAAACACTTTGATCTTCATATCCTTGTATAGCTTATCTATTATCCAATACCACAGGTCAAAACCAAACTTATGTCGATTGTATTCTTTGATGGGATAAAATATCCATTATTTGGCTCAATACCATGGGTCAATACTATGGTAAATACCCTTGGTATTTAGAATACCATGGTGTGGAAACTATACACGCCTTTCCTTCTTCATACATGTGTGTGTATGCAGATTTTCTTCACTGAACCGGTGTATACTTATTGGAACTTCATCTTTATCATCCCTCTATCTCTAAACTACTATGCCTTTGACCAAACTCTCTGTCACATGTAGGCACATCATGTTGACATCTTCATCAAGTAGGTTACCAGCAAAATACAACACATCAAGTAGGTTGCCATCAAGGACAACACATTAGTCATAACACCAACAACTATTTATATCTAAGTGTTGGACAAAGGTTTGGTTGATTTTGGAATTCATTCTCCTACTTAAGAGAGCATAGAAACCTTGCATAATGAAATGGGACAGAGTGATGTATACTTGGTTTAGTTTGTAGAGATTATGACAGAGAGGAAGAGTATGGTATACACGTAATAGGGAGATAGAGTGCAAGCAAAAGGTTAAATGATATGTGCATGTTGACTTGTGGAGTGATGCCAAGTATTCATAATGCCAAACACTGCATTAGTGTGATAGAGTGCTATATTTTGATTGCTAGTGTTAGATGGCATAATTCATACCTATAGCATATCAAGAATGGGTAGAGGATTAATGGCTAACAATTTGTTGTTGTAGATGTCATGTTCAATGATTTCTTTACATGTTGATGGATAAAGTATTATAGTTTTGGACTGAGTTTGTATGTAGCCAAGATCTTGACACCACTAATGTATCTCCATGCTAATTAACATTGAATTCATGTATTGATGTTGTTGTGATACTTAGAGTGAGATATTGTTTCTACTAGGGTCGTGGTTGTTTAATGTGTTGGGTTGAATGTTGCAATGGTTTTATATATGGTTGGGTGATAAGAAAAGTATGATGATGTCAATGTATGGTGAGAGTTTTGAAGAGATGAGATAGGTTTTGTTGATGTTGATTGTATTTGTTAAGCTGAGTGGTTGACATGTTGTAGAGAGAGTGTTGTCGATGTACTTATATTGATAAATTTTTTCAAAGAGAGAACTAATGTTACATTAATATGTTTATGTTGATGTTGTATTTGGGGTTCAATCTGAAATATTTTGAAATGTAGCCCTAGAGAGTTTAAGGAGTTTGGGGCCTCCAATAAGTGGTGGCTTGCTAAGATAGAAGTAGTGTCTCCTTGTTGGTGGTGGCTAGCAATAAGTTAATAGGGGATTGTAGCTTCTTAGCTGTTGGTTGCCAACACACTGTAGTAGGGGTTTTAGCTCCTAGCTTGCAGTGGCTAGTTGAATTATGTAAATGAAATTGATTGAAGAAATAATAAAGGAAGATCATTAATGCCACAACAACAATGTAGTTTTTGTCCCTTCAAGGTTTCCACTAGATATCTTTGTGTCCTTTATGATTTCTTGATATGATGTTAATGTTAACTGTTTATTATGGCGTAACTGCTTAGATATGTTGATCATATGTTGTGCAATGTTTAATTAATTGATTTGGATTTTTTTTATAAATTTTAACATTTTCTATCACTATTGATTCAACCCCCCCCCCCCCCCCCCCCCCACCCCCCCACTATCAGTAGTGACCCGGTTTTTAACAAGTTTTATCAGAGCCTAGTACCTTCCAGTGCAACTTCACCACTGGAAATTAGATCATGGGTAACTAGGGAAGTTTTGTAGCAGATTGAGTTCCTTTTCTTCATGGACCTAATTATGTGCTATGGAGGGTGAGATTGGAAGCATACTTCATATCTCTTGATGTGAACATATTTTTTTCAATAGAGTATCGTACATAATATGAATTTAATGAGAAGACCAATAATATTTTTTGAAGGCATTATTAGATCATTGTTACCCACTATTTTGTGTGTAATATCCCTAGATTTTTTTTTCTAGAATATGTTCCTCAACTGGCAGCCAACAGCCCCTTATAGCCACCAACTACCTCATTGTGCCATTTCTCCACCACTTGAGCCAGCCATATGGTCCCCCACCCATATTTCATGGTTGTATGTTTGGAGGTGGGCCTCCCAAACCTAAAGGTATGCCTTGTCATTTGGTAATTGAGTATTGTAGTTTACTTATCATGGAAACTTTTGGGCATGGATTAATGGGGTGATTCGGCAGAAAGAGTGGGCTAGGTCTGTTCTCTTGCCCCCTAGACCTATTTTGGATGTTAACCTTGGACCCTAGTCTCGTGAGATATCTTTAACTAACCTTTGGGATTTAGGGATGGTACTACATGGGAAGCCCTGATTTTGGTCACACGTTCAACTACCTCATCCACATATATCACTCACCTTCCACTCATTATAACTTCATTCATCATTTCTCCCACTTGGGTCCAGATTCCTCCATTGGGTCCACATAGGGTTAGCCTTCCCCCTCCCCTTGCCCACACCTTGGGTTAGGCCTAGAATGATGCCCTAGAGCTTGATGCAACTAAAAAGAAAATTAAAAGCATAATTGGCCACATTCAATAGGAAGATGTACCAAAAAATGCAAAATATGGCTGGGACAAACACATTTAGGATGTGGGAAAAAACCAATACATGAGATCTGCCCCATCATTATGGCCATCACCCTAGTTCCTATGGGCCCTAGATGAGCCTCCTTTATCATTTAAAAACCCATGATTGTCCCAACCCCTGGTAGGCAATGGGTCGCCCTACCTTAAAGGGGGTATCCACCGTTATATCTTACACATCATGCTCTTATCCCTTGAGCCCCGAGCAGTTAAGTTAAGAAAAATCATAAAATAAAAAAGGCATATAAACAAGGGTGGAAAAATCAAGGTCAAGGCACGTCATGTACGACAATTTCTCCCTCCTATACATTATATACCCAAGTGTAGGCTTCCCTTTTACTAACTACCCTTATACTCCAACATGTGGCCTAGGGCTTCCCCTTCCACTCCCTACTCCATTCATCTCTTTATCACATGCCACCACCCTTTAAAGGATGTACCTTGAATATACTATCCCCTTTAAAAGTAGAAACCACCTAATAGGATACTTGGTTAACCCCATTTGTATCTTAGGGGAATTAGCACATGCCAAAGCCCACTATGAAAGGGCATGCCATTATGAAGTGCCCAACTATTTTCCATGGTTTGTAATCTCTTTTACTCGATTTCCTTTGATGAATTATTGTACTGGAAGGCTAGGGGACACATTGGATCTTATGCAGGATTGTAGATGGTCTCCATTTTGGGTTTGGTCTCCCTATACGGGGTCTTAACCCTCAAGAGGGATACATTGGCATATGTAGGTTGTGCTTTCAGAGCCATGGGCCTCCACAATAGTAGAAAACACTCCATAGATCTCTAATGATGTTCAAATATTTATCAAGATTCACCTATTGGACGAGGAAGATACACCTGGTTCACCATGCCCAGTAGAACCTATAGTTGTACCATGCACTTAGAAGATGACCCATGACTTGTATGTTGATATGGAATCATTTATGCCATCATCTGAGCCCTTATAAATGTTCTACACACATCTTCTACCTACTTGGAGACCCATGAGGTTTCTTATATGCCCTCACATCCATTGGGAGTCCCATACGTTTATTATTTGGAGAACAAGGGGCCAACCCCTTGTCCACTACCTTTAGGAGTCCTATTCATCATTATGGAACTTATGGACTTCATTAGGCTTCTTAGAAGGCCCAAAGACATGTATTATTGATCATTTGACCTCTTGAGAGGCTTATTCATTTGTTTATGAGCTAGTTTGTTGGGCTCTTCACCAAAAGTTAGTTATTTTGCACATTATTTTATTCTAGGGGATAATGTAGGCCTAATTAGATAAATCAAACTCATTAGAAGTGTATAAATACAAGCGATTTGAATTAATTTTAGTAGCACCACTTGGATTTGGCACTAGTATCTCTTTAGATATTTTCCCTATCCTTCTTGGAGGATGATTTGTTTGAGCATGGAATGAATTTTGATATTTGGATAATTTTCATATGTCTTGGAGCTTCTTGATGGAAATTTTTTGGATGGTTGGATATATTCTTACACATGTAAGTAAAATTTAATGTTATTCTTTCTTTCTAATTTTGTCACATACATTGCTGTTGGGATTTTGTTATTCTAGGGCTTATTTGCTGCATCTCTTATGCGAAGTTGTGGAAATTTTGTTTCTGGATAGTGAATGCTTCATGTATGGGCCATGTATAATGAATGAATTTTCCTATGGATTTTTAATTACTAAAATTCATCTTGACAAGCCATTTACCTTGCAAAACGATGTATAAATTCTTTGAAGCTTCTTTTGCTCCCGTCCCAGTGCTAAGTGAAGTTGTCTTTAAGGCCTCCTTGACCTAGAAAATTCGAAGGTCCATAGTTATAATTCTACCTAAATCCAATCTCCCCAAAGGATTAGGCACTGGTTCACCCAAAGGTGATCACCTTAAACCTATTTTCATTCTCCACTTTACTCTTCTCTAGGTCTAGTCCTCTAGGTCACCTAGGGAATCAATTATCTCCTGATCTAGCAATATAAATACTTCAATTATTGGTCCACAATTTCCTTGTTGTGTCCTCAAGAATCCCTCCAAATTTCATGAGGTTCCGATAGTGGGATCTTGAGATATCATAAGCCCTAGCTCGAATACCAATTCTCGCCCTTGGTTTCCCTTAGGCTAGAAAACTCACTGGGATCCTTGCATTGCCTTTCATTGGAACATTAGGGGAATTTTGAGGTCTAAAATAGGCCTCCTTAGGAAATTATAAAATAATAGTGGAAATAATAAAATAAGATTACATTACATCATCAAATTTTAGAGGAAAAAAGAAAAAACTATTTTTTCAACTCATACTTTCAACTTATCTCCCTATGGGTTTACTCAAATTTTGAGAGGAAACACTCATTGGATGCATAATTTGATTCCTAATCTAAGAAGTACCAATGTTTCATATTTTTGATGGACCCTACTACACGAAAAGTAAAAAATACATGAAAAATGTGATTGCAATCACGTTTTTTCATGTATTTCTCATTTTTCATGTAGCAGGGTCCATTGAAAGTGTGAAAAATGGGTATTCCTTGGATGAGGAATTAAAATTTGCATCCAATGAGTACTCTTGCTTGAAATTTGAGTAAAACCTTAAGGCGATAAGTTGAAAATACGAGTTGAAAAAGTATTTTTATTATTTTTTTATCTTTTTACTTTTTTACTCCAAAAATGATGAATCATCCCCCATTGTTGACATCATCATCTTGAATCCTATTGGTTCTTATAAATTTTATTTTGGTTGTACATTTTTCTTAGGAGGCCCATTTTAGGCCTCAAAATTCCCCTAATGATTCATTCCTTGATCCCTTTCCCCTCCCTAATTAGGTCAATTATATCATTGGTTGCTAAATGCTATCCCCTTGACCGAACCTCGAGTCCACTTGGTCCCATGTAGTCCCATCCACTATCAAGGTTAGTTCTTCAAAGATCACCTAGAACCCAAGTTTCCACAAGAATTAGAGGACATAGGGATCTCCTTTATAAGATACATATCCTTTATATGACACATACTCAAAACCTAACCCTAAAATTTTTCCCCAAGCCCTTCCTAGAGAGCCTTCCATCTTGTCTTCCAAGACAAGCAAGCCACATATTTGAACCTATCTTGTGAATAGGCTTCTAGGATCAAACCTCACCCTATCATTGGTTCATCCATTTTGTGATCCTTATAATAACGGGTCTCCTCCCTTCGGTGAAAATATGTAAAGGGTAGGTAGCCTTAACCGGGGTGAAAGTGGGCTATCGCTCCATTGTTTCCCTTGGCCTAGTAGTAACCCTTAAAGGATCCCCTTATAGGACCCCTGCAAGTTTGAGCGGTAATAATCATGATGTATCTAAAGTGAGACATTGCACTATTACAAAAGATATTTTAGACAAGATGCAATATATGTATGGAAGAGAAGGAATTCAAGGTCCAAAAAATGTTGAAGGACCCTGCTACACTCTTGAGGAAAAGGAGAATAATGCAGAAGACCTGACATTCATAGCAATCGAGGATCTAACTCTTATCAAGAAGATAGTGAAAGAAACCATGGGAGTAATGATGTGCCAATCATTTATCTAAAGATAAAACATGAATAAGTCAACAAATAAAATGAAATATTAACAAATCAATTGCAAGATCGTGAATCCCATTGTGAAAAATTAGAAGTTGAAATAGCCTCATTGAGATGTGAATTAGAAAAGGCTAACAATCATCTATCTCAATATGGAAAGCTGGAGAAAAGTACTAAAATATTAGACGCGATCCTTATTGTCCAAAGATCTCCTCCCATCAAGACCATATTGGGTTTTGAGGAAGAATTGCGCTCCAAGACAAAAAAGGAGAAATAATTGGAAAACCATGATGTAGAAGATCATAATTCCATTAGCAATAAATCTATATGAGCCCCTAAGAAGCTATAGTAGCAAGGAAAGTCAAGGAATAAAAATACTTATCATTAGAAGCAATGAAAAGCGTATCAAAACCACAACAAGTAGCAACACTCTAGAAGATAAAAGAAGTAGCCAAGCTCTTATGGTCTGACAAATCAAAACCTAAGGTATCAAAGATTGTTTTATGGGTATTTTTTTTCTGGCAATAGTTTTGGACATCGAGCAATAAAATGTAATTATCTTACAAGAAAATGAAGATTGTTGAATGACATATGTTTTAAGTGTGGAAATATGGCCACAAAGCACTAGCTTGCATATATGAAAATATTAAGCATATAAAAGGAGCAACCTAGATGTTGAAGACAAAGAAGGTATGGAGGAGGAAATATGGGATGCAAAGAGCTAGTCGACTGTAATAGCCCCAGGTTAAAGCTACATGTAAATAAAGGAAATTATAAAGGAAAAAGTGAAACCAAGGTCACGAGACACATAATCCAATATAAATGAAGGGAAAAACATTATATTGGGATCCACTTTTGGTTAATTATTGGCTATGGAAATTGGCATTGGCATTGGAAAGAGGAAAAAGGAAATAAATGAAAATTAATTCAAGGAATAAAGGAAAATAGGTGAAAAGGAAGACGAAGAGATAAGAATATGCATGCAAGGGAAAATGAAGGAAAAATAAAAATAAAAATAAAAAGAGAGAGAGAGCATTCTATGACTCTCTTTGGTTACTCTTGGTTACATTATTGATCATTCTCTTGGTTACATTCTATCACACTCTTGATTACTCTCTAGATCACACTCTTGGACATACGTGGACATTCTAGCATTCAATTAGAGGAGAGAAGAGGAGAATAGATATAACAAGAGGAAGAAAGCACAAGGAAGACAAAACCAAGCATGAAAAAGAAAGCAAGGGAGTGCAAGGAGAAGATTGAAAAAGTAGCTATAACAAGAGTACATCGCAAGAAACATGTTGCGCATGTGATTTCCTTGCTGGGATTTGAATGCATGGTGCATGTATTTGGTTTATTGGTATTTTTTCTATCATTGACATGGGATTTTCTTGGATTGACAGTGATGCATAGCCTTTCCTTTTCCATTTCCAGTTAGCCATGACGTACTGGGTTTTCTATTTGGTTGAGCTTTGGATTACTTGGAGGTTTTGGATCCAGGTGAGGTGGTCATAGGAAAATCTCAAGGGTTGCGGGTGAATATGTTTTCTCGAGGAAGCCCTTGAGAGGTTGGTGGAGACAAGAAAATTCCTTAGAGTATGGTGAAGAAATTCTGAGGCATCCAAGCTTGTGTTGGTTTGGTGATCTCTGGACCGATTTAGGTGATATCACTATGTTTTGATGGTGGAGGTGGTTTAACCTCTGGATTCCATATTTGGATATGTTTTGGTTTATACCTTGTAATCCCACATTCAAGCTTGGAATATGGCATAGGGGTGATTGGATGAAAGAGAGATTTTGTTCAGCTTAATATATGGTCATGTGGTACATGGAAGTCCCTGACGTGGTTGGTATTATTCATATGCTAATATGTGTTATTATTTATTTATGATCAATGAGTTTTTGGCTTGATGGGGCTTGGACCCAGGTTCAGAGTTAGCTAGGCTAACCAACAAAACCCTACACTACTGGCCCTTTCGACCATAGTCTGCTTAGCGCAGACTGCAATCTCACCCGAGGCATTATTGGGGGATGCTAGAACTAGGTTTCCACATCTAGAAGGCTATGTGATGTAGTAGTGAGCCGTTTCTTTAATCTAGGGCTACATTCGACCTTCAGAAACATTTATCTTTAGAATCTTAGACTTAAAGTGATTTCTACTTAATTATATCTATGAGCTTTGCCTAATTGTTCTAACATGTAGAAGTTATCATACAAAAGTAGATATGGATCTTCACGATGCAATTAAAACAATATTTCAGAGAATCAAATCATAACTAAGAATAACACATAAACATATGAATATACAAAGAAAACATAGAATTGCTTCAAATATGCTTTATTACTTCAAATATTGAATGAATACACTTCTTCTGACCCTGCACACACAACTACATGGGCCCGCACACTCAATTGTGGACTTTCCAAGGTCTTTGTCTCCACGTACTCAGCTGTAGGAGCCTTCCCCTTCACAAGAATACAGAATTATAGAAAAAAATAGACTCAAGATCTCATTCATGCACTTCATAAAGTTGCCTAATGACTCCTAGATGACTTCCTTTTATAGCTTTTACATTGCATTACCGTGGTCTCTGAAACATGGGTGAAGCCTATTACTTAATCAAAACAATGCATCCCTTTACAAAATAAAGGGCTTTAACCTGCCTAAAAACCCCTTTGACTCTTAATGTTCTGTTCTATTCACGCTCCTCTCCTCAAAATGCAGAGACTTTACAATATTACAAAACTCTACTCAAAAATTAAACCTGGGGGACCCCATCCCAACATGAGCATAAGTGTTGATTTACTAATTTTTTATGACTAGTTTGTCATGGCTTCATTATGGTTAAATGTTGGTTACAAGTATGATATATTTCTTATTATATGATGTGCTCTTGATCTAGACCTAATTCATGGTTTGATGTCTCATGTTTGATTTATATGAATTCATGTGCTAATATATGTCTTATTGCAGCTAGTGCAAGAGTGACACAATCCTTCTTGATGAATATCTTATGAACTAATGAAAACAATGACCAAACTATGCATTCATGACCTATAAGTACCATAGTCACAAAGCATTTTTATAAATGAATAATTTGGACTGCCAAATTCCTGGGTTCGTAACTTTGGCATATGATCTCCTTTTGGCTATCATAATACCTCATTTTGAAGATCTCCCAGAAGAGGCCAAAAAATAATAATTTTTAAAACATATTTTGACTCTTTTCTAGTCCCTTCCTTTTCCTTGAAAATGTAGTTTAGGCCCTAAAAACGACTTCAAAAGTTTAGGACCCAAAAAACTACCAAAAAAGAAAGTTATGTTAAATTTAAGGAAACAAAACTAAAAGGAAATAATGTTGGGTCAAGTTAGGTTGAGAACAATGTGATCATGTGACATTGTGTGATTGTAGGTAGTTATGGACATGTGGACCTCATTTTCCATACGTGCATCTTTGAAATCAGGTCATGCATAATAACTCTTAGCTCATGTTTACCCCGATGAGCTTGGAAAAGTGGGTAGATGTGGGGTGGGGTGTCACATCGAAATTCAAAGGAATTCAAGGAAGAACACTTTGTCTTGCATAAGGATAATCTACTCAGGGGGAGTAGATCTTTCACCTATGCCCAATAGAGGACATCTTCAAGAGAAGCCAAATAGGATAGATGTATGCACTTAAAATAGAATTTAAAAAACATGTATCTAATTATTTCTAGGTCCACAAGATCAATATGACGCATAGAAGGAGAGAACATGAGTTCAAGGGGAGTTTTACAAGGTTTGAAGGATTGTATCTCATTTTTATTTGATCATCCTTTCATTTTCGATAATGGTTGTAGTCATAAATCGAAAAGGATCAAATTCCTAGCCATGTATGCTATTAGGAGTTTGTGCAGTAAGTAGTAGTTGTGGAGTGTAATTCTCTCAAAAGGAGAGTTGTCAGAACACGAAAGATCATGCTTTTGGATGATGAAGAGATGGCACATGCTCAAGGGGAGTTTGAGATGATTTTTTATCGTTTTCTTATCTAAAATTGATTTAATGCAGGATAATTTTTCCACCATGGAGAGTATGATGAAACTTTGAATGGCTATGTAAAAATGTTGTTGCTCACATTGAAACCTTGATTCATTGTAATTCATTAGATAGTTCTTTCGCATGAAGGAATGGTTATTTATGTATGTATATGTTGAGAACAATTGCTAAAAATACCTTGTATTTTGTATTGATGTTAATCCCTTATGTTATGGTTGGAGTGTTGACAAGAGTCCCTATATATGTGTGTCTACCAAGTACCCTCATGGGTCATGTTCCACAATAATATTTTCATTGTATTTTCATGAGGTCAAGTTATTTTGTTACTGCCACGTATTTTTGTCATGCCATGAAAAGCTGACCCAATATTTAAACATTGAGCCACCTAGGTTTGAATCTTTCTTATGAGAACTATACATTGAGGACAACTACTAAAAGAGTTTCGAATTGTAACATTTGATGTATATGCACATGTTGATGATGAAGGGTAGTGTTGTGTTTTTGCTGCCTAATGACATGCTTTCCAAATGCAAGGTTTGTGCTTGCTATCATTGAAGAGTGTTATGCTTGGTGATGCATATTTTGTATCAAGAGAGCATGGCTAGGATTTGCATTACAAATTATTCACTAGTGATGATGGTCACAAAGGTTGTGTTGTAGAAGTATGGTTGCATCTGTTTCTTGCTCTCCACTTCTAGAGTTTTTGTTGTTGGTTGTTATCAATATGTAGATCGATTTATATTATGTGATTGATTACAGGAGGATGGCTAATGGTACATGGTTGGTCATTGCTATGTGTTGATGAAGAGTTGTTCCTATGGTTGATTTAATGAGGCTTATGATATTAGTTAATGTTGCTAACTATTGTTAATGTGGTTTTGTAGTGTTACCATGTATTTCTTATGGTGAAGAATGAGAGGTTGGATTTGTGAAGGCTATGTATACTATTTTTGGTTTGTTGATGTTTATTTCTTGATGTTGATCATGGATGCAAGGAATTTCATGGTTGCTACTTCTAATGGTGAATTTGTTGAGGGTCACGAGGGTTATCATATTATAGCTATGTATGGGATGTTGAATGCATTGTTACAACATTGTATCTTTAGTGTTATAGCCTTGTACTCTCATTATAAACCCTTGTATCATTGTTTCTTATTATTGAGTGTGTTGGTTGAGTGATCTTAGTGTTTACATGTAGTAGAGGAGAATGTATTTAATATATTGTAGTCATGTGTGCGCCAATGGAGTCATTCTTGTAACTTTGTATCTCTTATGATGTAGCCATGTGCCTTCATGTCATTATTTGGTCTTGAGTGATTATGGAGTACAGTTTGGAGTAGCCTCTTGTATGTGGAAATGAAGAAATTGTTGTACAAAAAGTGTTTGCACGATAGCTTGGATGAGATATTTCCAACCCCTGGTTTATATTCAATAGGAGTATATTCGGTGACAAAAAAAACGTTGTTGGCATGATTTGTAGTTGATCAAAGGTTTTGCAGGTGAGTCATAGAATTTTGATCCAACTTACAGAGTGTTACCCTTTTTCCATTGATGTCAAAGGGGGAGAGAGGAAGAGTAGATGATCTGATGTTTGCAAGAGGTTACCATCAATGCCAAAGGGGGAGAATTGTAGAATGATGGTAGGTTTTATTGTTGGGATTGATGTCAACCTACTGGAAGTGGTCCTTATGATCATGAATTAATGCAAAGTTGTTTGGAAATCTAGTGCTATATGATGGTGTCCTTGATGATTTTAGAGGGGTTACAAGAGATTACACAGGGTCTAAAGAAGTTGCAGGAGGTATGATAGGGTTTGGAGATGCTTGTAAGTGAATATCTAGATAGAATACACGGGTAACATAAGATAACAATGACCATAGAGAATTATAATGTAGATAATAATTTTTCTAGGGTGTGTTATAATGCACTTCCCAAATGTACAAGTGTGTTATAGCCTGTAGCATGAGAAAATGAAGAAATCACTAAGAAAACCAATGGATTTCCCATGGTAATGAAAAGAAGCTTCATTGTAGTAGTTGATTGAGTCAAATTCGATCATTAGTACATATCTATTTATATATAAGTGTTGGATAGAGCTTTTGTTGATTTTGGAACACATTCTCCTACTTAAGAGAGCATAGAAACCCTACAGAGTGAAATGGAACATAGTGGTGTATACCTGGTTTGAATTGCAGAGATTATGATAGAGAAGTAGAGTATGGTATACACATAACAGGGAGATATATTGTAAGAAAAAGGTTAAATGAGCTGTGCATGTTGACTTGTGGATTGATGCAAATTATTCAAAATGTCAAACACTGTGTTGGTGTGACAAAGTGCTAGATTTTGATTGCTAGTGTTAGATGGCATAGTACAAACTTGTAGTAGATTAGGTATGAGAAAATGATTGATAGCTAACAGATTTTTGTTGCAAGTGTCATGTTCAATGATTATTTACATGTTGATGGATAGAGTATTATAATTGTGAATTGAGTTTGTATGCATCCAAGATCTTAACACCATTGATGTACCTCCATGCTAATTATCCTTGAATTCATGTATTATTGTTGTTTTAAGACTTAGAGTAATATATTTCTACTTCTAGGGTCATGGTTATTTAGTGTGTTGGGTTGAATGTTGTAATGGTTTTGTAAATGGCTAAGTGATAAGAAAATTATGTTGTTTCCAGTGTATGGCGAGAGTGTTGAAGAGATGAGATAGGTTTTATTGATAGTGATTGTATTATTGAGATGAGTGGTTGACATGCTGTAGAGAGAGTGTTTCAGATGTACTTGCGTCAATAAGTTGTGTCAAAGAGAGAATTAGTATTGCAGTGATGTGTTTACATTGATGTTGTATTGTTGTATAGTCTGAAATATTTTGAAATGTGTCCCTAGATATTTTGAGGAGATTAGGGCCTCTAAAAAGTGGTTTATTATAGAGATAGGAGCATTTCCTCCTTGCTGGTGGTGGCTAGTGATTAGTATATAGGTAGTTGGATCTTCCTAGCTAGTGGTGGCTAGCAAACTATAGTAGGGGTTATGGCTCCTAACTGGTAGTGGCTAACTGAATGATGTAAATGAAATTGATTGAAGAAATAATGAAAGAAGAGCAGTAATGCAATAGAAACAAGGTGGGTTTTGTCCCTTCAATATTTCCACCATACATATTTATATCCTTTACGTTTGCTTGATATGATTTCAATGTTAACTATTTATTATGGTGTACTTGCCCAAATATGTTGATGATATGCCATGTAATGTTTGTTTAATTGATTTGCAAAACAAGTTTTAAAGTTGAATATTTGTCACTATTTATTCACCCCCCTTTTAGTAGTGACCTAGTTTCCAACAATGAGAATTGGGGTCAATCATAATTGAAATAGGCTAGTTATTGGCCATACCTTCCATCTAAATCATTGATGCTTGGTGATTAGCCTGATTGTTTTCCAACATGACATAATTTCATGGTACATCTTATGGCACATCATTCACTATCTTTTCATATTACACATTATAAAGCATGGGGCCACTTTGTTGTTATTGTCATTGTATTTCTCCCTTGATAGTAGTAAACTTCACATTCCTTCCCCCTTATTAAGGTTATGCAATTATCTTCCATTTTCCTTCCAATCAATTTGGAACTCAATCTTATGCATGGAATTTTCATAATAGTACCTCATTTTCCAAATGGTATCATCCATGATTTTTGTCTCATCAAGCTCTATTATGTTCCTGAATGGCTGTGGAAATCCATTGAGGTACCATTGGATCTTTACCTTCTCATCCTTGATGTAAGGCATATACCTCAATAGCTCCAAGATTTCTATTGATGTATTCATTAGTTGTCAACTACCCTAATTTGTGCTCATAGAATTCTCTCACCTTGTTGTCATGGTACATTTCAGATGGGTACTTTTCCTAGAAATAACCCTCAAACCTTTTCCAGAAAACTCTTTCACTTTTATGTTCTTAGCATTTATCACATCTTCCCACCAGATATCATATTTACCTCTCAAGCTAAAAAAGGATCCACTTTCCTTCATACTCTCATAGTAATCATGTACTCAAAAAATACTTCTTCATTCCTAACAACCATGTTTCCGCTTCCTTGGCCTTCCTCACCTACTCTATCTATGTTTTCTCATGTAGCATGCCAATTGTGATGGGACATTGCACAAGGGCTTAAGAGAAATGGCCTTAGGAATTGCACAATTGAGCACTACAGGGACCAAGGAATGACCCTACTATCCACTAGAACTGTGCAAGGTGTAATAAGAGGCAAGGTAGGACAAGGTATTGCATAGTAGGAAATCACATTTAGCAAGAGTGACAAAACTAAGCATTGTAATTTTACAATGTGAAATGAGTAAGGAGAAGAATTCTGAGATTTCATAGTTGAGTAATGCTGTGACCTAGAGATGTTCCTACCTTCCAATATAATTGTGCCCACAATAGGAGGGAAATTTTGTCAAGGGATTGTACATAGAGCTAGTGTAAGCAGTTGCAGGTTAGGTCACAAGACCTTGGGGATGCTCACTGTGCAATTAAAAAAACAGAGCCTTTCTATTGCGTATTTTTTCATTACAAGGAGATAAAGAAGTATTCACTATTAACTAAAAGTGCTCAATGTGCAATACAAGGAAAGACTAATCAAGACTTAGTGCATTGGGGTAGTACAAGAAACAAGGGTTCATTGAGTATGTTATGAAGTTGCTCAATGCACAATAAGGGGAGTTTTCCTCAAGAAAGGTTCAGTGCACAGGTCAAGGAGGTAAGGGTCTCTCATTGAGACTTAAGAATGCTCAGTGCTCATTACCTAGTAGGAGTTCAATGTATTTACAACTTGCACATGATGGAAAGACCAAGAAGAGATCCAAAATGGCTAATTGTGGGATTAGTAGAACAAGAGAAAGAAAGAAATAAAAAAAGTCACAAACATATATACCATAAAATACAAGGTGAAAAAATGTACAGTAGCCAATATCGACACATATTCATTGAAATGAAAATAAAGTGAAAATTTCTTCTAAGTGCAACAGTTGAAAAGTAAGTTTGCGACACTTAAATATAAGTTCGTGATACAAGTGTCGACTACAATCAAAATATGTGCTATGTCATGGGAGAATATCCAACACATTTTCTTATGGTAGATAGTATCAACTAGTGCAAGAGAGTGTGCTAGAGTTTCCTTTAAAAGGTGTGCCATAGTACTCTCAAGATGTGTGAAAACAAGTGGAAGAGACACATGAAAGGCTGAATGTGATGAAACACAAAGAAAACATAAGCGACACATGTAAGAATGAAAGCAGGAAGAAATGATGCATGTAAGAGTAAAATAAAGAAAAAGAAATAGTTGCAAAAATAAAAGTTACAGTTGAGTATCTCATGCAAGTGATGGATCATTTACAACCTTGGGTGAGATAATGCCCCTTATAATCCTACAATAGTGCACAAAGATCAAAAGCAAAAAATGAATATAAAGATGACATTTGGACCAGACTCTTTATATAGGGAGAGAAGACATGCAATTAGGGTTAAGATATATGAGTGCACCTAGTGCATGCCGAGAGGCTTGAAGAAGTACACTCTCACTGTCAACAAATAGTGCACAATCACTATCTGCAGAGGATGCCCTTACACTATCATTGTCCATAAGGGTTAGACAATATTTGTTTATAGGAACTACGCCAGCACTGGTATCAAGAATTGTGTAAGCACTGACATCAAGGATTGTGCAATCACTAATTCTAGAGACTACACAATCACTGTCATTAGGCACTATGCAACTATTATCATCAAGGACTGCGCGGTGCTTGTCTTCGAAGGATACACATTGACTATTAGGATTGCTTAGAATAAGTTTGCTATGGAGGCAAGAAAAGATGGGCATTCAAAAGAAAGTTACTTTGACACTTAAAATTCTCAAAGGAAGACTTGAACACTTGAGCAACATCACTAAGAATGACATTAATGGCTTGAAATAGAGGGTGGCATGACAACAAGGAGGCTCCAAAATTTGGATGTGGGAATTTTTTTTGAGGGTGATTGTTGTAGCAAAAACACTTGGCTACACACTAGAGGAACTCCAACTTCTCTTTTTAGGTCTAGCATTAATTATGAGGAATAGCCTTTTAGAAGTATTGTCTCATCGAGTTGGTCACTCTAGCTTCTTTACTTAGCCCGATAACAAAAATAGTCTCTTCTATTCGTCGCATTGGACTAACACATTCCACAAGACTAGTCGAACTTCACAGGTTTTGATTAGGGAGTAGGAGTATATAAGTTCCACGAGTTTAATATGTTCAAAGTTTTATTGCCCTCCAATGTTGCTCCACTTCCAGCAGTCCTGTTCAGTACCAAGACATAGTTACTTTAAGGATTCACAAGCATTGCTTCATTGCTAGCGAACCTATTCAGTACCCCAGCGAAGTTGCTTGCTTCACCTTTATGTGTTGGAAGCCTTTCTCTTCTTTCACCCCTTATTTTATTTTCAATATGCTCATTGGCATTTTAATGGAATTTTATCACCAGGGTGGAAGAGGGATCCCAACTTAGTTAAGAGAAAGAGAGGTTATTCCTTTTGCATAGACTCTTATATATATACCTTTTAAAATTAGTGTGCGCTCTTAAGTTTTTCCACCTTTCCTTTCTCGACTAAGCTAAGATGACACGTTAAAACCAATTAATATAAAGGGTTGATTCAAGGAATGAAGATCCTATAATAGATGTGGTAATCATAGATACGCTTGAGCTTTCACTTAGGATGAAACATGTTTTCCATACGTGCATCATTGACCTTAAAATGTATTTAGGTGCAAACAAAGAAGTAGACCAAATATAAGCTAAGCATTGCTAGTTTCCATAGTTTCCCTTTCAAATTTTGCGACATTACCATAGAGATAAAAATATCAGCTTCCATACATGGTTTTATTAAAATAAAACACAAGTAAAGACATGAAAGAAAACATGACACGACATAAAAAGTAAAACATCATGTAAAACTAGTAAAGGGCATGCATGGAACAAAACTCAGTTGGAAAGAAAAATGCGGGAAAATTTCTATAATGCAATGCAAAAGTTACTAGGATGTGAATAAGAAAAATAACAAAACTAAACCTAAATCCTAATATTTCTAAACTAAAAGGTCAATATTATGTGAAGTCAAATTTCTAATGTATCCATTCAATTTGTTCCCAACCTAATAGCAGAAAGATATAAGCAATTAGCAATAATATAAAAAAATGTGTAGAAATAAAGACATTGACTTGAATCCCTTACACAAGAAATTGAAGGTCTTGCCTATTGGTAGAAAGAACTGCCATAAGAGCTAAATTTAACCAATCTTCAACTTTACCTTGTTGATTAGAACAAGGACCATACAAACCTTGAAGGGTGCCCATGAACATGCATTCATCTACATTTTTATTCTTAGCAAACATCAGGTCAGATCACAACTTATTATTAGCAACAGAACTTACCTGATAAGATCCCTCTATCAAATCATAGATTTTATCATAGTATCTAGAACAAATGATTTGAAAACCCTGAAATTCTTGAAAATATGAACTTTCAATGAGTGCACTCAAATTATAACTAGAATCCATATTTAATTTGATCTTTCTCATGAATTTTGTCAAGATCGTGAGGATCAAACATAACCATAAGCAAAATTTGAGGTTCCTCAATGATCTGACATGTGCCTAAATAGTGAAATAATGAATCATAAATATCAATGAGCTCAACAATATTAAATGATGTAAAACAATTATGATCACTTAGTGCTAAGCGAAGTTGTCTTTGAGGCCTCCTTGACCTAGAAAATTCGAAGGTCCATAGTCATAATTCTACCTAAATCCAATCTTCCCAAAGGATTAGGCACTGGTTCACCCAAAGGTGATCACCTTAAACCTATTTTCATTCTCCCCTTTACTCTTCTCTAGGTCTAGTCCTCTGGGTCACCTAGGGAATCAATTATCTCATGATCTAGCAATACAAATACTTCAATTATTGGTCCACAATTTCCCTGTTGTGCCCTCAAGAATCCCTCCAAATTTCATGAGGTTCCAATAGTGGGATCTTGATATATCACAAGCCCTAGCTCGAATACCAATTCTTGCCCTTGGTTTCCCTTAGGCTAGAAACCTCACTGGGATCCTTACATTTCCTTTCATTGGAACATTAGGGGAATTTTGAGGTCTAAAATAGGCCTCCTTAGGAAATTATAAAATAATAGTGGAAATAATAAAATAAGATTACATTACATCATCAAATTTTAGAGGGAAAAAAGAAAAAACTATTTTTTCAACTCATACTTTCAACTTATCTCCCTATGGGTTTACTCAAATTTCGAGAGGAAACACTCATTGGATGCATAATTTGATTCCTAATCTAAGAAGTACCCATGTTTCATACTTTCAATGGACCCTACTACACGAAAAGTAAGAAATACATGAAAAATGTGATTGCAATCATGTTTTTTCATGTATTTCTCATTTTTCGTGTAGTAGGGTCCATTAAAAGTATGAAAAATGGGTACTCCTTGGATGAGGAATTAAAATTTGCATCCAATGAGTACTCTTGCTCGAAATTTGAGTAAAACCTTAGGGAGATAAGTTGAAAATACGAGTTGAAAAAGTTGTTTTATTATTTTTTTATCTTTTTTACTTTTTTACTCCAAAAATGGTGAATCATCCTCCATTGTTGACATCATCATCTTGAATCCTATTGGTTATTATAAATTTTATTTTGGTTGTACATTTTTCTTAGGAGGCCCATTTTAGACCTCAAAATTCCCCTAATGATTCATTCCTTGATCCCTTTCCCCTCCCTGATTAGGTCAATTATATCATTGGTTGCTAAATCCTATCCCCTTGACCGAACCTCGAGTCCACTTGGTCCCGTGTGGTCCCATCCACTATCAAGGTTAATTCTTTAAAGATCACCTAGAACCCAAGTTTCCACAAGAATTATAGGACTTAGGGATCTCCTTTATAAGATACATATCCTTTATATGACACATACTCAAAACCTAACCCTAGAAGTTTTCCCCAAGCTCTTCCTAGAGAGCCTTCCATCTTGTCTTCCAAGACAAGCAAGCCACATATTTGAACCTCTCTTGTGAATAGGCTTCTAGGATCACCCCTCGTCTTATCATTGGTTCATCCATTTTGTGATCCTTATAATAATGGGTCTCCTCCCATCGGTGAAAATACGTAAAGGGTAGGTAGCCTTAACCGGTGTGAAAGTGGGCTATCGTTCCATTGTTTCCCTTGGCCTAGTAGTAACCCTTAAAGGATCGCCTTATAGGACCCCTACAAGTTTGATCGGTAACAATCATGATGTATCTAAAGTGAGACATTGCAATATTGCAAAAGATATTTTAGACAAGATGCAATATATCTATGGAAGAGAAGGAATTCAAGGTCCAGAAAATGTTGAAGGACCCTGCTACACTCTTGAGGAAAAGGAGAATAATTCAGAAGACCTTACATTCATAGAAATCGAGGATCTAACTCTTATCAATAAGATAATGAAAGAAACCATGGGAGTAATGATGTGCCAATCATTTATCTAAAGATAAAACATGAATAAGTCAACAAATAAAATGAAATATTAACAAATCAATTGCAAGATCATGAATCCCATTGTGAAAAATTAGAAGTTGAATTAGCCTCATTGAGATGTGAATTAGAAAAGGCTAACAATCATCTATCTCAATATGGAAAGCTGGAGAAAAGTACTAAAATATTAGACGCGATCCTCATCGTCCAAAGATCTCCTCCCATCAAGACCATATTAGGTTTTGAGGAAGAATCACGCTCGAAGATAGAAAAGGAGAAATAATTGGAAAACCATGATGTAGAAGATCATAATTCCATTAGCAATAAATCTATATGAGCCCCTAAGAAGCTATAGTAGCAAGGAAAGTCAAGGAATAAAAATACTTATCATTAGAAGCAATGAAAAGCGTATCAAAACCCCAACAAGTAGCAACACTCTAGAAGATAAAAGAAGTAGCCAAGATCTTATGGTCTAACAAATCAAAACCTAAGGTATCAAAGATTGTTTTATGGGTATTGTTTTTCTTGCAATAGTTTTGGACATCGAGCAATAAAATGTAATTATCTTACAAGAAAATGAAGATTGTTGAATGACATATGTTTTAAGTGTGGAAATATGGCCACAAAGCACTAGCTTGCATATATGACAATATTAAGCATATAAAAGGAGCAACCTAGATGTTGAAGACAAATAAGGTATGGAGGAGGAAATATGAGATGCAAAGAGCTAGTCGGTTGTAACAGCCCTGGGTTAAAGCTACATGTAAATAAAGGAAATTATAAAGGAAAAAGTGAAACCAAGGTCACGAGACACATAATCCAATATAAATGAAGGGAAAAACATTATATTGGGATCCACTTTTGGTTAATTATTGGCTATGGAAATTGGCATTGGCATTGGAAAGAGGAAAAAGGAAATAAATGAAAATTAATTCAAGAAATAAAGGAAAATAGGTGAAAAGGAAGATGAAGAGATAAGAATATGCATGCAAGGGAAAATGAAGGAAAAATAAAAATAAAAATAAAAGGAGAGAGAGAGCATTCTATGACTCTCTTTGGTTACTCTTGGTTACATTATTGATCATTCTCTTGGTTACATTCTATCACACTCTTGATTACTCTCTAGATCACACTCTTGGACATACGTGGACATTCTAGCATTCAATTAGAGGAGAGAAGAGGAGAATAGATATAACAAGAGGAAGAAAACACAAGGAAGACAAAACCAAGCATGAAAAAGAAAGCAAGGGAGTGCAAGGAGAAGATTGAAAAAGTAGCTATAACAAGAGTACATCGCAAGAAACATGTTGCACATGTGATTTCCTTGCTAGGATTTGAATGCATGGTGCATGTATTTGGTTTATTGGTATTTTTTCTATCATTGACATGGGATTTTCCTGGATTGACAGTGATGCATAGCCTTGCCTTTTCCATTTCCAGTTAGCCATGACGTACTCGGTTTTCTATTTGGTTGAGCTTTGGATTACTTGGAGGTTTTGGATCTAGGTGAGGTGGTCATAGGAAAATCTCAAGGGTTGCGGGTGAAGATGTTTTCTCGAGGAAGCCCTTGAGAGGTTGGTGGAGACAAGAAAATTCCTCAGAGTATGGTGAAGAAATTCTGAGGCATCCAAGCTTGTGTTGGTTTGGTGATCTCTGGACCGATTTAAGTGATATCACTATGGTTTGATGGTGGAGGTGGTTTAACCTCTGGATTCCATATTTGGATATGTTTTGGTTTATACCTTGTAATCCCACATTCAAGCTTGGAATATGGCATAGGGGTGATTGGATGAAAGAGAGATTTTGTTCAGCTTAATATATGGTCATGTGGTACATGGAAGTCCCTGACGTGGTTGGTATTATTCATATGCTAATATGTGTTATTATTTATTTATGATCAATGAGTTTTTGGCTTGAGGAGGCTTGGACCCAGGTTCAGAGTTAGCTACGCTAACCAACAAAACCCTACACTACCGGCCCTTTCAACCACAGTCCGCTTAGCGTAGACTACAATCTCACCTGAGGCATTATTGGGGGAAGCTAGAACCAGGTTTCAACATCTAGAAGGCTATGTGATGTAGTAGTGAGGCGTTTCTTTAATCTAGGGCTAGATTTGACCTTCACGAACATTTATCTTCAGAATCTTAGACTTAAAGTGATTTCTACTTAATTATATCTATGAGCTTTGCCTAATTGTTCTAACATGTAGAAGTTATGATACAAAAGTAGATATGGATCTTCACGATGCAATTAAAACAATATTTCAGAGAATCGAATCATAACTAAGAATAACACATAAACATATGAATATAAAAAGAAAATACAGAATTGCTTCAAATATGCTTTATTACTTCAAATATTGAATGAATACACTTCTTCTGACCCTGCACACACAACTACATGGCCCCGCACACTCAATTGTGGACTTTCCAAGGTCTCTGTCTCTGTGTACTCGGCTGTAGGAGCCTTCCCCTTCGCGAGAATACAGAATTATAGAAAAAAATAGACTCAAGATCTCATTCATGCACTTCATAAAGTTTCCTAATGACTCCTAGATGACTTCCTTTTATAGCTTTTACATTGCATTACAGTGGTCTCCGAAACACGGGTGAAGATTATTACTTAATCAAAACAGCCCATCCCTTTACAAAATAAAGGGCTTTGACCTACCTAAAAGCCCTTTTGACTCTTAATGTTCTGTGCTATTCGCGCTCCTCTCCTCAAAATGCGGAGACTTTACAATATTACAAAACTTGACTCAAAAATTAAACCTGGGGGACCCCATCCCAACATGAGGATAAGTGTTGATTTACTAATTTTTTATGACTAGTTTGTCATGGCTTCATTATGGTTAAATGTTGGTTACAAGTATGATATATTTCTTATTATATGATGTGCTCTTGATCTAGACCTAATTCATGGTTTGATGTCTCATGGTTGATTTATATGAATTCATGTGCTAATATATGTGTTATTGCAACTAGTGCGAGAGTGACACAATCCTTATTGATGAATATCTTATGAACTAATGAAAACAATGACCAAACTATGCATTCATTACCTATAAGTACCATAGTCACAAAGCATTTTTATAAATGAATAATTTGGACTGCCAAATTCCTGGGTTCGTAACTTTGGCATATGATCTCCTTTTGGATATCATAATACCTCATTTTGAATATCTCCCAGAAGAGGCCAAAAAAATAATTTTTAAAACATATTTTGGCTCTTTTCTAGTTCCTTCATTTTCCCTGAAAATGTCGTTTAGGCCCTAAAAACAACCTCAAAAATTTAGGACCCAAAAAACTGCCAAAAAAAGAAAGTTAAGTTAAATTTAAGGAAACGAAATAAAAGGAAATAATGTTGGGTCAAGTTAGGTTGATAACAATGTGATCATGTGACATTGTGTGATTGTAGGCAGTTATGGACATGTGGACCCCATTTTCCATATGTGCATCTTTGAAATCAGGTCATGCATAATAACTCTTAGCTCATGTTTACCCCGATGAGCTTGTAAAAGTGGGTAAATGTGGGGTGGGGTGTTACATTGAAATTCAAAGGAATTCAAGGAAGAACACTTTGTCTTGCATAAGGATAATCTACTCAGGGGGAGTAGATCTTTCACCTATGCAAAATAGAGGACGTCTTCAACAGAAGCCAAATAGGATAGATGTATGCGCTTAAAATAGAATTTAAAAAAAACGCATCTAATTATTTCTAGGTCCACAAGATCAATATGATGCATATAAGGAGAGAACATGAGTTCAAAGGGAGTTTTACAAGGTTTGAAGGATTGTATCTCATTTTTATTTAATCATCCTTTCATTTTCGATAATGGTTGTAGTCATTAATGTAAAAGGATCAAATTCCTAGCCATGTATGCTATTAGGAGTTTGTGCAGTAAGTAATAGTTGTGGAGTGTAATTCTCTCAAAAGGAGAGTTGTCAGAACACTAAAGATCATGCTTTTGGATGATGAAAAGATGGCACATGCTCAAGGGGGGTTTGAGATGATTTTTTTATGGTTTTCTTATCTGAAATTGATTTAATGCAGGATAATTTTTCCACCATGGAGAGTATGATGAAGCTTTGAATGGCTATGTAAAAATGTTGTTGCTCACATTGAAACCTTGATTCATTTTAAATCATTAGATATTCCTTTCGCATGAAGGAATGGTTATTGATGTATGTATATGTTGAGAACAATTGCTAAAATTACCCTGTATTTTGTATTGATGTTAATCCCTTATGTTATGGTTGGAGTGTTGAGAAGAGTCCCTATATATGTGTGTCTACCAAGTACCCTCATAGGTCATGTTCCACAACAATATTTTCATTGTATTTTCAGGAGGTCGAGTTATTTTGTTACTGCCACGTATTTTTGTCATGCCATGAAAAGATAAGCTAATATTTAAGCATTGAGACACCTAGGTTTGAATCTTTCTTATGAGAACTATACATTGAGGACAACTACTAAAAGAGTTTCGAATTGTAACATTTTTTGATGTATATGTACATGTTGATGATGAAGGGTAGTGTTGTGTTTTTGCTGCCTAATGACATGCTTTCCAAATGCAAGGTTTGTGCTTGCTAGCATTGAAGAGTATTATGCTTGGTGATGCATATTTTGTATCAAGAGAGCATGGCTAGGATTTGAATTACAAATTATTCACTAGTGATGATGGTCAAAAAGGTTGTGTTGTAGAAGTATGGTTGCATCTGTTTCTTGCCCTCCACTTCCAGAGTTTATGTTGTTGGTTGTTATCAATATGCAGATCGAGTTATATTATGTGATTGATTGCAAGAGGATGGCTAATGGTACATGGTTGGTCATTGCTATGTGTTGATGAGGAGTTGTTCCTATGGTTTATTTAATGAGGCTTATGATATTAGTTAATGTTTCTAACTATTTTTGATGTGGTTGCAGTGTTGCCATGTATTTCTTATGGTGGGGAATGAGTGGTTGGATTTGTGAAGTCTATGTATACTATTTTTGGTTTGTTGATGTTTATTTCTTGATGTTGATCATGGATGCAAGGAATTTCATGGTTGCTACTTCTAATGGTGAATTTGTTGAGGGTCACGAGGGTTATCATATTTTAGCCATGTATGGGATGTTGAATGCATTGTTACAACATTGTATCTTTAGTGTTATAGCCTTGTACTCTCATTATAAACCCTTTTATCATTGTTTCTTATTATTGAGTGTGTTGGTTGAGTGACCTTAGTGTTGGCATGCAATAAAGGAGAGAGTATTTAATATATTGTAGTCATGTGTGGGCCAATGGAGTCATTCTTGTAACTTTGTATCTCTTATGATCTAACACTAGCAATATATTGTATCTCTTTGGAGTAATATATTGCTACTTCTAGGGTCATGGTTATTTAATGTGTTGGGTTGAATGTTGTAATGGTTTTGTAAATGGCTAAGTGATAAGAAAATTATGTTGTTGCCAGTGTATGGTGAGAGTGTTGAAGAGATGAGATAGGTTTTATTGAAAGTGATTGTATTATTGAGATGAGTGGTTGACATGTTGTAGAGAGAGTGTTTTAGATGTACTTGTGTCGATAAGTTGTGTCAAAGAGAGAATTAGTATTGTAGTGATGTGTTTACATTGATGTTGTATTTTTGTATAGTTTGAAATATTTTGAAATGTGTCCCTAGATATTTTGAGGAGATTAGGGCCTCCAAAAAGTGGTTTCTTACAGAGATAGGAACATTTTCTCCTTGCTAGTGGTGGCCAGTGATAAGTAGATAGGTAGTTGGAGCTTCCAAGCTAATGGTGGCTAGAAAACTATAATAGGGGTTATGTGTTGGCATTATGGCACAGGTGTTGTCCTTGATGGCAACTCTATCTGGTGACAGATCTCAGTTTAGGCATTCAGAATGAAGGAAAAGACATATACCCAGGTTCATCTAGACTAAGGTGCGTATACATGTGGGTTAGACGTTACAAAGTCGCGTATGCATATACACGCACTTTCACGCAAGGAAAAGTGCGTATATGTTGGAGAACTTCTTTTGGGCCGTGGTAGTTAGTCCTTGGTACTTGAACCTATGGTTTTGGACCATGGTATCTCATCAAAAGTGTTGATCTCAAGTATCTGGTCCTTGGTATTGTTTTATTATGGTTTTGGACCATGGTATTGTGAAAGGCCTAAGATTATAAAAGAGGAAGGAGATCATTTGGTAAGGCATCATCTGAATGAATTGAATATCTAATAAGTGCTAGATCTGAAATATTGGTGATTGGGGTTATAGTGCAGATCTGGATCTGAATGAAGGAGGAACCTTAGCGCAAAGAGAAGGATAAGTTCTATTGATGGGTCATTATCTTTAGGCTTGAATGATAGTATCTTTGTATAATTTTGATCTGTTATAAGTGGCGCATGCTTGATCTATAAATCGGGTAATCTGGGTTAACTAATGTCTGAATGTCTGAAAATAATGAATTATCCTTTATAGATCTATACGCAGGTTCAGTGAAGTGAAGGCATGTATACACGCTGTTTTGGTAAGGGAAAGAAGCATATACGCAGGTTGGCTTTGACACAGAAGCATATACACGCAGGTTTATGAACAGTGAAGTAGCGTACATCTCTTGATTTATGTTCTAGCTGCTTCTGTTTATTGCTGCAGTGTTCTGGGTTTAGAATTGGTGTGTGGTTACTGTTACTGTGTTCTGGGTATAGCTGTCAGAGAAGTGTTTATTTTGATTCAGTTTTGATTGGTGAAAAGGTGATTGGTTGATGCAGAGATTCTTGATATTTGATTGATGTGGATCCAGTCTGAAAATTTATGAAACGTGGTCCCTGGAAGAAAGAGAAGGTTGGAGCCTTCTGTAGGCTAGCACCTACGTACTAGTATCTTGGCTAGTACAAGAGCTAAGGGGGTTGTAGCTCCCTTCCAAGAGAAGCTGGAGAACGAGAGAGGGTTGTAGCTCTCTACAGGTTGCAGACTACGTACTGGTAAAGGACTGCACCAGTACATTGTAAAAAGAAGTTTCTAATTAAAAGAAGATAGAGACGAATTGCAGCAGGTGGTTTTCACCCACATTGGGTTTCCACCTTATATCTTGTGTTCTTGTGTGTGTGATTGTCTTCAGATCTGTTTTACTATTTCTGGTTACTGTTTATTTGATCCTAATACACAGATTAATGATCAACATCAGTAAGATAAACTAAATTATAAGGTTGCATTGCATACGTGGGTTTCCTTCTCTATATTTGCGTATATACGTGGTTTTATCTAACTAAAGTAGCGTATATGATTTGGGTTTGAAAAATAAAATAAGTGACTTGATAATACTGATTCACCCCCCCTCTCAGTATTATTTCCAACAATTGGTATCAGAGTAGGTCCTTCTGAAGAAGCTTGACCGCTTGAAGGAAGATCCATCATCATGAGCAACTACGAGAGAGAAGCATCGATCAGGCCACCAATTTTTGATGGGACAAACTTCGTATATTGGAAGGTAAGAGTTACTGCCTATCTTCAATCTCTTGGTACAGAAGTCTGGGATATCATAGATACAGGGTACTCTTTTCCATCAGCAACTCCTACAGATCCGGCTGAGAAGAAGAAATATGAAACAAATGAAAAGGCTGTCAATACCTTATTAGGATGTCTATCTCAATCAGAATTTGTCAAGGTTATGCAGTATAAATCCGCAAAAGAAATATGGGACAAGATTGTTCTGAGCTATGAAGGAGATGAACAGGTAAAACGAGCAAAACTTCAAACCCTTAGAATTCAGTATGAAAATCTCAGAATGCACAATGATGAAAGTGTGGCTAATTATTTCCTTCGTGTAGATGAGATTGTTAATTGTATGAAAAACTTGGGAGAAGAAATAAAAGAGGCTGTTGTGGTTGAAAAAGTTCTAAGATCTTTGTCCCCTAGGTTTGAATCTAAAGTTTCTGCAATAGAAGAAAAACAGAATCTACGAAACCTTACCATGTCACAGCTGCACGGAATTCTAACTGCTTATGAAATGAGGAAAGGAGGACCATCAGACAGGAGAGAAGCTGCCTTCAAGGCTTCAGGCAAAGGAGACTACTATGAGTCAGGACACATGTCAGAAGAAGAAGAAGAATCAAATTTTGTCAAGAACCTTCAACGGGGTGTTGGAAGATTCCGAGGTAAGTTACCTTTCAAATGCTTTGCTTGTGGAAGAGTCGGTCACTATGCTGCCAAATGTCCTCATAAGGATAAGATTGACAAGGGGAAGGAACCTGTTAGATGGAACAAGAAACAAAATGTAAATAAGAAAAGCTATTACACTCATGAAGACAGTGATGGACTCTCAAATAGTGATGAAGATGAACGAGGTAATAATTATAAACTTTTAATGGCTTTTGAAGATGATGATTACATGGATGCTATAGATGAAGAAGGTCTTTATGAAGAGATTTCTAAACTCAAAATTTGTTTAGAAGAGAAAAATGTGATTATTGATTCTCTGCAATGTCAACTGGCTGAAAGGGAAAAACATCAAGAAAAATTGGAATGTGAAATTGTTGGTCTTAGAAAAGAGATTGAGAAAACAAAAGCTCTTAATCTTAAATTTGTTAAAGGATCTGAAACTCTAGATGAGATTATCAATGTGCAGCGTTCTCCACTAATCAAGACAGGTCTGGGATATAATGGAGAAGCATCTCAAGCATCCACCTCCAAAAGTTATCTTGATGCAGCAAGGAGGAGCGAGCAAAGGCCTAATAGAAATCATCAGGTAAATCAGGGACAGTTTACCTCAAGAATGAACAAAGACTATCAAGAAAATCGGGGGCAATCTACTTTAAGGACAAACAGAAGCCACAACCAGCCACAACCAGCCACAGGTAAAATCTTCCCAATTTGCCTCAAGAATGGATGTCAATAGAAACTACAATCGATTGGTTGATAGATTTGATAATCGTAGGAGTTTCTTCAATGGCAAATGTTTCTCTTGCCATAAATTTGGCCACAAAGCAGCTCAATGTGTTGCCTATAAGACAATCATGACTAGAGAAGCTCAAAAACAAAGAAGTATGACTGGAATCACGAAAAGGACCTATAACAACTTTTCCGTCCTCGAAAATGAAATTGAATGTTCTATTTGTAATAACTTTGGTCATGAAGATTCTGAATGCAGGGGCAGGTTTTGGAAGACGACTCAGAAGGAACAAACCTCAAGTGCCAGAACATGGAGAATGAAGGAACCGCAACCAGAAAGATGTGGGATAGCTTTATATGCAGAAGGACAGGAAAATCAATGGTATATAGATAGTGGATGTTCGAAGCATATGACAGGTGATAAAGAAAAACTTAAATCATATAGTGCTTTAGAAAAAGGAAAGAAAGTTTCTTTTGGAAATGATACCCCTGCAGTCATAAAAGGAAAAGGCACTATTCAGTTGAAAGAAAAAGTCAAGGCTGGAAATGTTTTGTATGTTGATGGCTTGAAGCATAATCTACTGAGTGTCAATCAGATGTGCGATCAAGGAACTGAGGTAATATTTCGATCAAATGGATGTAGTGTTCGTGATCTTGATACAGGAAAAACAGTGATCAAAGGCATAAGAACTCCAAATAATTTATACATATTTGAAGAAGGACAACAACAATGTTATTTGAGCAAGAATGATGAACACTGGTTATGGCATTGGAGGTTGGGGCATCTAAGCTTTTCACAGATAAGGAAAGCATGCAAATACCAGGCAGTTCGTGGTCTTCCAGACAATACAATATGCAAATCATGTCAGTTTGGTAAGCAAACCAGAACTAACTTCCCTGAGAAGGAAGGATCAACTAGCAGGCCTCTTGAACTAGTCCATACAGATGTATGTGGTCCATCTAGGAAAAGGTCACCTCGAGGAGAAGAATACTTTATATTATTCATTGACGACTTCTCTAGGATGGTTTGGATAGGACTTATGAAGCACAAAGACGAAGCCTTCAAAAAATTCAAATCTTTCAAAGCCTTGGTTGAAAACGAATCAGATCACAAAATTAAGTGCCTCAGGTCTGATAGAGGTGGGGAGTTTACCTCAAATGAATTTTTCGATTTTTTTTAAGAACATGGAATAAGAAGTGAATTCTCTACAGCTAGGACTCCTCAACAAAATGGAGTAGTGGAAAGGATGAACAGAACGGTTCAACAAATGGCTCATGCTATGCTTGATGAGTCTGGAACTCCTGTAACCTTCTGGGGTCAAGCTGCATTTGCTGCGGTTGTTATTCTCAACAAAACAAATGTCCAGTTGAACAACACTCAAACTCCTCATGAGCTCTGGTATGGTGAGACTCCTTCAGTAAAACATTTCAAAATTTTTGGAAGCAAATGCTATATCAAGAATAATGATGAACATCTTGGCAAGTTTGAACCTAGATCAGATGAAGGCATTCTCCTTGGTTATTCTCCCCACAACAAAGCATATAAGTGTTACAATAAAAGACTTGGAAGAATTGTTGACAGCATCGATGTAGTGGTTGATGAAGAAGGAAACACTCCTAGGCAAGTAAATTATGAAAATATCGAAGAGGATGAAGACCATCCATCAAACCAGACTGATGATGAAGAAGAACCTCAAGAGGCACCAGAGGAACAGATAAGGATAGAAGAGAAGACTCCATCCAGGTACGTTCAGAAGAATCATCCAAAATCTCAAATTTTGGGGCAGAAAGAGGTAGGTATACAAACAAGAAGAACAATTGCAGAAGCCTTAAGCTATTTGGCATTGCTCTCCTCCATTGAACCACAAAATGTAAAAGAGGCATGCAAAGATGAATGCTGGGTCAAGGCAATGGATGAAGAACTTGAGTAGATCGAAAAGAATAACACTTGGGAGTTGGTTCCTAGACCAAAATATAAGAATGTCATAGGGACAAAATGGATCTTTAAAAACAAGTTGAATGAAAATGGGGAAGTGATTAGAAACAAGGCTAGACTTGTTTGTAAAGGGTATGCTCAACAAGAAGGAATAGACTTTGAAGAAACTTTTGCTCCCGTTGCTAGACTTGAGGCCATCTGAATGTTCCTTGCTCTCTCAAGCTTTCAGAAGTTCAAAGTATTTGAAATGGACGTGAAATCAGCCTTTCTGAATGGAGACTTAGAAGAAGAAGTGTACATTGAGCAACCAGATGGTTTCATTCTTGGGAATGATCCAAATCTTGTATGCATACTGAAAAAGGCTCTCTATGGTCTTAAACAGGCTCCAAGGGCTTGGTACTACCATTTGGAAAAATATCTTCATCAACAAGGTTTTTCAAAAGGATCAGCAGATAGAAATCTTTATATTAAAATTGAAAATGACAAATTGCTAATACTTGTTGTGTATGTAGATGATATTATCTTTGGGAGCAATGAAGAAGCTATGAGTCAAAGCTTTGCCTTGGTGATGCAGAAAGAATTCGAAATGTCTTTGCTTGGAGAATTGACATATTTTCTTGGATTGCAAATCCAACAAAATGAAGGCGGTATCTTTTTGTCTCAAACCAAGTATCTCAAGCAGATCTTGAAGAAATATGGCATGGAAGATGCAAAACTAGTATGTACCCCTATGGTTACAGGATGCAGCCTCAGTGCAAATGATGAATCAGCAGTAGTGCATCAACCAACCTATAGATCCATGATTGGAAGTCTTCTTTATTTGACAGGCACTCGACCAGACATCATGCATGCAGTGGGAATAGTTGGAAGATTTCAAGCAAATCCTAAGGAAACCCATCTTCAGGCAGTAAAGAGAATTTTCAAGTATCTTCAAGGAACTCAAAACTATGGCTTATGGTATCCAAGAGATACAGATCTCACTCTTCATGCTTATACAGATGCAGATTGGGCTGGAAACATGGATGACAGAAAAAGCACAAGTGGTGGTGCATTCTTTATGGGTTCCAGATTAGTATCTTGGTTCAGCAAGAAACAGAGTTCGATTGCTTTATCTACAGCTGAAGCGGAATATGTGGCTACTGCATCTTGCTGCACTCAACTCCTTTGGATGATGCAAACCTTGCAGGATTTTCAAATCACTTGTACACCACCTATCTCCATCTTATGTGATAATACAAGTGCAATCAGCATTTCAAAGAACCCAGTCATGCATTCAAAGACTAAGCACATACCGATCAAGTATCACTTTCTTCGGGAACAAGTGTTGGAACAAAAGGTCAAATTGGAGTATGTTCCTTCTAAGGAACAAGTTGCTGATATTCTCACCAAACCACTGCCCAGGGAAACTTTTGAATACCTCAGACAGAAGCTGAGAGTAGTTGATGCATCATCTTGCTGTTAAAACTTGTCTGTTTCAGATAAAAATGGGTGTACGCGAGTTTCCTGAGGAGGATCCGCGTACATACGTCAGTTTGTGTAGAGACAGTCACGTATATGGAGGTTTTCAGTAGGGACAGGCTCTGGTTGAAGATATTCTAATATGGGTCTAACAGAGACCATCTGGCACAGGTTCAGGGGGAGCAGATAAACCTGTAATGATGCATTGTTGGCATTAACTTAAAAGCTTTTGGTTCTAGTTCTCAGCTGTTGTTGATTTCAGGTGGAACAAATGCAAAGGGAGAACAGAAAGAACTCATGATTGCTGATCTGAATGGTGATTGACAAATGCTGCTATCAGTTATTGGTGACTTTCATAAGTCTTGCTCTAGATATTTCGTCTCTATGTAATGTATCTCTTTTATGGTGTCAAGGTCATGTAACGGCCTATTTTGATTTCCCCACTATGCCTGGGATGAAGATGTAATGTATTTGGTTGTCATATGTAAATTTTTGATGTATCCCCACTTGGTTGGGTGATGGATGTATGTATTGAGTCTTTTGGTGATAGGAAGGTCTTTTATGATGTATAAGTCATCGTTCTTCTTGAAGAACATCTTTTTGCAGATCTTGCCTACAGTCAGGGGGAGCATGGTCAGCACAGCAGGGCAGAGATTTCAGCATGTACTCAAGGGGAGCACAACCCTTTGCCCTTGATGACAAAGGGGGAGAATGACTTTGAGGATATTGGGGTTGCCATCAAGTCCAAAGGGGGAGATTGTTGGCATTATGGCACAGGTTTGGAGCTATGGCACAGGTGTTGTCCTTGATGGCAACTCTAACTGGTGACAGATCTCAATTCAGGTGTTCAGAATGAAGGAAATGACATATACGTAGGTTCATCTAGACTAAGGCATGTATACACAAGGGTTAGACGTTACAAAGGCGCGTATGCGTATACACACACTTTCACGCAAGGAAAAGCGTGTATATGTTGGAGAACTTCTTTTGGTTCGTGGTAGTTAGTCCTTGGTACTTGAACCTATGGTTTTGGACCATGGTATCTCGTCAGAAGTGTTGATCTCAAGTATTGGGTCCTTGGTATTGTTTTATTATGGTTTTGGACCGTGGTATTGTGAAAGGCCTAAGACTATAAAAGAGGAAGGAGACCATTTGGCAAGGCATCATTTGAATGAATTGAATATCTAATAAGTGCTAGATCTGAAATATTGGTGATTGGGGTTATGGTGCAGATCTGGATCTAAATGAAGGAGGAACCTTAGCGCAAAGAGAAGGATAAGTTCTATTGATGGGTCATAATCTTTAGGCTTGAATGATAGTATCTTTGTATAATTTTGATCTGTTATAAGTGGCGCATGCTTGATCTATAAATCGGGTAATCTGAGTTAACTAATGTCTGAATGCCTAAAAAGAATGAATTATCCTTTATAGATCTATACGGAAGTTCAGTGAAGCGAAGGCGCATATACACGCTGTTTTGGTAAGGGAAAGAAGCGTATACGCAGGTTGGCTTTGACACAGAAGCGTATACACGCAGGTTTATGAACAGTGAAGTAGCGTACATCTCTTGATTTATGTTCTAGCTGCTTCTGTTTATTGCTGTAGTGTTCTGGGTTCAGAATTGGTGTGTGGTTACTGTTACTGTGTTCTGGGTACAACTGTCAGAGAAGTGTTTATTTTGATTCAGTTTTGATTAGTGAAAAGGTGATTGGTTGATGCAGAGATTCTTAATATTTGATTGATGTGGATCCAGTCTGAAAATTTATGAAACGTGGTCCCTGGAAGAAAGAGAAGGTTGGAGCCTTCTGTAGGCCAGCACCTACGTACTAGTATCTTGGCTAGTGCAAGGGCTAAGGGGGTTGTAGCTCCCTTCCAGGAGAAGCTGGAGGAAGAGAGAGGGTTGTAGCTCTCTACAGGTTGCAGCCTACGTACTGGTAAAGGACTGCACCAGTACATTGTAAAAAGAAGTTTCTAATTAAAAGAAGATAGAGACGAATTGCAGCAGGTGGTTTTCACCCACATTGGGTTTCCACCTTATATCTTGTGTTCTTGTGTGTGTGATTGTCTTCAGATCTGTTTTACTGTTTCTGGTTACTGTTTATTTGATCCTAATACACAGATTAATGATCAACATCAGTAAGATAAACTAAATTATAAGGTTGCATTGCATATGCGGGTTTCCTTCTCTATATTTGCGTATCTACGCGGTTTTATCTAACTGAAGTAGCGTATATGATCTCGGTTTGAAAAAGAAAATAAGTGACTTGATAATACTGATTCACCCCCCCTCTCAGTATTATTTCCAACATTATGGTTCCTAACTGGTAGTGGCTAACTAGATCATGTAAATGAAATTGATTGAAGAAATAATGAAAGAAGAGCAGTAATGCAATAGCAACAAGGTGGGTTTTGTCCCTTCAGGATTTCCACCATATATATTTACATCCTTTATGTTTGCTTGATATGCTGTCAATGTTAACTATTTATTATGGTGTACTTGCTCAAATATGTTGATGATATTCCATGTAATGTTTGTTTAATTGATTTGCAAAACAAGTTTTAAAGTTGAATATTTGTTATCACTATTTATTCACCCCCCTTTAGTAGTGACCTAGTTTCCAAAAATGAGCATTGGGGTCAATCAGAATTGAAATAGGCTAGTTATTGACCATACCTTCCATCTAAATCATTGACGCTTGGTGATTAGCCTGCTTGTTTTCCAACATGACATAATTTCATGGTACATCTTATGCCACATCATTCACTGTCTTTTCATATTACACATTATAAAGCATGGAGCCACTTTGTTGTTATTGTCATTGTATTTCTCCCTTGATAGTAGTAAACTTCACATTCCTTCCCCCTTATTAAGGTTATGCAATTCTCTTTCACTTTCGTTTAAAAATGGGTTAGCCTCAATCAATTTGGAACTCAGTCTTATGCATGGAATTTTCATAATAGTGCCTCATTTTCTAAATGGTCTCATCCATGATTTTTGTCTCATCAATCTCCATTATGTTCCTGAATGGCTGTGGAAATCCATTGAGGTACCATTGGATCTTTACCTTCTCATCCTTGATGTAAGGCATATACCTCAATAGCTCCAAGATTTCTATTGATGTATTCATTAGTTGTCAACTACCCTAACTTGTGCTCATAGAATTCTCTCACCTTGTTGTCATGGTACCTTTCAGATGGGTACTTTTCCTAGAAATAACCCTCAAACCTTTTCCAGAAAAACTCTTTCACTTATATGTTCTTAGCATTTATCACGTCTTCCCACCAGATACCAGATTTACCTCTCAAGCTAAAAATGGATCCACTTTCCTTCATACTCTCATAGTAATCATGTACTCAAAAAATACTTCTTCATTCCTAGCAACCATGTTTCTGCTTCCTTGGCCTTCCTCACCTACTCTATCTATGTTTTCTCATGTAGCATGCTGACTGTGATGGGACATTGCACAAGGGCTTAAGAGAAATGGCCTTAGGAATTGCACAGTTGAGCACTACAGCGACCAAGGAATGACCCTACTATCCACTAAAACTGTGAAAGGTGCAATAAGAGGCAAGGCAGGACAAGGTATTGCATAGTAGGAAAGCACATTTAGCAAGAGTGACAAAACTAAGCATTGTAATTTTGCAATGTGAAATGAGTGAGGAGAAGAATTCTGAGATTTCATAGTTGAGTAATGCAGTGACCTAGAGATGGACCTACCTTCCAATATAATTGTGCAATGCACAATAGGAGGGAAATTTTGTCAAGGGATTTCACATAGGGCTACTGTAAGCAGTAGAAGGTTAGGTCACAAGACCTTGGGGATGCTCATTGTGCAATGAAAAAAATAGAGCCTTTCTATTGCGTATTTTTTCATTACAAGGAGATAATGAAGTATTCACTATTAACTAAAAGTGCTCAATGTGTAATACAGGGAAAGACTAATCAAGACTTAGTGCATTGGGGTAGTATAAGCAACAAGGGTTCATTGAGTATGTTATGAAGTTGCTCAATGCACAATAAGGGGAGTTGTCCTCAAGGAAGGTTCAGTGCACAGGTCAAGGAGGTAAGGGTCTCTCATTGAGACTTAAGAATGCTCAGTGCTCATTACCTAGTAGGAGTTCAATGTATTTACAACTTGCACATGATGGAAAGACCAAGAAGAGATCCAAAATGGATAATTGTGGGATTAGTAGAGCAAGAGAAAGAAAGAAATAAAAAAAGTCCCAAACATATATACCATAAAATACAAGGTGACAAATGTACAGTGGCCAATATCGACACATATTCATTGAAATGAAAACAAAGTGAAACTTTCTTCTAAGTGCAACAGTTGAAAAGTAAGTTTGCGACACTTAAATATAAGTTTGTGATACAAGTGTCGACTACAATCAAAATATGTGCTATGTCATGGGAGAATATCCAACACATTTTCTTATGGTAGATAGCATCAACTAGTGTAAGAGAGTGTGCTAGAGTTTCCTTTAAAAGGTGTGCCATAGTACTCTCAAGATGTGTGAAAGCAAGTGGAAGAGACACATGAAAGACTGAATGTGATGCATACAAACACAAAGAAAACATAAGTGACACATGTAATAATGAAAGCAGGAAGAAATGATGCATGTAACAGTAAAATAAAGAAAAAGAAACAGTTGCAAAAATAAAAGTTACAGTTGAGTATCTGATGCAAGTGATGGATCATTTACAGCCATGGGTGAGAGAATTCCCCTTATAATCCTACAACATTGCACAAAGATCAAAAGCAAAAAATGAATATAAAGATGACATTTGGACTAGACTCTTTATATAGGGAGAGAAGACATGCAATTAGGGTTAAGATAGATGAGTGCACTTAGTACATGCTGAGAGGCTTGAAGAAGTACACTCTCACTGTCAACATATAGTGCACAATCACTATCTACAGAGGATGCCCTTACACTATCATTGTCCATAAGGGTTAGACAATATTTGTTTATAGGAACTACGCCAGCACTGGTATCAAGAATTGTGCAAGCACTGACATCAAGGATTGTGCAATCACTAGTTCTGGAGACTGCACAATCACTGTCATTAGGCACTATGCAACTATTGTCATCAAGGACTGCGTGGTGCTTGTCTTCGAAGGATACACATTGACTATTAGGATTGCTTAGAATAAGTTTGCTATGGAGGCAAGAAAAGATAGGCATGCATATGCAAGTTACTTCAACACTTAAAATTCTCAAAGGAAGACTTGAACACTTGAGCAACATGACTAAGAATGACAATAATGGCTTGAAATAGAGAGTGGCATGACAACAAGGAGGCTCCAAAATTTGGATGTGGGAATTTTTTTGGAGGGTGATTGTTGTAGCAAAAACACTTGGCTACACACTAGAAGAACTCCAACTTCTCTTTTTAGGTCTAGCATTAATTATGAGGAATAACCTTTTAGAAGTATTGTCTCATTGAGTTGGTCACTCCTGCTTCTTTACTTAGCTCGATAACAAATGTAGTCTCTTCTATTCCTCTCGTTGGATTAACACATTCCACAAGACTAGTCAAACTTCATAGATTTTGATTAGGGAGTAGGAGTATATAAGTTCCACGAGTTTAAGATGTTCAAAGTTTTATTGCCCTCCAATGTTGCTCCACTTCCAACAGGCCTGTTCAGTACTAAGACATAATCACTTTAAGGATTCACAAGCATTGTTTCATTGCTAGCAAGCCTGTTCAGTACCTCGGCAAAGTTGCTTGCTTCACCTTTCTGTGTTGGAAGCCTTTCTCTTCTTTCACCCCTTATTTTATTTTCAATATGCTCATTGGCATTTTAACGAAATTTTATCACCAGGATGGAAGAGGATCCCGACTTAGTTAAGAGAAAGAGAGGTTATTCCTTTTGCATAGACTCTTATATATACACCTTTTAAAACTAGTGTGTGCTCTTAAGTTTTTCCGCCTTTCCCTTCTCGACTCAACTAAGATGACACATTAAAACCAATTAATATAAAGGGTTGATTCAAGGAATGAAGATCCTATAATAGATGTGGTAATCATAGATACGCTTGAGCTTTCACTTAGGATGAAACATTTTTTCCATACGTGCATCATTGACCTTAAATGTATTTAGGCACAAACAAAGAAGTAGACCAAATATAAGCTAAGCATTTCTAGTTTCCATAGTTTCCCTTTCAAATTTTGCGACATTACCATAGAGATAAAAAAATCAGCTTCCATACATGGTTTAATTAAAATAAAACACAAGTAAAGACATGAAAGAAAACATGACACGACATAAAAAGTAAAACATCATGTAAAACTAGCAAGGGGCATGCATAGAACAAAACTCAGTTGGAAAGAAAAAGGCAGGAAAATTGCTATAATGCAATGCAAAAGTTTTTTTTGTTGCTAAAGCAAGTGTGGATCCTTCTATTTCATAAAACCGAAAAAATAGTATACAATTTTTACATGCATGGAGAGCAAGACCTCCAGGTCAAAACCTTAAAGTCTTTCAAAGAAACCCAAACCTATGGAAAAATGAACAAAAATGCACCCTGGCTCCCAGAAAGCCCGAGAACTTTCCGACATCACTGCTTTTGGAAAAGCCATATTCATCTGAGCTGTCCAAAAAAAGGCATTAAGATCGATGGCCGAGGAGGACACCGCTCCATCAAAAAGACCGAAGTATAATGGTCTTGCCCCCCAAGTTGCAAGAACCGATTCAACCGTTGATCTCCGTTGACTAAATCCAACAAATGATGTTGATATCGCTTAGGACAAGAAGGGCCGACGTTAGTGAGCGGGGAAGAGTGGTTTTTGGAACCCTCTCCTTGCCATGTGTTGGAGATTGAGTGGCATCGCTGCGTATTCTCCAAAACCGCTTCTCAATAAAAAGCTCTGTGATCAGCCATAAACCGCCTGGGGGGCGGTAAGCCATGTCGAGACTCCAAATACTTAAAAGAATGGCTACCTAAAAAAATAGGGCTCTTCCTGCGCCTGTGGATCTCCCTTGCCTGAACCTGGAACCCTAAATAGATGAGGGGGTTGTCCCTGAGCGAAGATCTGAGGGACTCATTTCGTTCCCCATGATAAACAGAGATCTTCCTCTCGTTTACTTTGGGAATATGAGTGACCAGACTAGGTATCCACCACGCCATAGAACCATCTACCCGATATTGATGACACATGCAGATGTTGAATGCAAAGGTTGAATCAATTTTGTCCCTGGTCCAAGGCTCTGTTTTTAAACTCCAACATATCATTTTCTGCCTGTTCCTGTACAACCGCCTTTAACCTACTCTGAGGTGGCTCATGCCAATTTGATGCCACTCTAATCTCTGTGCTGATAACACCTTGGTTGGCTAGCAAATCAGCCAATTTTTTCGCTGACCTACGGACATGCTTAAAGCCAACTGTACGGAGGCTTTGAAGGTGGTGTTGAATCCATTAAAATCCTTGAATTAGTCTCCAATTTTTTGAGACTTTTTCTGGCTTAGAACCCCCACTGATTTTCTTGACTGAATTGATAATAAGTTCAAAGTCAGCCTCCACTATCACATTTTTCCTTTTTTCCTGACTCAAGAACTCTAAACATTGCTCCATAGCCATAAATTCCACCAAGTTATTAGTAGCATGTCCCAGATGACAGTGGAATATGAAGAGGAAACTACCATTCTCATCTCTAAGTACCCCTCCATAACCAGTTGTACCCGGGTTTCCTTTTGAAGCTCCATCTATGTTGTATTTTAGATAACCCTTTAGAGGAGGATGCCAGAAAACCTTTACGTCCCTCAGGGAGGTTAGATTTCTATCCAGACCCTGAGGAGAGAGGCCTTGCAGGCCCAATTCACAAATAATTCTTAGGTCAGTAGCTAAAGGAGGGTTGTTGGGGAGGTTTCGCACCATGGTGCTAACCATTTCCTTGAGCTGTTTTAAGATCAGCTCAAAAATGCATTGGGAAGTTCTCTTTACTTCCTTGAAGATTCAGTTGTTCCTCTCTTTCCAAACACTCCAAACAATGAAGCTCGGAAAGAGGGCCCAAGCTATGGCTAGAACTTCATTGTCTGAAAAATATTTTCTCCAGTTGGTTAGGGTGTTGCAGATGTTATTTTTGTCCCTATTCGTCTGATGGAAAATAAAAGCAAAAGAGTCCCACAGACTAGAGGAGAACATACAGCTGTTGAGAAGGTGCTCCATGGTTTCCTCATGCCTTTCACAAAGTTGGCATCTGGAAGGTCCCAAAATGCCCCTCTTCCTAATATTGTCCCAAGTCAGAATTTTCCTGTGCTGAACAAGCCACATGAAAAGTTTAATCTTCATCCAGCCATGGTGTCTCCAAAGGTTAAGCCAGGTTTTGTCTGGAAATTGAGAATTAAGGTCAAGGAGAATGAGCTTTGCTTCCTTGAGGTTAAAAACCCCCTCATTATTGTTGCCCCATCTCAGCTGATCGTGGCCCTCAGATTTCAGAATCTTCCTCTGATCTAACTTTTCCTTAGGAGTTTCTGGTTTAGCCTTCAGGGTGTTATTATCCCTAAAATCAAAATTCCTCCAGATTCCCCATTTATCATTGTTATTGGTTTGCTCCCAAAATTCTTTCACCTTAGAAAGTCTATTGCTATCAGTGATTTCCTTGAGATCCCTTAGGTCTTCATTTAATAATATAGGTTCTTGTTGCCATCTCTCCTCCCAGAACAGGTTGAGATTTCCTTCTCTGATTTCCCAGAAGATGTTTCCTTGGACCAAACCCCGATTATCCCAGGCTTTGTTCCAAATGTGCGAGCCCTTTCTATGACCTGACATTCTTATTAGATCATGGTTATGCCAGGTGCTAGCATATTTTTCTTTCCAAATGGTTGCCCACTGCGTCTCTGGCTCTTTAACCCAATGCCACCATAATTTGGCACCTAGAACCTTGCTGAGTAAGTCAGGGTCATCCAAACCTAGCCCACCAAAGCTCTTAGGTTTGGATATCTTATCCCAAGCTACCAAGGCCCATTTCTTACGATCCTCCCCCTTGCCCCAGAGGAAGTCTCTTTGGATGGATCTGAGCTGATGTAGTACACTTTGAGGAGCTAGTAGAACAGATAGCATAAAGACAGGGATGGATTGAAGGATAACTTTGGTTAGCACTAACCTACCAGCCAAATTTAGAGATCTATAGGTCCATTTATTGACTTTGTCTTGAAATTTGTTAATAACAGGTTCCCATATGCTCTTGTGTAAGGGTTTGGCAGTGAGAGGAACTCCCAAATATTTCGAGGGGAGGATTTCCCTTTGGAAGCCCAGAATTCTGGCAATATTTCTTTGAATAGCAATGTGAGTATTAAAGAAAAAAATTTAGATTTAGAGAGATTTACCTCCAAACCTGAAGCCATGGCAAAGTCTTTCAGGATTTGCTTATAGGCAAGAGCTTCCTTGACCGTGGGGATCCCTTGAAGCATAGTATCATCCACAAATTGTTGATGAGTTAAAGCATGACCCTCTTCAGAAGGTTGGAGACCTTTGACTGAACCCACTACCTTGGGCTGTCTGATCTTTCTTCCCAGCCCTTCCATCATGATTATAAAAAGAAAGGGAGAGAGTGGATCTCCCTGCCTTAAGCCTCTTGAAGGAGTGAAAGTCTCCAAGGGTGAACCATTAACCAGGATTGAAAAGCTGGGTGAAGTGACTAGGGCCATAACCCATCTGATCCAGTTATGATCAAACCCAAAAGCAGCAAGAACTTTTCTGATATATGTCCAGTTTAGCTTATCATAGGCTTTGGCTATGTCCAGTTGCATGATCATACCAGCTTTCTTATTGTTTGTCAACGAGTGAACCACCTCATGAGCTTGAATGATGTTGTCGAGGATTTGTCTGCCTTCCACGTATCCTGACTGTTCCGCTGCCACCAGGGTAGGAAGAAGGGGTTTGAGTCTATTGGCAACCACTTTGGAGATAATTTTGTAGACAACATTGCACAAGGCAATGGGTATGAACCTATCAGGAGTTAGGGCTACATCCTGTTTAGGGATCAGGGTGATAAAGGTGGTGTTAAGCACCTTCAGGATAGTTTTATCCCTCCTTGAGTCTTCCACCACGCTCAAAATGTCCTGTTTTACTATATTCCAGCAGGCTTTGAAGAAGTCTACATTGAACCCATCTGGACCTGGTGCCTTGCCATTTTGCATCTCTTTAAGGATCTCCTTGACCTCCTCTTTTGACACTGGTCTGTTGAGGTTGAAATTGTCTTCTTTGGAGACTAGCTTAGGTATATTCCTAGTAATCTCCCTGATAGATTGATCTCTGTTAGTGCAGGTTTCCTGAGCAATGCCCCGAAAGTGCTGAACTAGTTCTGCTTCTATTTCTTCATGCGTACTGAGCATATTACCTTTCTTGTCCTTAATAGTAGAAATCCTGTTGTGAGCTCTGTTCGTCATAGTGGCTTTGTGGAAGAATTTTGTGTTGCGATCTCCTTCTTTTAGCCATTGCACTCTGGATTTATGCCTCCAAAAAATTTCCTCTTGCTTACATAAGTTTTCCCAATCTTGATGATATTTAGTTTCCAATTCATTCCGCTCCTTATCAAAACCCTCTGTAATCAAGGTTTGGTTGAGTTTATGCATTTTTCCTTCCACAATTTCTTTCTCTTCAAAAATGTTGCCATATTCCTTCTTATTCCACTCCTTGAGCCATAGTTTAATGTGTTTGAGTCTTTTTTGAGGAAGGAACATTCTTGTGCCTTAAATATCCAAATCTTCTGCCCATCAGATAGCAATGTTGTTATAGAAGTCTGGGTGGGAGAGCCAGATATTTTCAAATCTGAAAGGTCCGTTGTTGGGTTTGCCAATACCCTGAATGTCCAGTTGAACCGGCTAGTGATCCGAGCCTCCAAAGGGAAGAACAATCGCAACTCTGTCCTTGTCCTTGATCATAAGATCTTCTGAAATTATAAATCTGTCCAGTTTGGATGCCACTTGAGACTGTCCTCCTCTTTTTTTGTTCCAAGTAAAGGTACCATTATTCATGGCGATATCCACGAGCTTCATACTATCTATGAAGGTTTGAAAAGCACAAGAATCGTTGGTTAGAATTCTAGTTCCTCCTTTTTTTTCCAACAATGTTTTTATCATATTGAAATCCCCCCCCAGGATCTAGGCGATTTTTGCATGACGTTCCCTGAGCTTCTTCATTGAATCAAGAAACAAGAGTTTGCCCTCCATCCTTTGGGGGCCATACACATTCGTAACCAAGTACATTTCCTTATCTCCCACTGGCCGAAGGACCACTGAAAGATAATTTCTAGATGATTTTGCATCTATCATGTCTATCTTTTGGGGGTTCCAAAGTGTGAGAATACCTCTAGCTATATTCTCTGCTTTGACCTCCAGAAACTCAAATCCATTGAGCCATTTACCGTGAATCTCTTTTATCTTTTGAATGGAACATTTAGTTTCCTGAATGAAGATCACATCCGAGGCCACTTGTTTCATTCTGTTACTTAATAATCTTTGTTTTCTTTTGCTGCCTAGACCTCTTATATTCCAAGAAGTAAACTTCATTATCAAAGATTTTTAAAGGAGTAGCTGGATAAGCCTTTCATCTTACCTGAATCTATCATTAGCTTCCCACATTCCATCAATAGCTCGTTCTGTTTTTTCTAACCTCTTTTCTTTCCTAGGATTCTCGGTGCTAATCCTGGTGTGGCTTTCATAGCTTTCACTCCTTCGTTACCTTGTTTTTCATTCTTCCTTAGATTTTCAAATCCTTTGTTCTAAGTTTTCCAGATGAATAGCTGCTATACTTTGTGGAACTCCTTTTGAGGTAATGAATCCACTCCCTCTTTGGTTCCTTGTTCCAAGAAGCCTTCTAGATATAGATTCTCTTTCTCCAAAATTTCTTGTAATTCGTGATCCTCCATCTCCATGTCGCTCTGGGTTATTTCCTGATCCATTTCTTGTTCTACATCACTCATGGTTGCCTCTTTCTGGTACTCATCATTTTGTGTTTGTACTGGGTTTTTCCCTTCCTCCTTTTCTGCAGAACTCCCTTCCATTGCTTGTTCTTCTTTAGTGTTCTCTTCCTCTTCCTGAAGCCCCTAGAAACTATTTTGCCTAAACTGTTATTCTTCTCGCTGCTGATTCCTTGGACCTCTCTTACTTCCTTTACTTCAGTTAACCACTTTCTGAAAGCTATCTGCTTCTTTCACTATATTGTTTCTGCTTTTGTTTGTTTCCTTGTTGAGTAGACAATCTCTAAAAAGATGTCCATGTTCATGGCATTTGCGACATCTGAATGGAATGTGCTCATAATCTACTGTTTGTACCCATTCTTCATCGAAAACTTCCAAGATTATCTCCTCTAGTAGAGCTCCTAATAGGTCCATTTCCACACAAATTCTGGCAAAGGAAGTATATTTTCCCCTTCTAGTGGCTTCAGAGGCTTTAACATAGCATCCTAATTTATTTCCTATGGCCTCTAACGATTCATTTTACCAGTAATTAAGAGGTAGAGAGTAGAGTCTTACCCAAACCAGAACTGAAGTAAAAGTCTCCTTTTCTAGTACAAAGTTCATAACCCAAGGTCTCATGTAGAGTCCTGCAGCAGCATAGAAGTAGGGCCCTCCTTCAAATATTTTGTCCTTGTCTTCAATATTTGTGAACACCACCGTAAAGAAACCCTTAGACCCAAGGTGAAGATCTATGGTTCCTTTAGGTTTTTAGTGGTATCTGATCCATGATTGTAGAGCTTTTTCAGTGGGCCATAGTCCCATGAACTTGCAGATGATGGCATATGTCCCCATATGTTCCCTGTACGCCTGCAGCTCCAGATTATTTAAAATCACCCTGGGAGTTATATCTGTTTTGGGTTTGCAGGGTCCCTTGTGTTTCTTGTCTTTAGTTTCCTGTTGTTTGTCCTCTACCTCCTTGTCTTTTGTGCTATATTGATCCTTTTCTATGGGTTCTTCTGTCCCCGCTTCCGTGCTCTTCTTTCCTTCCACCCCTGTTTCCCTAACATCTTCTAGAGGCTTTTTCCCCCTGCTAGCCAGGGCCTCCTTGTAGGAGGGAGTGGAGCCCCCTCCTCGTCCACCCTTCATAGGTGTTCATAAAACCCCTATGTGCACTGAACTGTGATCGTTCTTCCCTACTCCCGTGTGCCCCCTTGCTTGAAAAAATCTTATCGGGTGCATTCCAATGCAAAAGTTACTAGGATGTGAATAAGCAAAATAACAAAACTAAACCTAAATCCTAATATTTCTAAACTAAAAGGTCAATATTATGTGATGTCAAATTTCTAATGTAGCCATTCAATCTGTTCCCAACCTAATAGAAAAAAGATATAAGAAATTAGCAATAATATAAAAAAAATGTGTAGAAATAAAGACATCAACTTGAATCCCTTACACAAGAAATTCAAGGTCTTGCCTATTGGCAGAAAGAACTGCCATAAGAGCTAAATTTAACCAATCTTCAAATTTACCTTGTTGATTGGAACAAGGACCATACAAACCTTGAAGGGTGGCCATGAACATGCATTCATCTACATTTTTATTCTTAGCAAACATCAGGTCAAATCACAACTTATTATTAGCAACAGAACTTACTTGATAAGATCCCTCTATCAAATCATAGATTTTATCATAGTATCTAGAACAAACGATTTGAAAACCTAAAATTCTTGAAAATATGAACTTTCAATGAGTGCACTCAAATTATAACTAGAATCCATATTTAATTTGATCTTTCTCATGAATTTTGTCAAGATCATGAGGATCAAACATAACCATAAGCAAAAGTTGAGGTTCCTCAATCATCTTACATGTACCTAAATAGTGAAATAATGAATCATAAATATCAATGAGCTCAACAATATTAAGTTATGTAAAACAATTATGATCAGATGTGCTAGTGGGAAAATGTTTAATCGAGTGATAGTTGTTAGAACTCGTGTTATGATCAGATTTATGAGTTGGCATATAAGATTCACGATTCTCCATTGGTACCCTTTTTACCTGATTGCATACTAGATCAAAAATATGAGAACATTGGGGATTAAGAATGATTAATGGCATTGTAAATCCAGGAAACTGATTAATATTCCAATATAAAAAAAAAGGGATTAGAAACATATGTTAGATCAAATCCAGTATCCATATCAGCATAATGGTTTTAATCCATCGAATTATTCAAACATTTGATGATGCTCAAAAGCATTGATTGTGCCATAAAAATGATTAACTTCATAGCATACATTAGGGATATAAGAAACCAATTATTCACGAAAGAATTTGACAGGAAGGAATATTTCAACTGGTGATGATATTTGTCTTAACAATCATAATGATAAGATTCAAATTCGAGTACATATAATAAATATATGCATTCCAACCCTAGGTTATATTTGCATGAAGAAGAATTAACCAAACAATAATATTTCACCCGATTAGAAGCTTTATCATGAGGACTAAGAAAATCAACTTGAAAACATTGGAAATCCTTTAAGACTGAGGTTTCATTCAATGAAAAGATGTTGAGAAAATAATTGTACAAGATGATCCAAATTTGACCTAGTTCAAGGACCTCATCAAGATCACAAGGACCTATCATAACCATTAGAAGAAACTGAAATTCATCGACTTCTTGACAAGTCCCTAAACTTTCAAATATTGGGAGATTAAATTTTGAAGGCATGGTCGGTTCAGAATTTGCATGAAAACAATTATCATCAATTATTTTAGCAATATCATTATGATTCAGATGGTAGTTGTTGGAATCAACCGTTCATCAGATGTCTCAACATCAACAAATAGATTATACCCAAATTGTACAAAATATGTTCAATAATTATTGCATTATATTCTTCATCAAGGGAAACCTTAACTCCTTGTGTGGACTTAAGATATAATTCATACTAATGCAAATTGGAAGAACATGATATATCAGTTGATTCATCATACACATTTTGACATAAGGGTTGGTGAGTTGAGGAAGAAATTTGTGTGAGAAACTCTTTTATGATTGAATCAGATTCCATATTGAAGCTTTGAAAATCCAAGTTTTATTTTGAATACAAGAGATCCTCCAATGTACTTGGGAACTCATCACCATGCATATAAGTGGATTCATTGTCTTTAGGGTGATGGTTCCCCAAGAGTTCATTTTGGTTGAGGAATTCAAATCAATTTGATTTATTATAGAGATATTGAGATTCTTGATCAACAAAGAATGTAGAAACATCATTTTGACATAGAGGAATTTGAAAAAGAGAAGAAAAATTGAAAGTATATTCATTCCTTTTTCTCCTCTACCTGTGAAATGTGACCACCTTGTACCTGATTACCATATGAACCAGCAAATTAAGAATCAAAAGTATTTAGAGAAATTACTGGTGGAGCAAATTGATTAAGTGAATCAAAGTACAAAGGGTCATAAGATGTAAATGATAGAGGACTAAATGTATCCCTCAAAGAAGCAATACTTTCAATCAGATCAGATTCAGAATCTAAATTATGCACATCAACGTCATATGGAGGAATCAAAGGATTAATCTTCACCTCAGGCTCCATGGACTTATTAGAACATTCAAAGTTTTCTACGATAAGATCTTTTCCATGGGGAGGAAATGAAGATGAGATAAGTGAATCTGTGATTTGCTTCTTAGTACACAAAGCTCAAAAGAAAATATGAACATAAAGATGACATTTGGACCAAGCTCTTTATATAGGGAGAGAAGACATGCAATTAGGATTAAGATAGATGGGTGCACTTAATGCATGTCAGGGGGCTTGAAGAAGTACACTCTCAATGTCAAAAAATAGTGCACAATCACTATCTACAAAGTATTCCCTTACATTGTCATTGTCCATAAGGATTGCACAATATTTGTTTATAGGAACTACACCAACACTGTCATCAAGAATTGTGCAAGCATTGACATCAAGTATTGCGTAGCCACTAGTTTTGGAGACTGCACAATAACTTTCATTAGGCACTATGCAACTAATGTCATCAAGGATTGCACGGTGCTTGACTTCCAAGGATACACATTGACTGTTAGGCTTGCTTAGAACAAGTTTTCTATGGAGGCAAGACAAGATAGGCATGTAAAAGAAAGTTATTTTGACACTTAAAATTCTCAAAGGAAGACTTGAACACTTGAGCAACATGACTAAGAATGACATTAATGGCTTGAAACAGAGGGTGGAATGACCACAAGGATGCTCAAAAATTTGGATGTGGGGAAATATTTTGAGGGTTATTATCGTAGCAACAACACTTGGCGACACACTAGAGGAACTCCAACTTCTCTTTTCAGGTCTAACATTAATTATGAGGTATAGACTTTTAGAAGTATTGTCTCATCGAGTTGATCACTCTAGCTTCTTTACTTAGCCCGATAAAAAATGTAGTCTCTTCTATTCCTCTCGTTGGCTTAACACATTCCACAAGACTAGTTAAACTTCAAAGGTTTCGATTAGGGAGTAAGAGTATATAAGTTCCACGAGTTTAAGATGTTCAAAGTTTTATTGCCCTCCAATTTTGCTCCACTTCGAGAAGGCCTATTCAATACCACGACAGAGTCACTTTAAGGAATCACAAGCATTGCTTTGCTTCCAATGAGCATGTTCAGTACCCTGACGAAGTTGCTTGCTTCACCTTTCTGTGATGGAAGCCTTTCTCTTCTTTCACCCCTTATTTTATTTTCAATATGCTCATTGGAATTTTATCAAAATTTTATCACTAAGGTGTAAGAGGGATCCCAACTTAGTTGAGAGAAAGATAGGTTATTCCTTTTGCATAGACTTTTATATATACACCTTAAAAATTAGTGTGCTCTCTTAAGTTTTTCCTCCTTTCCCTTCTCGACTCAACTGAGATGACACGTTAAAACCAATCAATATAAAAGGTCGATTCATGGAATGAAGATACTATAAAAGACGTGGTAATCATAGATACACTTGAGCTTTCACTTAGGATGAAATGTAATTTCCATATGTGCATCATTGACCTTAAAATATATTTAGGCCCAAACAAAGAAGTAGACCAAATATAAGCTAAGCATTGCTAGTTTCCATAGTTTCCCCTTCAACTTTTGCCACATTACCGTAGAGACAAATAAAGAGGATTCCATACATGGTTTTATTAAAATAAAACACAATTAAAGACATGAAAGAAAAAATGATGAGACATAAAAAGCAAAACAACATGTAAAACTAGTATGCATAGAGCAAAACTTAGTTGAAAAGGAAAATGTTGGAAAAGTGCTATAATGTAATGCAAACGTAACTAGGATGTGAATAAGCAAAAGAAAAAAAACTAAACCTAAATCCTAATCTATCTAAACTAAAAGGTCAATATTATGTGAAGTCAAATTTCTAATGTAGCCATTCAATTTGTTCCCAACCTATAAGCAGAAAGATATAAGAAATTAGCAACAATATAAAAAAATGTGTAGAAATAAAGACGTCGAATCGAATCCCTTATACAAGAAATTCAAGGTCTTGCCTATTGGCAGAAAGAAGTTCCATAACAGCTAAATTTAGCCAATCAACAACTTTACCTTGTTTATTAGAACAATGACCATGCAAACCTTGAAGGGTGCTCGTAAACATGCATTCAAATGCATTTTTATTCTTAGCAAACATCAGGTAAGATCACAACTTATTCTTAGCAATAGAAATTGCCTAATAATATTCCTCTATCCAATCATAGATTTGATCATAGTATCTGGAACAAATGATTTGAAAACCTTGAAACTATTGAAAAGATGAACTTTCAGTGAGTGCACTCAAATTACAACAAGAATCCTACAAGGAATATTTAATTTGATCTTGCTCAGAAATGTTGTCAAGAGGACCTAACATAACCATCAACAAAATTTGAGGTTCCTCAACGATATGAAAAATACATAAATAGTGAAATGATGAATCATAAATATCAATTAGTTCAACAATATTAAATGATGTAAAACAATTATCATGAGATGTGCTAGTGGGAAAATGATTAATCGAGTGACAATTGTTAGAACTGGTGTTATGATCATATTGATGAGTTGGCATATAAGATTCTCGATTCTCCATTGGTTCCCTTTGTACCCTATTGCATACTAGATCAACAATATGAGAGCTTTGGGGATTAAAAATGATTGTTGGCATTGTAAATCCGGGAAACTGATTAGTATGCCAGGCTAAAAAAAAGATTAGATATATATGTTAGATCAAATCCAGTATCCATATCAACATTATGGTTTTAATCCAATAAATGATTCAAACATTTGATGATGCTCAAAAGGATTGATTGTGCCAGAAAAATGATTAAATTCATAGCATACATTAGAGAGATAAGAAACCAAGTATTCGCGAAAGAATTTGATAGGAAGGAATCCTTCAACTGGTGATGATCTTTGCCTTAACAATCATAATGATAAGCTTCAAATTTTATTAAATCTAATAAATATATGCATTCCAACCCTAGGTTAGATACAAGAGATTTGCATGAAGAAGAATTAGCCAAACAATAATCTTTCACCCGATTAGAAGCTTTATCTTGAGGGATAAGAAAATCAACTTGAAAACATTGAAAATCCTTTAAGATTGAGCTTTCATCTAGTGAAAAAATGTTGGGAAAAGAATTGTTCAAGATGATCCAAATTTGACCTAGTTCAAGGACCTCATCAAGATCGCAAGGACTTGTCATAACCATTAGCAGAAACTAAAATTCTTCGACTTCTTGACGAGTCCCTAAAATTTCAAATATTGGAAGATTAAATTTTGAAGGCATGGTCAGGTCATAATTTGTATGAAAACAACTATCATCAATTATTTTAGCAAGATCATTATGATTCAGATGGTAGCTGTTGGAATCAACCATTCATTGGATGTCTCAACATCACCAAATAGATTACCCAAATTGTAAAAAATATGTTCAATGATTATCTCATCATATTCTTGATCAAGGGAAACATTAACTCCTTGTGTGGACTTAAGATATAATTTATACGAATGCAAATTGGAAGAACATGATATAGCAGTTGATTCATCATACACATTTCAACATAAGGGTTGGTGAGTTGAGGAAGAAATTCTTGTGAGAAACTCTTCTATGATTGAATCAGATTCCATATCAAAGCTTTGCAAATCCAGGTCTTATTTTGAAGACAAGAGATCTTCAAATGTACTTGGGAACTCATCACCATGTATATAAGTGGATTCATTGTCTTCAAGGTGATGGTTTCCCAAGAGTTAATTTTAGTTGAGGAATTAAAATCCACTTGATTGATTACAGAGATGTTGAGATTCTTGATCAATAAAGAATGTAGAAACATCATTTTGACATAGAGGAATTTGAAAAAGAGAAGAAATATTGAAATTATATTGATCCTTTTGCTCCTCTACCTGTAAAATGTGACCACCTTGTACCTGATTACCATATCAACTATGAAATTGAGAATCAAAAGTATTTGGAGAATTTACCGGTGGAGAAGATTGATTAAGTGAATCAAGGTACAAAGGGTCATAAGATGTAAATGATATAGGACTAAGTGTATCCCTCGAAGAAGCAATACTTTCAATAAGCTTAGATTCAGAATCTGAATTATTCACATCAACGTCATATGGAGGAATTAAAGGATCAATCTTCACCTCATACTCCATGGACTTATTAGAACATTCAAAGTTTTCTTGGATAATATATTTTCCATGGGGAGGAAATGAAAATGTGAGAAGCGAATCAATGATTTTCTTCTAAAGTTTTCCAACTTCATCATCGGTATGAGGGACCACTTTTTTTGGTAATGAGGAAGGATATAGAGAAGGGATAAAAGAAGTGGTAGGTTTCTCCTCTAAGATTTTAAGTTCCCCATGATTGAGAAAAGTTGGGAGACTCATAAAATATTCATATTCGAATGGTTCTAAAGAAATACAAACTAAATACTAAAACTTCTCATTCATAAAATCCCAATCCACCTCTTCCTTGAAAAATTCATAGCAAAGGTGAAGAAACCGATCCAGAAAATCCTCTAATGATTCATAGAGTTTCATTCTAAGTCGATTAATCCTCTTATATATCATACTTGTCAAAGGCTTGATGAAGCTCCTTGAAGAGTTGTTCAAATGTATGAATACAAGAAGATGGTAAGGTATGCCACCATCATTTAACTCAGCCTTCAAGTGTGAGGGTGAATAATTTATAAGAAGCAACTTCACAATTCACTTCATAAAATAAAAAAAACCTAAGAAATTGAAGTGTGTGTTTAGACATGGTTGTTCCACCCTCACCATCAAATTTTGATTCAGACAATTTGTAAATTAGTTCCATGTTAATATTTTCTCTATTAGAAATGCATTGTGGGATTATGATTTGGGAAGAAGCCATTTAAGATGAAAGATTCAAAACAAAATTCACACGCTCAACTTGTCATCTAGCCCTCCTTATAGCACCACTTGTTGATGGTCTTGGAAGTTCGCCAACACAGGGAGTCTCCTCAGTATAAAGTACGACTATACATCATACCACTTGGAGTAGCACCTCCATTTGAATAATAGGCCCAACCGTCATAACTTAATGGTTTTCCTTGGCTACAATAAAAAAACATAAGAGAGTATGAAAACAACCTTTGAAACAAGAAACTTGACACTTTGAGGCATACAATTGTAATGTATATAAAGTACTTTTACGGAAGGGAGAAAAAGAGTGAGCCTCTAAAATAAAATTAATAGTACTATCCTAAAAGAGACACAAAAGAGTGAGGAAATATTCATTAGTTAACCTACAAAATAATTCACAAAATAACAACGGTCATGAAAGCAAATAACAACGAACATCAAACAAGATGCATAACGAATCCAATGAAATAGTTCATTTTTTTTAGCATGTATGAACATAAACATATACCACAAACATTAAATAATAGTATTAAAACATCCACGACACATGCATGAAAGTACACTAGCTCTGAGAGCTTCATATGTTAAGTGAAAGTTTTAAGATATGCAATTACAATGAAGCAACACTAGCCCCAATAGTGGAACACTTAGTCACAAATGAGGGTGTATTTATAACAAATGAGGTGACTCTCCAACTCCCTTGTGACTCTTGACCTCCCTCATGACTCTTGAGCTTCCGATGTCACTTTGAGATCTTAAATGAATCTTTCACTTCCTAATGACTCTTAATGTTCCATTTGTGACCCTTTGACTTCCATACATTTTAGATTTTCTAATTTTTGGAAATAAAACAATTACATTCCACCAATGTGGTAAAATACATGGACAACGCAAGACTTTTATGATGACACTTTGAGAGGCCATGATTTTGTGACTATGAATCCATTGTAATGTATCAATACCAAGTTCCTCTCTTTATCATTAATTCTTCAACTCTTCATGATTGATCTACAAAGTGCTTCATCCTCACCCTCCAAAGGGTGTGAATAAGTATTGGAACCTTCTAAGTGAACATGAGTTTCCATCTCTCTGTAGTGGTCCAAGATTCCTTTACTCCTATAAGATAACATATTTGTCTTATCTCCACAAGTATATTATTGAAACTATCCTTGATGACCTCTTTGAAATAATCTTATGATGGTAAAATGATATCACCTGCAAATGAAACTCACTCATGACAAGAAAACATCAATCCCATAATCATTTATTCTATATATGTTTGCTCATGTAACATGTCGACTGTGATGGGACATTACACAAGGGATTGAGAGAAAGAGCCTTAGGAATTGTGTAGTTGAGAATTAGAGGGACCAAGGAATGAAAATATTGTCCACTAGAATTTTGCAATGCATAGTATGAGGAAAGACAGGACAAGGTATTGCACAATAGGGAGGCTCAGTTAGCAAGAGTGACAAGACTATGCATTGCAATTGCACAATGTGCAGTGATTGAGGATAACTCTTTTGGGATTGTGTAGTTGATCACTACAGAGACCTAAATATGGACCTACTATCCAATAGAACTACACAATTCAAAATGGGAGTTACATTTGGAGAATGGATTATGCATAGGACTAGTGTAAGCAATAGAAGGCTAGGTCACTATACCTTGGGGATGGTCACTTCACAATGAAGGGAAGGGAGCCTTTATATTGATTTTTTTTTAATTACAAGGAGAAAAAGAAGTCTTCACTATCAACTAAAAGTGATCAATGCACAATAATGGGCAAGACTAATCAAGACTTAGTGTAATGGGGCATTACAAGCAACAAGGGTTTAGTGATTATGTTATGAAGGTGCTCAATGTGCAATAATGGGAGTTGTCCTCAAGAAAGTCTCAGCGTGTAGGTACAGGAGGTAAGGATCTTTCACTGAGACTTAATAATATGCATTTATCATCACCTGTTATGATTTTAGTGTATTTACAATTTGTGCATGATGAGAGGACCAAGAAGAACTCCAAAATGGATAAGTGTGGGATCAGTACAACAAGAGAAAGAAAGACATGCCAACAAGTCCCAAACAAATATCACACCCATATATACCATCAAATACAAGGTGAAAAAATGTATAGTAGCCAATTTTGACACATATTCATTGAAACAACAACAAACAACACTTCTTTCTAAGTGTCACAGTTGAAATGTAAGTTTGGGACACTTAAATACAATTTTGTGATACAAGTGTGCACTGTAGTCGAAAGATGCTATGTCATGAGAGATTATCCAACACATGTTCTTATGGTAGATAGTATCAATGGTGTAAGAGAGTGTGCTGGAGATTCCTTTAAAAGGTGTTCCATGGTGCTCTCAAGATGTGTGAAAACAAGGGGAAACAACACATGCAAGAGTGAAAGTGATGCATGCAAACACAAAGAAAACAAAAGAAACACATGTAAGAATGAGAGCTAGTAGAAATGAGGCATGTAAGAGAAAAAAAGAGAAAAATAAACACTTGCGAAAGCAAAAGAAAAACTTGTGAAAGAAAAAGCAATAGTTGAGTAACTCACCCAGATGTGGAGTACTGAAGAAGGTATGTTTTTATTGATTATTTTGTCATCTTTTCATTAAAACTCATAACCTCTTTGAATCATGAACTAGGTAAATAATAAGAAATCATGGAAAAATCTATAGGATTTATACGCAACACGAAAACACTAATAATTGCCATTTCTTATGCAGGAAAAGGGAAAAATGAAAGATTGTGTCGTTCCAAAGAAAAAGACAGGGCCAAGTTTACTATTGTCCCTTTGGCGAGGAACCACATGCAAACAAGGTGATCCAAATTAAAGCATATCATCCAAGGAAAGGAAAAGGAGATATCAACTCGGCGCAAGAGAACAAATGGATAACTGGGAATTAACAGTTTGGCAAATCCCTCAGGATCCTTTGATCCTGAGGGATCGCTGCCTTAACTATTTTTGCATCATTGATATCTCTACTTCAACTGTTATAAAAAGGGGCAGCACTGCTAGCCGGGGGATGATCTACTGTTAATTTCTATGTAACTTTTCTCTATATTTGAAACTTTGATCATTGACTCTCGTTGAGAAGTGATCCGCTATAACTCTGTTTTAATGCTTTAATATAAATCTGGTTGCTTTTCCATCTTTGATCCTGGAATAATTTCAAGCGGTGTGTCCCTGGAGGCTAAGGGCCTGGCCCTGGTGGAACACTTGCTCCTGTATCATTATCTTTAGTTCGTGCGTGGTTTTCATTATTAGCTTTGTTCGGTAATCTGATGTGTTTTGCTATTTTACATCACGGTTCTGTTATATTTGATTTATGTTCAACTGAGTAATATCATTCTCTGTGACAGGAATGTCGTATTGTTCATTCTAACACTGTAACGCATTGCTATTCCTTTAATCATTAATATAACATTGCTGGTCTTTACAGAATGCTATCGCTATTCAATTACAGAGTAACCGTGTTGTAACATTCATAAATTGGTATTACTGTATTCATCTATAGTTTACATTTAATTGTGATTACCGATTCAATTGACATTGCTTTTCCATTATGAATTACAATTGTTATTCTTATAACTATGATTGATATCTATGGTTTCGAGATTAGATTACTATTTTTCTCAATACTAAGGCGTGCCGTGTGTGTTATTCATCTTGGTTTATTGTGCATTTACATTTGGCTCTAGTACTGTTCTATACTTCATTGCTAATCAGTTGTCGTTCTATTTCTGTGTGCTGTCCGATTTATTCTTAGAGTAAAGATTACTATCTGATTTCTGTAGGATATGATTGTTGCACTTATTTCTGTAGATTAAGGTGTTGTTGTTTATAAGAATTAATTTCTGTTCCATTTCTTAATTGCTGTTCCATTTCCTAGTTGTTGTTCTATTTCCTGTTATTTGCGTTATCATTGCTTTGGTGTGCAGAATGATCTGAAACTGTAGTGGGCGTTGACATTTGTTGTCTAGTTCCTAGGTTGATGATCTGTTCCTTGATTATCTTTAGTTACATCAATTTACAGAGGGATGAGTTACTGTTACTGGACCCTTGACTGATAAATTGCTTAGTTTTCTGAATGCATGATTTAGGCTTTAAAGTGCTTTGCTATAAGTAGATCTTGTTTTAAGCATCCGTTTACTCTTGTATTTCGAGCACTATACTACTAGCATTACTCTGACAAATGACAGCCTCAAATTGAGTACACTCTTTGAGATAACAAATCGTTCTTGGATTGACAAATTAATGTGAGGTAATCAGAGGTGAAAAAGACCCATTTTATGGCTTGACATTTTGGCGCCGTTGCCGGGGAAGAGTGTAGCCATTTGTCTCTTCTCAGAGTAGTGTAAGAGCCTGCTAGGAAGGAATTGGGTTTTAAAAACGGAAGGTAATAACCTGCGTGTGGAGTATGTAATAGCCCTACTCCCCTACCTGCTTTCCTGCAAATTTGTTGCTGTTTTGTTTGGGTAGAACCTAGCAGTTGATTTGTGTGCATGACTAAGTAGAAAAAGCCAGAAAAGAATCCCAAACCTCTACCCAAGCCTGATAAAGCTAAGGGGCCGGTGACCCTTGGCTGATCGACCTTTATAGACGAAATCCTTAAGAAAGCAGAATCTCAGCCTTCAGTAGGACCTAGAAAAGTTACTTATAGACAGCCTACTAGTTCCTTTCAGGACACAGGATCACCATCTGTAGGCTTTGCTGAGGTGCATAGTCAAACCGAAGAGCAAGATTTTCAAGAAATTGAAAATTCTAGCCCAAAATCATTGCAAGAAGGGAATCTTAGCAACCTCTGTGAAGGAAGAGGAGAGATAGGAGAGACTGAACAACCAAGATCTCCTCTTTGGGTAATTCAGCCATTAAGCAGCCCAGATAAGGGGAGTGCTATAAAAATCATTTATAACGAAGTTGAAGAAATTCAAGAACCTAAATCCCCCTAGACATTAGGCACTCTCATTATCCCAGATAAAGGAAGTGTTGTTAAGGCCATTCCTGTTAGAGCCATTCCCCCTCGACAACCTAGGAATACCCTCCTAGATATCCCAGAAGGCTATTGGCATATATTTGACCAAATGGCCCAGAACCAGCCAAACACCCAAACCTCTACACTGCAATACCCCATTGTGGATACTACAACTAATGCACTTATGAAATCAATTCCTCTCCAACATATCCCTACATTCCATGGCCTTACATCAAAAGATCTGGATGCATTCTTATTCGAATTCGATGTGTTGTGTAGAGGATATGACTATACCACCGACCCCTAGAAATTGAAATTATTACCCTCTACATTAAAATGGGCTGCTCTAAGATGGTTTATGGGATTGGGTGGTGGTTTTATAAATAACTAGGACTAAAGGAAAGAGTCTTTTCTGAAAAAATATCAAGATTATTGCAGGTCTAGAGAGTTAAAAGATGAAATATTTCAGATGGTGGCTAGACCAAATGAAACATTAGAAGAGTATGTTGAACGTTTCCAGTATAATCTTCAAAGATCTCCTTATGCATCATTACCCTTACCTGATAATGTATTAAAAACAACATTAATTAGGGGAATGAAGGAATAGTGGATTGAAACACTAAATATTATGGGGAAAGGAGATATTTATCAGGAAAAATTTGCTGACATTATTAATCTATGTATCAGGAGCTCGAGAGGCAGCACAAGACTGAAACCAATAGAACATGATCGATTTGCAAGAGATAACATAATTTCGGCAGAAGGAGTAACTCGTGCAGAAATTGGAAATTTATTAGAAAATTTTAAAACTAACATATTGGGGACACTGCCAACACAACTTGATATTATGCAGGCCAAACAAAAGCAAGCAGAGGCAAAACAGAATTTGGCAATCTTCTGTCTCAGATGCAAAAAGAAACACAGCCATAAGGATTGTCCATTAGATACAGTCCAAGTTTGCGCCATTTGTACAAAAGACCACTCTACAAAGAGTTGTCCCTCACTTCCTGGATTGAAAGCAGTATACAAGGAAGCAGAAGAAGAGCCAGAACCGATGTATCTACTAAATCAACACCGTCAATGGCAGCCGCGACAATCAAGTATGTTCTCAGACCCCGCCTCTTCTTTTCAGCCTCCACAATATCATGCTCAACAATATAATACAATGTGGACAAATCAACCTCCTTTCCCGAATTGGTCACAACAGTCATTTCCTTCATCATCTCTATGGCCGAATCAAGCAATCCAACCCAATTGGCCAAATTTTCCCTATGCCCCACCATATTGGCAAAACAATGTTTATCCACCGCAATGGACCCCTCCTACTTCACAGAGTCAAACCTGGCAGGAAAACTGGCAAAGACTGATGAATCAGCCAGTAGGAACCATCCCGCTCCCTCAACCTACACTGCCAACCCTACAACAAAACCCTAGTCTAACTTAAGACCGCAGCTCCCAGCCCAACCCAACCCTAATATGAATAATAGAATGGTCCAATCTATTCAAATAGTGGAAACACTAGAAATAGGAACTAATCTAAGGGAGTGTAATAACCTTCAATTAAGATCTGGGCGTATCATCGAAACAAAGGGAGATAAAACAACTCAAGTTGAAAATCAGTTACCTATAGAACAACCACCGCAAGAAGAGGATGTGACCAGACAACAAACTCATAATCAAGCAACCACATCCTCTCCCCCATTTCCAGAACGATTAATTATACCTCGACCTATACAATATCTTGATTTTGATATTCTGGGAGAACTAAAAAATTTGTACATAAAAATCCCACTCCTCCAAGCCATTCAAGACATCCCAATATATGCAAAAACTATTAAAAAGCTATGTATAAAGAAACAAAGGAGGAAAATAACAAATAACTCAAAAGTCCAAGTAGTTGGCACTCTATCCGACTTATTATCAGGACAAGAAACACTCGTTAAATACGAAGACCCAAGAAATCCAATAGTAACCGTACAAATCTATGGTCAAACCTTCTCAAATGCCTTAGTTGATCTAGGAGTTGCAATTAATATCTTAACAACCACCACTTGCCAAAAACTGGGCATTACACTAGTAGAATTGACCTCTACTTTACTAGAATTGGCTGACCGATCTGTGGTTAGGCCAGAAGGCACACTACATGATGTCATGGTATCCGTTGACTCCTAGGAGTATCCAACCGATTTTCTGATAATAAACCCCAAAAACCGACTTGATGGACATCCATTGATCTTAGGCAAACCTTGGCTTGCAACTGTCGATGCTTATATTGGCTATCGACAAGGCAATATGACCATAACTAGAGGAGCAAATATCAAGAACCTAGCTTTATATCCTCTAGCGCAGCCAAGTGTCACAATAATAAAAACTAACAAGCATCTTGTATCATACCTCACCGAAAATATTAGATCTCCATTAACCATAGAAGAGGCCCTTGATTTCAAAGACCAAACAGAAGATGATGCCATTAATAATTTTATTAGCCAAGCTGAACCCAGATCCCACATACAATGTCACATGATAGAAGCAGCATTTGATAATGAATTAGAAGAAGATCCTCTTAAAGATACACACGATCAAACAATACCTACTACCTCTGTTTCAAATAGCAAAATTGTAGAAATTGAGCCAGGAAAGACTTTAAACATTAATGCCAACCTGACTTCTGAACAAGAAAAGAAGCTCATCCAACTATTGAGGAAATATAAAGAAGCATTTGCATGGGACTACCCTGATATGAAAGGAATTGATCCCCAGTTATGTACACACCACATTTACATAGAAAAGGATGCGAGACCTGTTCGCCAACCACAAAGGAGACTTAATCCTCATCTAAAAGACGTTGTAAAAGCTGAACTTCAAAAAATTTTAGATGTCAACTTCATCTACCCTATCTCTGATAGTAAATGGGTCTCTCCACTTGTTGTGGTACCAAAAAAGAATGGAAAGTGGAGAATTTGTGTAGATTTTAGAGAGCTAAACAAAGCAACACAAAAAGACCACTTTCCCCTTCCATTCATTGACCAAGTATTAGACACTTTGGCAGGAAAGAAATTATTTTCTTTCTTAGACGGCTTCAGTGGATACAATCAGATTCAGATTGCCCCTGAAGACCAAGACAAAACCACTTTTACTTGTCCTTGGGGAACATTTTCCTATAGAGTTCTACCTTTTGGCTTATGCAATGCTCCTGCCACATTTCAAAGGGCTATCCTTAGCATCTTTTCAGACTTAATAAATGAAGGGCTTGAAGTATACATGGATGAATTTACACCATACGGAGACGATTTTGACCCAGCATTGGACACACTGGAAAAAGTCCTGCAGCGCTGCATTGCCACCAGGCTTTGTTTGAGCCATGAAAAATGATGACTGAAGGAATTATTCTAGGCCATTATATCTCAGCAGCTGGCATATAGGTAGACCCAACCAAAATTCAAATAATTTTGCTAATTCCCACTACTACCACTCAAATAGAGGTACGCAGTTTTCTTGGATTTTCTGGTTATTATAGAAGATTTATAGAACATTTTTTGCACATTGTTGCACCTCTATATGCACTGATAGGTAATGTTGAATTTCTTTGGACAGAGAAATGTGATCATGCTTTTCAGGATCTGAAGAAGTTGGTCTCAACAACCCCAGTCCTTCGAGGTCCAAATTGGGACCTGCCATTTCAAATTTCGTCAGATGCTTCAGATACAGCTATTGGAGCAGTCCTTGGGCAGGAAGAAGATAAAAAAGCATATGCAATTTATTATATTAGCAATAATTTATCTCTTCCTGAATTGAATTATACTGTTACTGAAAAGAAATTTCTAGCTGTAATACACGCTGTCAATAAGTTCAGGAATTACATTACTAGATATCCTGTTATCTTGTATACAGATCACTTTGCCATAAAATATTTAGCAAATAAACCAATCACAAATGGCAGAATAACTAGATGGCTGATTTTATTGCAGGAATTTGATATTACAATCAAGGATCGACCTGGAAAAGAAAATCCTGTAGCTGACTTTCTCTCACAAATGCCAAAACCAGTGGACGCAGCAGCAATTGAAGATCAATTTCCAGATGAGCATTTGTTTGCTGTCACTGTTAAAACACCCTGGTATGTTGATGTTGCAAATTACTTAGCAGTAGGTAAATTACCAAAACATCTGACCCCCAATGAACGAAAACAGATTGTCCAGCGAAGTGCTCGATTTTCTTGGATTGGGGGCTACCTATTCCATACAGGGGCAGATATGCACATCAGGAGATGCGTCCGCGAGGATGAAATTTTTGACATTTTGAAAGCTTGTCATGATGGACCATGTGGCGGACATTTCGCCGATCACAGAACTGGACATAAGGTCCTACAAACAGGGTATTATTGGCCCACGATCTTCAAAGATGCAAAGAAGTTCGTTCAAGCCTGTGACAGTTGCCAAAGCACAGGATGCCCTGGTCAATCTGACAAAATGCCCCTGAATCCACCCCTAGTTATTGAATCATTCGAGCGATGGGCCCTTGATTTTGTTGGTCCAATTAACCCATCTTTGAACCAGAAAACATATATTTTGGTAGCAACAAAATATGTCACCAAATGGGTTGAAGCAGAGGCATTGCTGAGAGCTACAGAGGATTCTGTCATATAGTTCCTATTCCATATATTCGTGCGATATGGGCTTCCAAGAGATATAATTACAGACAGTGGACCACATTTTGTTGGTAACAAGATTGCTGCAACACTCAAAAACTATCATATCCAGCACAAAATCACCACTCCATACCACCCACAGGCAAATGGTCAAGTAGAAAGCAGCAATAAAATAATAGAAGCAATCTTAACAAAAACCATTGCGTCACATAGACGCGATTGGGCTGCAAGACTACCAGAAGCCTTGTGGGCCTATAGAACAACATGGAGAAGCACTATCGACTATTCACCATACCAATTAGTGTTTGGAAAGCAACCCATTTTTCCCATAGAATTCAAAATCCAAACACTACGAACAGCACAAGAAGTCGACCAAGATCTAAACGAGGCACATATTAATAGATTACAGCAGATCAATGACCTAGATGAAATCAGGCTCTCTACCCTCCAAAACACTGCATTAATCCAATAGCAGCGAGCTAAATGGCATGACGCTCTCATTAAAAATAAAGTCTTCCGCGCAGGAGATTGGGTGCTCTTATACGATTCCAGGTTTCAGGATTTTCCCGGGAAGCTTCAGACTCGTTGGCTGGGGCCATATGAAATCCAGAAGGTACATGATAATGGTACCCTTACTCTAATCACCATTGATGGATCTGGACATACCTTCAAGGCAAATGGCCACCGAGTTTGACTTTACCGCAAACCACTTACTCGGGAGTCCTTCTACCAGCAACTACGCGAAGACTCCGACATGCAAATTTTGGAGGAGGAAGAGAAATCTTCCTCACCTGTGATTCATTAAGTGATTCAATTGTTTTTACATTTTGTACATAATTCCTCTATTTTGTTAGCATAAATTATTCTCTATACATATTTTTTTTGTATTTTCACTTTACTGTTCCTTTTCGAAGAATCAGCGATTCTATCGTTTTTGCTGTTCCTTCTAAAGGAACAACACCTTCACCATTTTTCTGTTCTTTTTTTCGGCACTTGCATTTTTCTGTTGTTCCTTTTTCAAGAGGAACAACACTGTCGTTTTTTGTTGTTCCTTTTCTGAAGGGACAACATTTGTGTGCACTTTTGTTGTCTCTGCTATTCCTTTTCCAAAGGGACAACATTTTCGTTTTGTTGTTCCTTTTTCAAAGGAACACCACCTTTTGTGTCAGCCATTCCTTTTTCACTTTCATTTTGCTGTTCCTTTTCCAAAGGAACGACACTTGCGTTTTTGTTGTTCCTTTTCCAAAGGAATGACACTTTTGGTTTTTTGCTATTCCTTTTCCAAAGGAATGACACTTTTCGTTTTTGTTGTTCCTTTTCCAAAGGAACAACACTTTTAGTTTCTGCTATTCCTTTTCCAAAGGAACGGCACTTGCGTTTTTGTTGTTCCTTTTTCAAAGGAACGACACTTTTGGTTTTTTGCTATTCCTTTTCCAAAGGAATGACAATTTTAGTTTTTACTGTTCCTTTTCCAAAGGAATGGCACTGTTAGTTTCTGTTGTTCCCTTTCCAAAGGAACGACATTTGCATTTTTTGCTGTTCCTTTTCCAAAGGAACGACACTTTCAGTTTTTGTTGTTCCTTTTTCAAAGGAACAACACTTGTATTATTTTGCCCGTCCTTTTTCAAACAACAACATTCTCATATTCCTTTTACTTATGCTTGTTATTCTTGCTGTTCCAATTTAAAGATACCTATTGTTCCTCCTCTTTAAGGTTTTTGGAGCACAGCTATACACTCATGCAATGGATACAAAACTAGAGCATATTGAAATCAGCAAATTATATAAAATCGCTACTTTTACAAGAAATTGCTGTGAATTGATAGGAGGAAAGAGGAAAGGACACAATTATTCATCACTTTTGCTGTCATTATCCTACTAATACTGATATGATTGGTTATCTTTATCATGCTGGTTCTTTTTAAATTCCCATAATCTTCTTTGATCATTATTAAGGAATAAGAACAAATGGTCTATATTTTTCTATTGAGGTGTTAATACTTCTTCCACCATTCCTACTCTTAAGGAGGACTGAACCACCCTTTGTGTATAGATAGGAAAGAACTTTATAAAAGAAAAGAAAAAAAGAAGAGAAAAATGTTTTGTTTATATGAGTTGTCAAATGCAGGATAGGGGGTCTCATCAAGAGCTAGCCTACCATGATCATAAGGAAGAAAGTGAAGTGGCATTCCCACTATGGCCACCACACTAGGGATATGATCCAAGAGGCACATCAGAAAAAATAAAAGAGTCCTTGGAACAGGAGGTCTCATCACGAGCCGGCTTGCCCACTTTTCACTCCTTCCTAGTAAATGGCATTATGGTTTAATTGGTTACCAAGCTAGCATAATGACCTCCATTTTGACATTTCACAACACTTCCTAAGCATACACAAAAGATCATGGTTCCATGGGGGAAACAAACAACTCTGTTAAGGTTATGGACACCTGTCGGCAGCAAAGCTCTGTTAATGGTATTGAAGTCACATTCCTTATACACCAATAGCAATCATCAACACCCTTCTCTGTCTTATACCTCTATAATACATCAAATAAGATTATACATATCACTTCCCCGAATCATTAAACACATGAAAATCTATCATAACCAATCACGACAGAAAAGTTGATAATGACCGCATTAGACTAATTATGCATGTCAGCTGTCCTATCCTCCCAGCTTCACATCATATCACAACATTCTCTTATTTGTTAAGCGATCCCATTATACACCTCGATTTTGGCAACATGCTCCTTTTGTAAACATGGCATTTTGGCATACGCTATTCCTTTATGACTTTGTACCATGGCAGTTCGGCATGCCACTCCCTCATTTGATGGTCAAGGACGGCCTATCACATTGCAGGGGGGAGGCTGACCTCATAATTTGCTGTAATACGTGTCAGACTATTATTCGGCAAACTTCTACTTGGGAATAGCAAGGCTTAACGGTATCTCATTTTTCAATTTGCATGCCTTACTGTTCCTAAGCTATTTCCATATTATACTCTGTAGCAATTAGTAAGATTTGAACGAACCTTGCTGTTTCGTTATTTTCTCTGTGTTCTAACAGTTTGAACAGCCTACTGTTCCATTGCCATCTCCGCGATTTTACAGTGAGCTAAAAGCATGGGAGGAAGATCAATTCAAAGAGAACCATAGGTATTGACAGTCTCTGATGCTGCACGGGAAATCCTGGCAAGGGCAGGTTGGTTAGTTTATCTCAATCGTTTACAAGAATCCAACGAGACCATAGCAATAGAATTCTTGCAGAACTTGCAAGAATATCACTCCACAGTAAGGGGGAGACACATAGCAGTCACCGATGACATAATTGCAGAGGTCTCGGGACTGTCAGCCACTGGACCTGTGTGGACGCTAAAGAAGGAGAGACTGTGAAATATCATAAAAATATTCTAGGATGAAGGCCAGAACCTGACAGTCAGAGGAAAGGGAGTTCTACCAGCAATACTAGGAGAGTCGTGGGCAGAATTGGTGAAGATCATCTAGAGCTACATCACTTGTGAAGGCAGGAAAGACGTGGTAAGACCACGACACCTTAAACTTTTAGCCGTATTAAAACAGAAATGCTCTGTGAACTTACCTGCATTTTTAAATTCATTACTTCATGATGTTGCCCGAAGCATGAAAAAGTCACAACATGTAGAATCGGTAGTAAGTCACCATGGGCTAATACGACTGATAGTTAGCCACAGTCTTGCTCAGCAACAGAGTAGCTGGGAAGAGCTAATTTCTACGATAGACGGGGGACTAACTCTGCCAGCCCCGAAATGCAAAAATGCCACTATTACACTGAATAGACCATTGAAACAGATAAAATCAATTAGATTGGCATGGATTAGAGGGAGGTTGGAAAATCCCCAAGGGAATACCAGCTAACCTGTGGAGATAGATGATTCAGGGGACGAGCAACCCCTGCAATTGGAAGGAGAAGAGAATGAGAAAGAATTGGAAGGAAATGAGGAAGGAGAAACAGAGGAAGAGATCGAGCAGCCTAAGTAGGTGGAAGCGGAGATAGAGAAACACGAAGAAATCCCATTGCAAAATCCATTGCAAGAGGATGAATTGGCCCAAATTCTAGCCAATATGGGCGAATATGCCCAACCTCTCAGCCCGCTAGGCCTCCATATCGAAGAAGAACCAAAAGAACATTTTGCTCAGAACAAAGATGCACCTGAAGAATTATGTGACGAGGAAGAAAAAGAATAAAATCATTCCATGCATGATGAAAGTATGACAAGAGATAAAAGTGATGTAGAAGAGGAACAATCTTTTCCCAGCCAGACTACACCGGAAGAATTTCATGGAGAAGAAGGGGTGGAAAAAGAAGTCACCTAGGAAATAACAGAACCAACTAGGGTTTTTACTCCTGAGCAACCCGAACAGAATAACGAAGGAGCACCCCAAGAAGAAAACTAGGGAATTGGCAAAGATGACAGTCCAGGCCCAAGTAAACAAACAACTACTCTTTCTGAGGAAACAAAAGAAATTAAGAGACTACGAAAAGAACAGAAAATACTGTTGCATGTGATAGCACGACTTCGAAAACAAATCAGGGTTTTGAAAATGAGAAAGAGAGCAAAAAGGGCTTTGGGGGTAAGACATGCAACCACTCCGACGAGACCCCTCAAGAAAAAGGTTCAGAGGACTCAAGTCCAGCCTACTGTTCAAAACCCTGTCAAAGAGCAGTCTGCCGGTCAAAACCCTGTTGAAGTACAGTTTGCTGTTCAAAAACAAAAGGAACAGCATTCAGCTGTTGCCCATGTTGAAGTACAAACAGATGATATATCGGCCTGTGACAAAGAAGTTCAGACAGAGGCACAGTCCTTTGAAGGAATGCAAACCATAAACATGAGGCGATACAATAAGAAGATTCAAGTGAACCTTCCGCTTACCACTACCATGTGGGATAGTGATCCAAGGATAGTAACCCTACAAGAGGGTTTGATGCAAGCTCAGAAAGCAGTAGAAAAACTCACAGAACAAACGGTTTCTCGAGAAAATTATGAAGAATTACAACAACGGCTAAGGAATGTCAATCTGTCTGAAAGCCAGGCTTTTGAAGGATGGCGAAAGGAAGAGGAAAAAGTCGCAAAGGTAAATCATAGGTTAGATATAGTTATCAAGTAGATGGATACCTTATGCTCTTTGTACACTGACGTCCTAGCATGTAGAGCCCCTGCTAAGAATTATGCCTTGTTTTTAATGGAACGATATTTGCAATTGAAAATAAAGGCTGTCAGAGCAGGAGCCCCTATACAAATTAATACTATTGATGATTTTATAAATTGTTGTAAGCACTATGGAGTAAAGGTTCAAAGATTATTGTGTGAATTCTATCTGCATAACCTTGTGTTAGACCAAGAGATAGAGCAGAACCCCGACCCTTTCGTTGGGGATATCCAACTACAAGCATTTATTTCGTTTGGAGTTAATCAAATCAAATGAATTAAAGCCTATAATGCCTTCCAAAGACAAGAAAACGGATTAGACTTATGGGAAAGAGCTGAGCCTAGAAATCCAGTGCAGTTATGGAGGGAACATAGGAACCTCATGAGGACTACAGGCATGATTGAATCATTAGGACCCATTCATACAACAATCAATCGGCAAGGAATAGAATACTTTTTTACTATTAAAGACCTTGCCGTTGATGTTGCCAAATTCCGATATCAGATTTCTAATCTGAATATCCAACTCAGGGAACCATTTAATTATGAGAACTTTAAGTTAGCCGCTGATCACTTGAACCTCTATGGTGAACTTATCTTGAGGGCAGGGCCATCTTGGCTAGGATATAGGTTTTGGAGTCCGATTATTTGGCACCCTGCACCTGGATACCAAGCCCTGTATGAGATGCCTGAGGGTCAGATAGGCCATCTTTTTGAACACCTAGTTAGGCATCATGGCTGTAGACCACCACACGAGATCCCATCTCCAGCCTACTCTCTCACTACCTTACGTGTCAACTACAATGTTTTCATGAGGGCATGAAAAAGGGTAAGCAGGGGGGTGTGTGGAGTACTGAAGAAGGTATGTTTTTATTGATTATTTTGTCATCTTTTCATTAAAACTCATAACCTCTTTGCATCATGAACTAGGTAGATAATAAGAAATCATGACAAAATCTATAGGATTTATATGCAACACAAAAACACTAATAATTGCCATTTCTTATGCAGGAAAAGGGAAAAACGAAAGATTGTCGTTCCAAAGAAAAAGATAGGGCCAAGTTAACTACTGTCCCTTTGGTGGGGAACCACATGCAAACAAGGCGATCCAAATTAAAGCATATCATCCAAGGAAAGGAAAAGGAGATATCAAATCGGCGCAAGAGAACAAATGGATAATTGGGAATTAACAATTTGGCGAATCCCTCAGGATCCTTTGATCCTGAGGGATCGCTACCTTAACTATTTTTGCATCATTGATATCTCCGTTTTAGCTGTTATAAAAAGGGGCAACACTGCTAGCCCGAGGGACGATCTGCTATTAATTTCTATGTAACTTTTCTCTGTATTTGAAACTTTGATCATCGACTCTCGTTGAGAAGTGATCTGCTGTAACTCTGTTTTAATGCTTTAATATAAATCTAGTTGTTGTTCCATCTTTGATCCTGGAATAATTTCAAGCGGTGTGTCCCTGGAGGCTAAGGGCCCGGCCTTGGTGGAACACTTGCTCCTGTATCATTATCTTTAGTTCATGCGTGGTTTTCATTATCAGCTTTGTTCGGTAATCTGATGTGTTTTGCTATTTTACATCACGGTTCTGTTATATTTGATTTATGTTCGACTGAGTAATATCGTTCTCTGTGATAGGAATGTCGTATTGTTCATTCTGACTCTGTAACACATTGTTGTTCCTTTAATCATTAATATAACATTGCTGGTCTTTACAGAATGCTATCACTGTTCAATTATAGAGTAACTGTGTTGTAACATTCATAAATTGGTATTACTGTATTCATCTATAGTTTACATTTAATTGCGATTGTTGATTCAATTGACATTGCTGTTCCATTACGAATTACAATCGTTATTCTTATAACTAAGATTGATATCTATGGTTTCAAGATCAGATTACCATTTTTCTCAATACTAAGGCATGCCGTGTGTGTTATTCATCTTGGTTTATTGTGCATTTACATTTGGCTCTAGTATTGTTCTATACTTCATTGCTAATCAGTTGTCGTTCTATTTCCCTGTGTTGTCTGATTTATTCTTAGAGTAAAGATTGCTATCTGATTTCTGTAGGATACGATTGTTGCACTTATTTCTGTAGATTAAGGTGTTGTTGTTTATAAGAATTAGTTGTTGTTACATTTCTTAATTGTTGTTCCATTTCCTAGTTGTTATTCTATTTCCTATTATTTGCGTTATCATTGCTTTGGTGTGCAGAACGATCTAAAACTGTAGTGGGTGTTGACATTTGTTTTCTAGTTCCCAAGTTGATGATTTGTTCCTTGATTATCTTTAGTTACATCAATTTACAGAGGGATGAGTTACTGTTACTGGACCCTTGACTGATAAATTGCTTAGTTTTCTGAATGCTTGATTTAGGCTTTAAAGTGCTTTGCTGTAAGTAGATCTTGTTTTGAGCATCCATTTTCTCTTGTATTTTGAGCACTATACTACTAGCATTACTCTGACAAATGATAGCCTCAAACTGAGTACACTCTTTGAGATAACAAATCGTTCCTAGATTGACAAGTTAATGTGAGGTAATCAGAGGTGAAAAAGACCCTTTTACGGCTCGACACCAGATTATGGATAATTTGCAACCATGGGTGAGAGAATGCCCCTTATACTCCAACAGTGCACAGATTCAAAAGCAAAATAGGAATACAAATATGAGCTTTGGACCAAACTCTTTATATAAGGAGAGAAAACATGCAATTATGGTTAATATAGATGAGTGAGCTTAGTCCATTTCAAGAGTCTTGAAGAAGTACACCTCACTATCAACAAAGAGAGCACAATCACTATTTGCAGAGGATGCCCTTACACTGTCATTATCCATAAGGATTTTGTAGTCTCTATCTCTAGGAACTGCTTAAGAATTGGCATCACGGATTGCACAAGAATTATCCATAAGGATTGCACAAGCATTGACAGCAAGGATTTTGCATTCATTAGTTCTGGAGATTGCACAATCATTGCCATTAGGTACTATGCAACTATTGTCATAAAAAATTGTGCAATGCTTGGCTCCCAAGAATACACATTGACTCCTAGGCTTGCTTAGAAGAAGTTTACTGTGGAGACATGATAAGATAGGTATGTAAAAGTAGGTCGTTTCCACACTTAAAATTCTTAAAGGAAGACTTGAACACTTGAGAAATATGACTCAGAATGACATTAATGGCTTGAAACAGAGGATGGCATGACCATAAGGAGGCTCCAAAGTTTGGATGTGGTAAAAATTTTGGAGGGTGCTTGTCGCAATGAAAATAGGTATCAAGCTTGTAGCCTCTTAGTAAAGTAATATGTATGTGCATATATCACACCATTGAGACCAAATTAAGAGGGATTATCACATCGATGATCCCAATGTGACATCGTTCTTAACCCTTGTGTTAAAAATAATTCTTAGGCAATGCTTGATCATAAATTTATTTCCACTCCCTAACTTGATATTCTAATGTTTTTTTTTATGTCCTTGAAGAGTGCCCTCACCAACGTATTCTAAGGCCCTAAAATCCTAAGAAAATGTTGGTTTCCTACCAAAGAATTAAAAAATGTTTGATAAATTTTATTAATCATTTCGTTTTTGGATGTTATTTAATTCAAGTGTGTATTGAATGAAACTTGACAGTGTTATTGAATTTCTTCCAAATAAAGAGATGCACAAATATGAATGTACAATATTTACTTTCAATAAAAACAATATAGAGCATCGTTAGACCTTTCTAATGCATTATGAAGAGAATCCACACCACTCTCTCCTTTATCACTCTAACATGCACTAAGAAGACTTGAATCAAAACACTCAAGCAATCAAGGAAAAAAATAAAAGAAAACACACCCAAAACATAATACCCTACCTACAAGAAAGAATACATCAAAAATATGAACCAAAATACATCAACACACTAACTACAATGGGAAAGAAAGAAAATTCTATAGGAAGATGGTGATAAAGGTGAACTCAAACCCAGTCACTACTAGGAATAAATACCAAGATGATTCAAGGCCCTTAAAAAGACTATAAATCCTCCTATTGGAAGTGAATTTGAAAATGAATTAATTGAGAAGAAGTCCTAAATAATTAGATATGAGTATGAATTAAACTATGGGCTTATAATGATGTAGCAAAATTAAATAAACTGCAAAGACAAACCCCTCAAAACCCTCCTAGAACTGTTTCAATTTTCTATCAACAAGCAAAAAAAAGTTGCAATGCTCTATCGCTAGTTATTCAAGGCATTGAATGGGGGTTCAATTCATTTTCAACCCTAGGTAGGGGAGTTAAAATAAATTTAGACCATACTCTAAAGTTGTCAAGCACATATTTCTTAGATAAAATCCTACCATAACTCCTAATTATAACAAAATCAAGGGAAAATGAAAGAAAGTAAATGAATGAGAAAACAAAGACTACAAGGAAACCCTCTAGGACCCCCTAGTGGAGTCAACAGTTCTATTTCTATAGAATTTCCAATATAGCAACAAAGTACTTAAACCCATAGGTTTCCCAAAACCTAATTAATCCCAAATTACAAGCATGCTTACATGATTAAAATAGACAAGAGAAAAAGTGATGGATTCATAGGGAATTGGAGGATTTGTAATGCTTTTGGTGGAATAAGCCCTTGAGATCATTTCTCCTAACTTCTACCACATGTAACTTGCACAATATATAACCAATACAATAAATATTTCTTCTTGCAAACTACATTAGAATTAGTACAAAAAATAATCCAAACACATATGATCACTATTTATGAATAAAACATCTAGTGGGCAAGGGGGGGGGGGGGAAGAGTATGATTTCTTATTAAATTGATGGAAACTTAAAAAGGTCATACTCATTGTGGTCCTTATTCTTAGATCCTCTTGTCACCTTAGTTCATAATGAGGCTTCATTGTTTTTTGTATTAGTTTTTGTAGCATCATATGTGTTCTAGCCTTGAAATTTTGTGGAGAGGCTAGAATACATGAGATCTGCAAAACCCAAAAATAGTTTCTGGAAATTCTACCTAGAAATGACTTAATTAGATTATTAACCAGTTTTTAAATATTTCTTAAGTCTAAACTTAGGGAATATGGTTAATTAATCAGTATTAATCAAGTCAAGGTAGGAATCATCTAGAAACTCACACATATCGATCCATAGATGATCCTAGCCATCGAATATGTTTTAATCTTGGTTGGTGGTGCTTCAACAAGGGATTATAAGAGGAGATCAATGTGGTGATGGAGAAGACACTTGAGTAGTTTGATTTCATGAGCAGGTTAATTTCTACAGTAGCAGAAGTTAATTGCCAGAGAGAGCCTAAGATCGAAGCCGTCAGAGAGAGGCAGAGGTAGTGAAGTAGGAGGAAGTATTTCAGATCTACTGAATACATTTGCAGAGAGGTAGAAGAGCCACAGAGAGGCTGATGCTAGGGAAATGCAATAACCTATAGAGGTAGTTTTGATTTTGTTGGGGAAAGACGAGTTTCAGTTCCAGAAGATCGACATAGGTTTTGTAGCCTAGGAGAGACATTTTCCCAGACAACAGCTGAACAAACGGCTTGAGGAGAGGCTCATTCGAACTATGTAGAATGGTCTGTGCTAGGGTGATTTAGTAGCTACGTAGAGCCCTTTTGGACAACTCACTTGGAGCTGAGGTCAGAGACCAGATTTGCTTGTCAGGTGAGGGAGTTTACACACTATATTTTTGCCAATATTTTCTCTGTAGGATTTCTAGTATTCAACATTTAGATTATACTCATATTATTTCACTATTGCTTAATGATAAAACCCTCAACTGCTACACCATTTTTCCCAAGTTAGGTTTTTCTGGGGACTTTTTTCCAAAAATAATTGTGTTATTTTTATGTGTGTGTACTAGCATTTATTCTTACGCAATTTTATTTTTGTAGATTAAATTGTGGTTTATTCAGTATTTGTTGTAGCAGACAGTAAATAAATTGTTAAATTAAATTAACAATTAGGAGAATAATTTCTAGAAGTTGCAATAGGATTCTAGTTTGGAATTTTCACATGGTATTAAAGCGTAGTTGATTAGCTAGAGAGCTCAAAGGTGAAGAGAGAAGGAATTTCGCCTCTCATTATGGGAAGCAAACCAACATTCCCAAGGGCAGTGCAACCATTCGGCCAGGAGGCCAAATTACTTGCGAAATTAGATTCGATTTTTCTGAGTGAAGGGCAGAAAAATTTGATCTTTCCAGATCGAGTGATTATAGAGGTATAGGGAGTAGCTTAGATTTTTTGTTGGGAACATCTCTAACTAGATGTAGTGGTTTTTGTAGTAGTTTTTTAGAGCAAATCCAACGTTGGGTGGAAGGAAGAAAAGCACACATAGAATTTTCTCAAGGAACTTCTAGTCTCAAGAAGTTCAATTTTTCCTTATAGATCAACAGTCCTTGTGAGAAGATCTTCTCACTCCACAAGGGAGTGAAAATAATAGAACAACAGTTGAGCAGAAGAAACAAGAGATTTTCGACATTTTTGTTGAGATGACCATTGTTGGGCTTCGTGATCAGGACAGGTTGGATGGGGCTTCTAACTACATCATCTAGAAGGAAAGGATGTCCTTCCTTCTAGATGAGTTTGGCCTAAAAACATATATTGATGTAGTGGTAGTAGTTCCCACAGATGTAGATTTGCTGAAGGAGTACAAGAATGAGATGGCACGGGAGAAGAGGTTGATCCTAGATGCTGTTCAGGATTATGTTGTTTCACATATAAGTAGTAAATATACTTCCAAGAAGATGTGGGATGCTCTTGCAACATTCTATCAGGGTACTTCCAAGCAGTGAAAGATGTACCTTTAAGAGAAGTTGAGGTTCATCTGGATGCAGAAGGGGGAAGGCATAAATATCTTCCTCACCAGGATTCAGGAGGTTCGAGACTAGTTGTCAATTGTTGTGGCAACACCTCAACCTCCAGAGCTTGTGAGATTGGCACTCAACAATGTATCTGAGGAATGGCAGGTCTTTGTCCAAAGCATATTAGGTAGAGACAAGCTACGAAATTGGGACAAGATGTGGGCTAAATTGCAACAGGAAGAATTGAGGCGAGCTCTTCTAAATATATCCATATGTGGCAGTAGATGCAGATAGAAGTAGGTGAATAGGAGGAGAATGTGGCCCTCGCATCTAAGGGTCCCAGTTGAGGACAGGGGGAGCAGAGGAAGAAGGACTTGAAGAAGGTCAAGTGCTTCAAGTGTGGTAAACTCGGTCACTACAATACCCAATCTCCTCTCATAAAGAAGGACAAAGATGAGAAGCAAGGCTAGGCTACAACACATGCTGAGATCAATAGGATATCCTCTAGGCTCTAGGATGGAGGAAGACTTCGCTATGATTGCCGACATACCTCCAGGAGTGAGGTGGGGTGATTTGGAGTTGTAGCCTGAGATCGCTACAGATGGTCAGGATCCTTGAGGAGTCCACCTCATGGATCAATACCTTGTTATGGGAGCCCACAATATTCAGTAGCAAGATGGATCAGTGACAGTTGATGCAATCAGATTTTGGAGTGATAGTTGCAGAGACTAGTAGCAGTAAGATGCTGGAGAGGGTAGTGCAGAGTTGGTAGTAGTGCAAAGTCAGCAACAACATATATTCTTTAGTGACAATGTAAATACTAGTAGTAGTCAGAGACTCAGGTGACAAAATCATTATACTAATCACAGTTCATTCAATATTTTTTATGCTTTTTAGTTTTAGATGTTGCAGTTGCAATAGAAACAGATGAGAGGGAGTTACAGTGCAGATGCCATGTTGGGAGCAGTTCGGCAGGGTCGGTAGCAACACAGATGTAGTGTATATCAAATTTGTAGAGTGATTGGTGGGTAGTTTGGCTAGACATTGGCAACGTGACAAGAGATGATGTAGAGGCAGGGTGCTACTACAGGGCATGTAGTAGCTTTAGAACACATTCCTTTCTAAGAGGGAAGCAATTTTTAAAGCATCGGATGTGTTCTAGACTTGAAATTTTGTGGAGAGGCTAGAATAAATGAGATATCCAAAACCCAAAAACCGTTTCTGGAAATTCTACCTAGATATGAATTAATTAGATTATTAACCAGTTTTTAAATGTTTCCTAAGTCTAAACGTAGGGAATATGGTTAATTAATCAGTATTAATCAAGTCAAGGTGAGAATCATCTAGAATCTCACACGGATTGATCCAGAGATGATCCTAGCCATCGATTATGTTTCAATCTTAGTCATTGGTGCTCCAAGAGGGGATTATAAGAGGAGATCATTGTGGTGACGGAGAAGACACTTGAGCAGTTTTATTTCATGAGCAGATCGATTTCCATAGTAGCAGCAATTAGTTGCGGAGATAGAGCCTAAGATTGAACTAGTGAGAAAGGGGGATAGATCGTGAAGCTGGAGGAAGGATTCCATATATGGTGAGTACATTTGCAGAGAAGCAGAAGAGCCATAGAGAGGTTGATGTTGGGGCAGTGTAGTAGCCTCTAGAGGCAGTTTCAATTCTATTGGGGAAAGACGAGTTTCAGTGCCAGAAGCTAGACAGAGTTTCTGGAGGCCAAGAGAGACATTTTCCCAGACAACAGTTGACCAGACGACTTGAGGAGAGGCGTATTTGAACTGAGTGCATAAGGGACTATGCTAGGTTGACAGAGTAGCTACGAAGAACCAGTTTGGAAAACTCACTTGGGGTGGGGGAATTTCCTCACTAGATTTTTTCTGGTATTTTCTCTGCAGGATTACCAATATTTGGCATCTAGATTGTACTCTCTGTTGCTTAATAATAAAACCCTTAGCTGCTGCACCGGTTTTCCCAAGTTGGATTTTTTCGAGGACTTTTGTCCTAAAATAATTGTGATTTTTCTTGTGTGTGTGCTAGCATTTCTTCCAACGTTTATTCTTCTACAATTTTATTTGTGTATATTGTAGTGTGATTTATTCAGTATTTGTTGTAGCAAACAATAAATAAATTGTTAAATCAAATTAACAATTAGGATAATAATTTCTAGTTGCTGCAATAGGATTCTAGTTTGGAATTTCACATGATGTTGGCTTATCTTAAGGAGAAGTAGGTTCTCATTTTGCAACATGTACCTATCTCTTACTTATCTCCTTTTTCTCCATGGAGAGCCTTGCCTTTATAGATGAGTTTCAACATTGATCATGTTTTAATAGTGGTCATATTTCAACAATAATCAAGTGTATCTAGGTGCCTTTTTTTACCATGATTGATATGATCCTTTCATACTTATCTTCAAATTATAATCATTTTTTACTCTTTCCACCCTTACCCATGCACTCTGGAAACCATAACCACTTCAAATCTTTTTTGTTGAGATGTATAAGTATTCATTCTTTTCTAATCCATTTGGGGCATTGCAACTCTTTTTTCTATAGTAGTTGTGGAATTCAAGATCAAATTTGAGTTTCATTGAAGGGTTTCCATGGAGTTTTTCTTACATTCTAGTCTTTAGTTTGAGTTTCTTCCCTAGTAAACCCAAGGGGGTGACGTTTTGAGCTATAACAATTACTTAATAACATTTCCTCCCCCAAGCTACAATGGAGAATGTGTTATCCACTTTTTGGACCACATTTATGCACTCTCATTGGTGTCCACAACTTGACTGATATCTACTATGATAGAGATCAACGTTGTATTCAATCCTCGATTACATGAATTCATAGTATATTGTGTAGGGTGCCATTCTATATTTGTTTGGTATCGAGTAGGGTTATTCATATCTTGGGGATGTATATCATATGCATCTCACTATGACTTGTGTATCTCCTTATAAGTTCAACATCCTTGGCTTCCTCCATATCCCAAGCTCACTAAGATTATTATAATGTATTATGGAAATCAATTTCTATTTTAAGCTAATACATTAAGGGACATAGGCTATAGTCAAAATGGCACCCCCCCGAATGTCTACTTGGGAATTAACATAGAATGAAAGTTGGAATGCAAGAAAAAGTCCATGGAAACCTTATAGAAAAATTGGTTTTTCCTCTTCAAAACCCTATGTATACTAATAAGGACAGTTGCACTACCATATATGGATTAGAAAGTATATTTGAATACTTTGAAACCTCAAAAATAAATAATTGAAAAGGCTAGGGTTTCTATAACATGTGGATAATGGTTGACATAGTTAAAAAATATCAAAATTTGAAGATAAGGATGAAAGGACTAAATCAAACTTAGTCAAAAAAGTGTACAGATCCATCTAATCACTCTTTCTAACATATTTAGAAAAGAAATTCCCTCCATGGAGAAAAGAGAGAGAAGTGAATGTAGGTGATTTCTAATGAAACAAGAGCCTAGTTCTTCCTTGTGATAAATGTTGGCATTATGATTCTGGTTTGGCTCTATGGTACAGGTGTTGTACTTGATGGAAACTCACTCAAGTGGCAAAACTCTATTCAGGATCTTAAAATAATGGAAAATAAGAGGTTCACAGGTGCATTGTTCAAAAGGTGCAGACCCGCAGGTTCGCCATCCAGGGAGTGCGGACATACCCGTAGGTTAACCGTTCATAAGGTGCGGTCCCCCAGTTCACTCACTCCAATGCAGAGAAGCGCGCTCACGTGGGGTATCCTATGTTTGGCCCTTGGTATTTAGCCCGTATTTTACGATCCTATGGTTTTGGCCCGTGGTATAGGATCTAATTTATTGAACCCCGGTTTGGATCCCTTGTATTGGTTTTTTATGGTTTTGTCCCATGGTGTGGATAAGGGTTTGACTATAAAAAGGGGAAGGAGATCACTTGGCTAGACTTGTGAAATTTGAATATCTTAAGATCTGAAATTTTGGGTGATTGGTTTTACAAAGCTAGATCTAAATCAAGGAGAAAACTTAAGCCGAATCTATTGATAAGTTGTGATCTCTCGGGTGCATGATCAGATCTGTGGATCTGACTGTCTGTGACACATTGGAGGACTGTTAATTTGGCCCTAATCAGAGGTTCGCAGGCGATCCACGGTGTAAGTGCGTGGGTTCGCAGCGCAGGAGAAGACGCAATGTGGGGGTATGCAGCGCAGCAGAAGGCTCAGTGCGGGGTACACAGCATAGAAGAAGCACATTGCGGAGGTACACAGAGGCACAGAAGGACTAGTGCGGAGGTACGTTGTTAGACCGACAGTGAAGGTGCGTATCTGAGCTGAGGTACGCAGTTCAGCAGAAGGAGTAAGTGCGGTGGTACATAGATCAACAGAAGGATCCAGTGTGGATCTGCACAGTTTAGGCTCAAAAAGGCTGCGGATATCCGCAGGTTTATATTGGTGAAGTTGCGGACCTGTCTTGAAACATTTGTTGGCTGTCTTTTATCTATTGCTGCAGAGTTCTGGGTTTAGATTTCTGGTATTACTTTTCTGTTTACAGCATTCTGAGAAGTTGTGTGATTCATTGGTTGATTGTATAAGGAGATTGGGTGATTTGCATGTACTTGATGATTATTTGATCTTCTTGGATCCAGTCTGAAAATTAATGAAACGTGGTCCTTAAAGAAGTAGAAGAGCAAAGGGGGTTGTAGCTCCCTTCCAGGAGAGACTGGAAAACGAGAGAGAGTTGTAGCTCTCTGTAGGTTGCAGCCTGCGTACTGGTAAAGGACTGCACCAGTACAAAATCCTTGTAAAAGAAGTTTCTAATTGAAAGAAGATAGAGACATATTGCAGCAAGTGGTTTTCACCCACATTGGGTTTCCACCTTATATCTAGTGTTCTTTGGTGTGCTTATCTGTTTTTCTTGTTCTTGTTCATTATTATATGGCACTGACATACAAATTAATGATCAATATCTGAAGAATAAATTAAAGTATAAATCTAGAAGGCATATTGAAAAGAATTTGATAATACTGATTCACCCCCCCTCTCAGTATTATTTCCAACAATTGGTATCAGAGCAGGTTCTTCAGAAGAAGCTTGATCGCTTGAAGAAAGATCTTGCATCATGAGCAACTACGAGAGGGAAGCATCAATCAGGCCACCGATTTTTGATGGGACAAACTTTGTTTATTGGAAGGTAAGAGTTACTGCCTATCTTCAATCTCTTGGTATAGAAGTCTGGGATATCATAGATACAGGGTATACTTTTCCATCAGCAACTCCTACAGATCCGGCTGAGAAGAAGAAATATGAAACAAATGCAAAGGCGGTCAATACTCTATTAGGATGCCTATCTCAATCAGAATTTGTCAAGGTAATGCAGTTTAAATCTGCAAAAGAGATATGGGACAAGATTGTTCTGAGCTATGAAGGAGATGATCAGGTAAAAAGAGCAAAACTTCAAACCCTCAGGATTCAGTATGAAAATCTCAGGATGTATAATGATGAAAGTGTGGCTAACTATTTTCTTCGTGTAGATGAGATTGTTAATTGTATGAAAAATTTGGGTGAAGAAATAAAAGAGGCTATTGTGGTTGAAAAGGTTCTAAGATATTTGTCCCCTAGGTTTGAATCTAAAGTTTCTGCTATAGAAGAAAAAGAGAATCTACAAAGCCTTAAAATGTCACAGCTGCATGGAATTCTAACTGCTTATGAAATGAGGAAAGGAGGTCCATCAGACAAGAGAGAAGCTGCCTTCAAGGCTTTAGGCAAAGGCGAGTACTACGAGTCAGGACACGTGTCAGAAGAAGAAGAAGAATCAAATTTTGTCAGAAATCTTCAACGGGGTACTGGACGGTTCCGAGGTAAGTTACCTTTCAAATGCTTTGCTTGTGGAAGAGTCGGTCACTATGCTGCCAAATGTCCTCACAAGGATAAGATTGACAAAGGGAAGGAACCTGTTAGATGGAACAAGAAACAGAATGTAACTAAGAAAAGTTACTACACTCATGAAGACAGTGATGGCCTATCAAATAGTGACGAAGATGAACGAGGTAATGATTATAAACTTTTAATGGCTTTTGAAGATGATGATTACATGGATGCTATAGATGTGGATGACTTTTATGAAGAGATTTCTAGACTCAAGACATGTTTAGAAGAAAAGAATGTGATCATTGATACTCTGCAATTTCAACTTGATGAAAAAGAAAAATCTCTTGAGAAGTTAGAATGTGAAATTGTTGGCCTTAGAAAAGAAATTGAGAAAACAAAGGTTCTTAATCTTAAGTTTGTTAAAGGATCTGAAACTCTGGATGAGATTATCAATGTACAACGTTCTCCTCTAATTAAGACAGGTCTGGGTTATAATGGAGAAACATCTCAAGCATCCACCTCAAAGAGTTATCTTGATGCGGCAAGGAGGAATGAGCAAAAGCCCAATGGAGAACATCAGGTAAAGCAGGGACGAATTACATCAAGAACAAATAGAGACTACCAGGTAAACCAGGGGCAATCCATCTTAAGGGTGAACAAAAGCCAACCACAGGTAAAAACTTCTCAATTTGCTTCAAGAATGGATGACAATAGAAATTACAATCATTTGGCTGGTAGATTTGATAATCGCAGAAGTTTCTTCAATGGCCAATGTTTCTCTTGCCATAACTTTGGTCACAAAAAAGCTCAATGTGTTTCCTATAAGACAATCATGACTAGAGAAGCTCAAAAACAAAGAAGTATGACCGGGATTACGAAAAGGACCTATAACAACTTTTCGGCCCTTGAAAATGAAATTGAATGTTCTATTTGTAATAACTTCGGTCATGAAGATTCTGAATGCAGGAGCAGGTTTCAGCAGACAAAGGAACAAGCCTCAAGCACCTGAACATGGAGAATAAAGGAAACACAACCAGAAAGATGTGGGATAGCTTTTTATGTAGAAGGACAGGAAAATCTATGGTACATCGACAGCGGATGTTCGAAGCATATGACAGGTGATAAAGAAAAACTTGAATCATATACTGCTTTAGAAAAGGGTAAGAAAGTTTCTTTTGGAAATGATACCCCTGCAGCCATAAAAGGAAAAGGCACTGCTCATTTGAAAGAAAAGGTCAAAGCTGGAAATGTTTTGTATGTTGATGGCTTGAAGCATAATCTACTGAGTGTCAGTCAGATGTGCGATCAAGGAACCGAGGTAATATTTCGATCAAATGGATGTAGTGTTCGTGATCTTGATACAGGAAAAACAGTGATCAAAGGCAGAAGAACTCCAAATAATCTATACATATTTGAAGAAGGACAACAACAATGCTATTTGAGCAAGGATGATGAACATTGGTTATGGCACCGGAGGTTGGGGCATCTAAGCTTTTCACAAATAAGGAAAGCATGCAAATACCAGGCAGTTCGTGGTCTTCCAGATATCAAAATTCCAGACAACACCATATGTAAATCATGTCAGTTTGGTAAGCAAACCAGAACTAACTTCCCTGAGAAGGAAGGATCAGCCAGCAGGCCTCTTGAACTAGTTCATACAGATGTATGTGGTCCATTTAGGACAATGTCACCTCGAGGAGAAGAATACTTTATATTATTCATTGACGACTTCTCCAGGATGGTTTGGTTGGGACTTATGAAACACAAGGACGAAGCATTCAAAAAATTCAAATCTTTCAAAGCCTCGGCTGAAAGCAAATCAGATCACAAAATTAAGTGCCTCAGGTCTGACAGAGGTGGGGAGTTTACCTCAAATGAATTTTTCGATTTCTGTGAAGAACATGGAATAAGAAGGGAATTCTCTACAGCTAGGACTCCTCAGCAAAATGGAGTGGTGGAAAGGATGAACAGAACGGTCCAACAAATGGCTCGTGCTATGCTTGATGAGTCTGGGACTCCCGCAACCTTCTGGGGTGAAGCTGCATTTGCTGTAGTTGTTATTCTCAACAAAACAAATGTCCGAGTGAACAACACTCAAACTCCTCATGAGCTCTGGTATGGTGAGACTCCTTCGGTAAAGCATTTCAAAATTTTTGGGAGCAAATGCTATATCAAGAACACTGATGAACAGCTTGGCAAACTTGAACCTAGAGCAGATGAAGGCATTCTCCTTGGTTATTCTCCCCACAGCAAAGCATATAAGTGTTACAATAAAAGACTTGGAAGAATTGTTGACAGCATTGATGTAGTGGTTGATGAAAAAGGATACATCCCTAGGCAAGTAAATCATGAAAATATCGAAGAGGATGAAGACTACTCTCCAAATTAGACAAATGATGAAGAAGAACCTCAAGAGGCACCTGAGGAGCAAATAAGGATAGAAGAGAAGACTCCATCCAGGTACGTTCAAAAGAATCATCCAGAATCTCAGATTTTGGGGCAGAAAGAAGCAGGTGTACAAACAAGAAGAACAATTGCAGAAGCCTCAAGCTATTTGGCATTGCTCTCCTCCACTGAACCACAAAATGTAAGAGAGGCATGCAAAGATGAATGCTGGGTCAAGGCGATGGATGAAGAACTTGAGCAGATCGAAAAGAACAACACTTGGGAGTTGGTTCCTAGACCAAAAAATAAGAATGTCATAGGGACAAAATGGATCTTCAAAAATAAGTTGAATGAAAATGGAGAAGTAATTAGAAACAAGGCCAGACTTGTCTGTAAAGGGTATGCTCAACAAGAAGGAATAGACTTCGAAGAAACTTTTGCTCCCGTTGCTAGACTTGAGGCCATCCGAATGTTCCTTGCTCTCTCAAGCTTTCAGAAGTTCAAAGTTTTTCAAATGGAAGTGAAATCAGCCTTTCTGAATGGGGACTTAGAAGAAGAAGTGTACATTGAGAAACCAGATGGTTTCATCCTTGGGAATGATCCAAACTTGTATGCAGACTAAAGAAGGCTCTCTATGGTCTTAAACAGGCTCCTAAGGCTTGGTACTACCGTTTGGACAAATATCTTCATCAACAAGGTTTTTCAAAGGGATCAGCAGATAGCAATCTTTACATAAAAATTGAAAATGACAAATTACTAATACTTGTTGTGTATGTAGATGATATTATCTTTGGCAGCAATGAAGAAGCTATGAGTCAAAGCTTTGCCTTGGTGATGCAGAAAGAATTCGAAATGTCTTTGCTTGGAGAACTAACATATTTTCTTGGATTGCAAATCCAACAAAATGAAGGTGGGATCTTCTTGTCTCAAACAAAGTATCTCAAGCAGATTTTGAAGAAATATGGCATGGAAGATGCAAAACCAGTATGTACCCCCATGGTCACAGGATGTAGCCTCAGTGCAAATGATGAATCAGCAGCAGTGCATCAACGAACCTACATATCTATGATTGGAAGTCTACTTTATTTAATAGGTACCCGACCAGACATCATGCATGCAGTGGGAATAGTTGGAAGATTTCAGGCAAATCCAAAGGAAACTCATCTTCAGGCAGTGAAGAGAATTTTCAAGTACCTTCAAGGAACTCAAAACTATGGCTTATGGTATCCTAGAGATACAGATCTCACACTTCATGCTTATACAGATGCAGATTGGGCCGGAAGCATGGATGACAGGAAGAGCACAAGTGGTGGTGCATTCTTTATGGGTTCCAGATTAGTATCTTGGTTCAGCAAGAAACAGAGTTCGATTGCTTTATCGACAGCTGAAGTAGAATATGTGGCTGCTGCATCTTGTTGCACTCAACTCCTTTGGATGATGCAGACCTTACAGGATTTTCAAATCACTTGTACTCCACCTATCTCCATCTTATGTGATAATACAAGTGCAATCAGCATTTCAAAGAACCCAGTCATGCATTCAAAGACCAAGCACATACCAATCAAGTATCACTTTCTCAGGGAACAAGTGCTTGAACAAAAGGTCAAGTTGGAGTATGTTCCTTCTAAGGAACAAGTTGCTGATATACTCACCAAACCATTGCCCAGGGAGACCTTTGAATACCTCAGGCAAAAGCTGGGGGTTGTTGATGCATCATCCTGTTGTTGAATCTCATCTGTTTCAGAGATTGTTGGTTGTACGCAAGTTTCATATGGGGTATACACGTACATTGGTCGAAGATCGAATGGCACAGGTTCAGGGGGAGCATATATTCTTCTAATAATGCATTGTTGGCATTATGGTAGAAGATCTTGGAGGAAGTACAGAAGCAGAACATGGATACTGATCTGAATATCGCTACAATATGTCTCTATCTCTTTCTCTTATGGTGTATGATGGATTATGGTTTGTAGATCTGGTTTATCGCAAGGGGAGCATGATCAAAGATTTAAGCATGGTCTCAGGGGGAGCATAACCCTTTGCCCTTGATGTCAAAGGGGGAGAATGACAATGAGGATCTTGAGGTTGCCATCAAGTCCAAAGGGGGAGATTGTTGGCATTATGATTCTAGTTTGGCTCTATGGTATAGGTGTTGTACTTGATGGCAACTCACTTAAGTGGAAAAACTCTATTCAGGCTCTTAAAATAATGGAAAATAAGAGGTTCACGGGTGCATCGTTCAAAAGGTGCGGACCCGCAGGTTCGTCGTCCAGGGAGTGCAGACATACCCGTAGGTTAACCGTTCATAAGGTGCGGTCCCCCAGTTCACTCACTCCAATGCAGAGAAGCGCGCTCACAAGGGGTATCCTATGTTTGGCCCTTGGTATTTAGCCCGTCTTTTACGATCCTATGGTTTTGGCCCATGGTATAGGATCTAATTTATTGAACCCCGGTTTGGATCCCTTGTATTGGTTTTTGATGGTTTTGTCCCATGGTGTGGATAAGGGTTTGACTATAAAAAGGGGAAGGAGATCACTTGGCTAGACTTCTGAAATTTGAATATCTTAAGATCTAAAATTTTGGGTGATTGGTTTTACAAATCTAGATCTAATCAAGGAGAAAACTTAAGGCGAATCTATTGATAAGTCGTGATCTCTCGGGTGCATGATCAGATCTGTGGATTTGACTGTCTGTGACACATTGGAGGACTGTTAATTTGGCCCTAATCAGAGGTTCGCAGGCGATCCATGGCGTAAGTGCGGGGGTTCGCAGCGCAGGAGAAGACGCAGTGCGGGGGTACGCAGCGCAGCAGAAGGCGCAGTGCGGGGTACGCAGCATAGAAGAAAGCACATTGCGGAGGTACGCAGAGGCACAAAAGGACTAGTGCGGAGGTACGTTGTTAGACCGACAGTGAAGGTGCGGATCTGAGCTGAGGTACGCAGTTCAGCAGAAGGAGTAAGTGTGGTGGTACGCAGATCAGCAGAAGGATCCAGTGCGGATCTGCGCAGTTCAGGCACAGAAAGGCTGTGGATATCCGCAGGTTTATATTGGTGAAGTTGCGGACCTGTCTTGAAACATTTGTTGGCTGTCTTTTATCTATTGCTACAGAGTTCTGGGTTTAGATTTCTGGTATTACTTTTCTGTTTACAGCATTCTGAGAAGTTGGGTGATTCATTGGTTGATTGTATAAGGAGATTGGGTGATTTGCATGTACTTGATGATTATTTGATCTTCTTGGATCCAGTCTGAAAATTAATGAAACGTGGTCCTTAAAGAAGTAGAAGAGCAAAGGGGGTTGTAGCTCCCTTCCAGGAGAGACTGGAAAATGAGAGAGAGTTGTAGCTCTCTGCAGGTTGCAGCCTGCGTACTGGTAAAGGACTGCACCAGTACAAAATCCTTGTAAAAGAAGTTTCTAATTGAAAGAAGATAGAGACATATTGCATCAGGTGGTTTTCACCCACATTGGGTTTCCACCTTATATCTGGTGTTCTTTGGTGTTCTTATCTGTTTTTCTTGTTCTTGTTCATTATTATATGGCACTGACATACAAATTAATGATCAATATCTGAAGAATAAATTAAAGTATAAACATGGAAGGCATATTGAAAAGAATTTGATAATACTGATTCACCCCCCCCTCAGTATTATTTCCAACAATAAACCTAGAGCAGCAATGAACCTGATTGTGAGCTTAGGTGAGAGGAGGATCTAGGGACAAAGGCTATAAGGAGTGAAACTATTGTAAGAAACTTGGTATAATAATATTTTTTTCTCTCCACCACTTGAATATGCCTTTCATTTACTTTCGAGTATATATTTGTGTATTTATTGATGTTAATGTTAGCATTGCTTGTAGGAGTTAGTATATATGAGGTTTGGATAGTTGTTTGTAGGTTACTGGTGTGAGGATATAGGAGCTTTATATCAATGGATTCAACTAAAAAAGGCATAAACCATCCATATTTGAAGCTAAGGAATGTCTACCATCATTTTTTCTTATATATTTCAGCTATGCATTGCATGCATGTAAATAGGGTTTAAGCAGATCTCTAGTAATGTTTGTCATGTGCCTAGGTAGGCATATGCTCATTAGTACTTTATGTCTATAGAGGAAAATCCATTTAAAAAACTCTAGGTTATTTTGATTGTATTCCTTAACACAAAATTACGAGACATGTGATAATGAATCTCATGCTTCTTGAATATATCTCATTAGAAATTGACAATTCTAAAAGTTTGGAAGCATCATTGTTGTATGCTAGAGTTCTAAGATTGATGGATGAATCTTCATAACGTATTTACAAAGTAAAATAAGTATCTTTTGCTCTTTTCTAGGTCTATAGGAGTGAATAAACATCAAAAATGGATTTCCAAAGTTTAGAAGTGAGTCTTTTAGCCTACTAACTTAAGTAGGCTCCTTCCTAGGCTCAAAGATGATATATAATACTTATTCTTGCTCTTTCTTAGTATTTCTCTCTCCCTTACTCTCTCTGGCTATCTTTCTCTCCCAACCCCACCCCCTTTCCCTCCGTCCGCTCTTTCCGTTTCTCTCGCTCCGGATCTCTCCCTCCCTCCCACTATACCTCACTCACTCTCCCTCCCTCCCTATCTCTCTCCCAGTCTCCCATGCTACATCCCTCTGTCCCTCCTCTCTTCCTCTCACTTGATCTCTCATTTTATCACACACTCTATCACTTACCCTCCCTACCCCAATCCCTCTTTATTTATATCTAGCTCCCTCTTTATCCATCAATCACTCTTTCTCTTCCACACTCCTTTAAAGTCTCCCTCACTTCATCTCTCTCACTCCCTCTATCTATCCCTCCCTCCCTATCTCCCTCCTATATCCATTCCTACCTCACGCTCCCCACTCTTCCTCTCTCCCTCTCCATCCATCTCCACCCCCCGCCCCCTCTCTCTCTTTCTCTCTCTCTCTCCCCTAGTCTCCCTCCCTCCCACTCTCTCTTACCCCCTCTCCACTCTAGCTCATTACCTCTCTCTATAAATTAAATTACTCTTATCCTCACCCCATATTACACTCAAATTATATCTCTATCTCTTTTATTACACTCTCTCGTATGCTATTGTTATCTCTCTCTTAGGATATCTCTCTTATTCTCTCTCTCCCCCCTCTCTCTAATGCGACAAGAAATGTCTCTGGGACAAGAAGTTATTTCCCTACATATATAGCCCATTGATATGCGATATGGTTCATGTAATCTATGTGAATTCCTATGGATAAGTACCAACACATGAAAATCCAGTCTATATCATAGATATTAAGCATGCACCTAATCCCTCGCATGCAGATGGAGTAGAATTTAAAAAATATCGTGGAGATCCCACTTCTATCTAAATATATTTCTCCTTTTTCTCACTAGATCCAACCTCCTACACATATTCACCAACATACAATATGACATTTACTCCTCCATGGGGAAGGTGTTGACATGCACAGTAAAAAGCATAAAACATATGCAGAGAATACTTATATGGCATATATAGAAAGGAAAAACACATGTAATTTAATTAAATTAGAATAGAAGTACATCATATACCTTAGGTTTCTTATCACTCCTCCTTAATCCTTGGCCTAACATCTTCCTAGATACAATAAGATAAGGTTAATCTCACATGTGATGGAATTCTAATGGGAAAATGACAACGTGACTGAGGTATCTCTCTTTTCTCTCTATCTCTCTCCCCTTGAGAGGGTCTCATTACATAGGATTTTTCCATCCCTTACAAGAATGTATACAGACAACTAGGGGATTGATAATATAGGAAACTTCTATAATAATGAACCCCTAGCTAACTCAACACAACCAAGACAAGTTGATCTCCTTGGTAATGATAAACTCTAGAAATATTTTCTCAATTACGAAAAAATTATTATTTCATAATTATGAAAATGTGACAAAATAATTACACTAAATTACTCAATTATGTAATTTCAGCCTATAACATCTAATAACTTCCTTTTAATACCCATATAAGTACAAACAAAGGCAAAGGAACCAAATAATGGAGTGGTAAATAGGGTTATAATAGAATCCTCCCAATGTATGAGGTCAGAAAATAAACCAATGGTTGAAATGAATTACTAAAACATGTAGCTCAAAATGAAAGGAATGAGTTAATACCAAAGGATTGAATCAAAGTCACACTGATACCAAGTATCAATCATAATAATATCATCCCCAAGTTGAGCATACCTATGCTTGACATAAAGAGAAATTGAACATGGCCACCAACTATACATTGTGGATCCATGACATGAAATTCTAGTACATGGCCATGACAGATACACAATGGGTCCATCTGACAAACCAAAATATCATAGCCACCAATGAATACAATGTGGATCTATGTCATAGTATACATCAATAGTACTATGCCAAAGATTAGTTTTGTGAAGGTCTTTAGTGTTAATTAATTTTGAGGATATTGGTGATTTTACGAAGGTGGGGCCATCAACCATTACCCACCACCCAGATAGAAGAAGTGTGCATAAATTAAAGAGTGGTTCAATGGTGAGCGATACACAGATGATTTTCCTATCAAAATGGAAATAGATGGAAAGTGTTAAATTTTTCTATCAGACTGCCCAACAAGAAGATGTTGTAACAAATGGTTTAACGATTAATACAATGACGAGTGGAAGAATGTAATCAATTGAATAATAGTTTGGTTGCACCATTAGATGAAATTTTTTCCTATCGACCACCAGCTGGATAGAGGAACCCAATATATGTGAATGTCGTCTAGTGGCCAATAGTGAGTGACAAGCAGTAAAGTAGTGGTCAAAACACTCGGTTGTAGGAGCCATATAGGAAAACACCCAAGATCCTATCGACATATCAATATATCAAAATTTGGAGCAATAAACAATTAAAACAAATCCAAAATAACAGTGAGTGAGAATTAGGCCCAAAATCATGCCCCAAGTCATCGAGGACTAAGCATTAAGCACCTAAGGGTTAGCCTGCATGCCAAAGGAGTAAGCACCCAAGTGGCCTATTGGTCATTGCAACATCGAGCTACAACAATGTGGCAAAGGAGTTTGGAATACAAATATTGAGATTTGTGAATATATGTGTATATTTTTGTGACTCCTATCAAGAGTTGAGAGAAGGTGCTAAAAACAACACTATTGAAAGAAAAAACAATCCATAGTCTTGATTGAGATTCAAGGGTGAAATATTTTACATAGTCAAATAATTCAACATATTGATGTAGTAAAACAGTTTGATCTGTTTGATATAGTCGAAAGGAGTTCCATGGGAAAAAACCATTGACTAATACTCATAGTAAATGAAGGACCAAACTATACAATAGACAGAGATCAATGCAAGAATTTTGGTACACTAATGAAAATCTAAGGCCAAGTAAAAAAAATAGTTGTAAAATTGAGTTCATGTGTGAAAAGGAAAAATTTAGTCTCTAAAAGTGTAAGATTGAGTAGAGGAACTACAAGGAAGAAACAAGATTTGAATTTTGTGATGAGTATGTATGTATTATTATAGAATATCTAGTTGTTTGAGAGTTGGAGTAGTAAAATTCTAAAGTTTAATTTTAAAGGAGTGTGCCTAAAGGTTTGAGTTTGAAATTTATGAAAAATGGATCTGCTAGGCCAAGCGGATTGGTGACTGCACATCAAGGGAGTAGGTGCTTCCTTCAGGTTTGTTTCTAAAAAAGCATAAGGTTAGTGCTTTCAACAAATTGGTGCCTACAAATTATGAAAGTAAGTGCTTCCAGGAAGTAGGTGCTTGCAAATCAGAGGAAGAGTGTCTCCTTATGGTTAGTTCCAATAAATCTAATGTAACTACAAGTTGAAGCTTGCATTTGCAGAAAGAACAAAAAAAATATGTGTGGTTTTAACCCTTTATGGGTTTCCACGTAAACATATGTGTCTCTTGTGTGATTACTATTTGATTTGTGGTGTTGTGGTGTTGTGGTGCTATTCTTTGATTCTAACATAAATAATCTTAAAATTTCCTAAAAAGCACCTAATATGGATTCACCTCCCTCTCATTATTATTGTGATTCCCAACATTAATATCCTTTTAATCATTATTATTTATTATTAAAATATCCTATTCAAAACTTCGGTATTTTTTCATAATTTATCCTATCATTGATGTATTTTTCTATTCTTTTCCTCCTGATGGTTAGTGTTTTTACTTTTGATTTGATCCTTTAGTTCTTAGGGTTCCTCCCTATTTATTCATTTGGTTGAGTCATATTTTCTTCATCTATTTTGTCCTAAAAATGTACTAGTTGTTTCAAAATATCGGCAATAATAATCTCAATGTGATGGATCCAGATTATGAATTTTAAATTGAATCAAATATTATTTAATGGATTGAAAGCTTCTCTTTGTTGATTTTGATATTTGTGTTATTTCACCTTTGAATCTATTATCACTCAGATTTTCCTAGAAGTTGTTGGAAAAGGAAATGGGTCCGAGGTAACCACAAACCAACTTTTAGGTACAGAATCTAGCCAATCTATACCCAAAGAGGGCTCTCTCTTTATGATTTAGCTTGGTTTTGAAAGATATTAGGCTAGGTATGAAGTTTAGGAGTTTTGTTTTGAGTTTGGGTGGTGAGATTCAATAGCAGAGGGGTAAAACTGAGTAGTTCAAGCCATTGGGCTAATGGAGTCAAAGAAGATGGCTTAACTGGATTTAGTTTCTTAGCAAAAGATGTCTTCACAGAGCAAGATGGTCAAACAGGGAACAAATGGCAACTTGAGATAAATGGAATGGGTTTAAAATGGGTGAAGGGCAGTTAAGAATCGTTCAGCATATTTAAAGAGGGAACTTGGATGATTATTACTAAAGAGCAGTTAATAATTCTTTAATAAATAATAAAAATGAATGAACTAGAAAACATGAGCAATGAAGATTTCACTGTTTATACTAATTCAGAAGAAAACATAGAGAATAATAACGACTGAAAACAAAGTGCAATCAAGCAAATTCTGAATTATTCTTTTTCGTTTATCATTCAGAGGTGAAACATAGGCGACATAATAAACAAGGAAAACTTTAAAACATAAGGTATAGAGGACTTAATTATCCGGTGTTTTCTTCAAGAAATCTATGAAAAGTCCTTTGCTTCAATTCTTTATCCAGCAAGCCATACAAAATATGGTCCAATCAGCACTTTATTCCAAAATAGTCAATATTACAACAAAGTCTAAGAATCCACCCTCAATACTCCAATTGAGGGGGTATTTATACAAAGTATTTTACACAAAATATCTAATAACAGAGTGAGATATATTCTAGTAATAACTAATCATATTTTACAAGAAAATAGAGACAACTAGTCTCGAAAATAGGAGAAAGGTAAACTGATGTTGTGTTGTTCCTTTTCTTGCTGAGTGTGCTGGAGGTAGGCCCTTTTATTTGGCTTGTTGTTGTCTTCTTTAGTAACTCTGTGCTGGCTGCCCTGTTTTGACTGATACTCTTTACCTGTTCTAATACACTTCGACATGTTTGACATTTGTTCATCTCTGCTCACCTTTGTTCATCTTACCACAGTAAAGAGTAAAATTTCCATTTTACCAGGGATAAATTTACAAACTTTCCAACATGTCTTCCCACCATTTTTGCTCTGGTAGTCTGTGTTTATGAAGTTTCCTTAGGGTTTCGTCAGTTTTTGTATATCTAAAAAAGGTAGGATGGATTGGGAACAAGTGTTTAATCTCATGCTCAACATAGAATAATTTCTCTAAGCTGTCATAGAGAACTCGGCCTGTGGGGAGTGCTTTTATTCCTGATGCACTTGTTGATGAGCTAGCTTGATTGCCAGCATACTTGTTCAATTTGTTCACATAATCTATATGCTTCATTAATCTGTCATTAATCACCAAAGGACTTGGTAGCCCTTTATTATGCAAAATAGTGAACTTCTCCATAAAAGAATTAATTTCCACTTGCATATCTTGACATCTTCTCTCCAAATTATGCATCAAATTTTTATTGGTTAGCACCCTTTTGATTTCCAAAATAGTGTCTGTCCCGTCTGAGATGCCAAGTATTTCCAATTGTTCCTTATTTTTGTTATTCAAAAGATGTATGAGCCGGTTGGCTTGGTCAAGCATTTGTCCTAATAGAGCTTTGGTCTTTTGAATTTCTCCCTCTGCTGCTTTCACTAGATCAATCTGTTCATAGATCACTTGGATGGATGGCCAAACATTATTTATGGATTGAGTGATGTTGGCCCAGAGAATTTTCTTGATCGCTGCAAGAGGCTTGTCGAAAGTGAGATCTTTTTCTAATGTTTCCACTTTATTTTCTAATGCTTTCATCTCCCTTGTTTTTTCCACAACATTTATTTTGGAGATATCATAATTTATTTCTACCTTAGCCAACTGCTCTTTTACCTGTTTTAATTCTGAAACTTGTAATCTCATATCCTCCATTGCTTGTCTCAGCTCTTATGTGCTCAAATTAGCACTGTTGCCTTGTCCTGTTCCTGTAGTCGCTGTACCTGTGACCACCTCTGCTGTGACTGTTGGGATGTTTGGAGCTAATGTTGTTCCAAGTGTAGAAGGGACTGCTGTTGAGACTATGGGGATTACATCAGGGGGCTGAGAGGTCGACTCTCCCTGCCTTTCCTTCAATGATTTTTCTAATGCCTGCTCTGTGTCATTTAATCTTTCATTGAGTTTCAAGAGAAGGTCCATCATCTCTTCTTCAAATTTCTTTTTTATAACTTCAGCAGTCTGTGGATGCCTTGAAGGAGGCAGCTTTAGCTGCTTCCTCAAGGTAGCAATGTCTTCTTATTTCTTCTTGATTCGTGCTTCTACACCTTTTGCATCTTTGGGATCATGTTCCAATCCAATGATGATTTCTTCTAATGATTTTATTCTGTTATCCTTGGCCAGGGAGGAGGCTTTTTCTAAGTTCAGCTGGGCAGTAGTGTTATCCAAAGAATTTTGTAACCTGTGGGACATCATTGCTTTGCCAGTCAAAGTTGAGTAAATCATTTCTCCTGTTTGCTTATGCAACTCAATTTGATCCAAAGGATGAATATCCTTTGCCATAACTTCAAAGTTTATCCTGAGATAATCTGCTGCTGATCTAGGTTGCTGCATCTTGGGCTTAAAATGGCTCATTATCATCTTGCCTTCTTTGATGTCATAGGCTGACATCAATCTTTGTTGATTTGTAGGAGCCATCTTCAAATATTGGTTATAAACCTGCATCCTCAATGGATCACTTCTGGCTTTTATTTCTATGAATGTTTTCTTGATGTCTGAGGCATCAGTACCTGGTGGCTTGGAAGAAGATATCTCTACACTTTTTTGCCTTTCTAGCTCCTGCCTCTGAGAGCTAGTGGATGTTCCTCCTGTTGGGAAAGTTTGCTGGCTTTCCACTCTTTCTTCCCTCTGACTATCTGTATTTTCTTCACCAATTTCCTCCTCTGAAAAAGGATTCAGTCTTTGCCTTTTTGTCCCAGGTTGTCCTGTAGTTTCACTGCCAGGGGTAGTGGTTTCCCTGTCCCTCTTTTTGTTTCTTTCCTCATTTAGAGGAGTTTGCAAAACTGGGCTTTCTACTACATTGGTTTGAGCTAGAGGAGTTGGCACTTGACCCTATCCTTTGGATATTCCAGGCTGATTTGTCATTATGGGCTGTACTGTGGTATCTATTTCCTTGCCTTTGGTCGTTCCTATGGCTGGTATACTTGTTTCCTGTGAAGGTTGCTGAGAAGTTCCAACACTGGAAGCACCAACTCCTAATCTTTGAGATAACTTAAAAGATACCTACCCAAAAAAATCCAAGTCAAGTGTTTTCTCAAGATCTCTCATAACTCCCTAAAAATTGACCTATTCACTATCATGCTCTACTAGGGTACCTTCCTTCCATTTACCCATATTTGCATATTTTTCAATTTCTGGAATTCTATGGTGAATATATGGGGAAAACCTGTTCTTCATTCTCCTATCAAATATAAAACTGTTAGGATCATATGGTTTCCACCCAAAACTCTTTTGTAACTTAAGTTGCTCTTCTAGAATTTTTTCTGCTTCTTTCCATGCTTCCCTAGAGTTGATGACAAAAGAGACTAGCTAGTTCTTAATTCTTAGCTGAGCCTTCTTCTTGGCAGCACAAAAATGGAATAAATCTGCATTTATGATCTGTCTAAAATATTCTAATGCAAATAATCTCATGGGAACATACTTGGGTAGTTTAAAAGGGCAAAGTTCACACCCATACATCGTGATTTCTGTGTGATTTTTGTATAGGTACCAGTCACCTATCCTGTACCGCTTAGAGAGCTGGAGGATTTTCTTCATATCACCATTTATCCTAGGAGGGGAAACTCTTGTCAATAAAGTAGTTGCTGTATGGACAAATATATCAATGAACTCATTGTAAGTGTAAGGGGACTCAAGGGTATGATGGAAAATGGGACTCTAGAAGATAACAGACCTTGGATTGCCTCTTGTGTCAAGTTTCTTGACTAGGAAAGGGAAGCTATCTGACTGATAATACAACAGAAGATGATAGATGAAGGAAGTGTATTTGAAGACTCCTTCATTGTCCAGTCTTAGGAGTTGGTCATGAATTTTGTTGGCAATATAAGAGGCATAATCATACTCAACAGCAAGGGGCTGTCCAGGAGTAAAAATTGACAACAAAACTAAGGTTATCTCATCAACATACTCTTTGAAGTTGAATCCCATGATTGAGTCTATCATATCAATAATAATTTTCCCTGCATTTGTAAAGAAAATCCATAGATAAGGAGGTGGGCTTTTAGGCTGGTGTTTAGGGTCTATAAACATCTAACAGATGCGAGTCAATTCTGCTTGAGACAATTGGGGAGCTCTTTCAACTAAGTACCCCATAGAAAGGTAACCACAGACTGTTCTTAGACTTGAATTTGGCCCTCTCTGGTAGAACTTTCAGTAGAAAACTGAAATTACAAGTTGCAGGGTAAACTGGATAAATCCATGTGTTTAGGAGGTAGATTGTACAATGGCAGGTTAGATGACAGGCTACTGAGCACGTCGTTGTAGTTTTTCTGATCAGGTAGCGGTTGGGAAACTGGAACAGTTGACTTGGACGTTGTTTTGCATGGGAGCACGAGCCGCAGCGTATTACAGTGAAAATGACACTTTGTTCGTTTATTTAACAAAACTGAGGTTGGAAGGTCCTTTTTTCTTTTATCGGGTGTATGATGTAAGCAGGATGTGATGTTTTGTCGCTTACGGAGGGTGGTAAGCGGTTTGTATTGCACCGCTTTTGAGGCTGGGCGGTTTTGGACCAAGGGCGAGCGATCATATGGACTGCATGACGCGTGGCAGAGGTACGGGCGGAAAACCGCCTGGTGATCGTGCGTTAAAGCGCGGTCACCAGGGGTGGCGCGATATCAGCTATAGCTGTCGGATGAATGGGGTAAGATCGGACGACAGACAGGGAGCGGGGTACGACAGGCTTTATGTGTGGCGGGCCCGACTTTATCAACATATTTTAATTGTATCGGGGTCATTGCAATTGGTTGGGGTGTGGTTGTTAATTAACCTTGAGGGTTAATTAAGTCCAATTTGTGGAGCGGGGGGGTTAGGTTATTAATAAATTTCAAATAAATCCATTAATCCCTTTTGAACGATGATTATGGTTGTATTCAACCGGGGTGGGATATATATAATAATTCGGGAATTTATGTATAATTAAATAATACAGGAAGGGGAATGTTTTTTTGGGATTTATATATATAGGTTAAAAGGTTAATATGACATATGAAGTGTAAAGTGCTAAGTTAAAACATTTTGCGTATATATTTGAACTTAGGCTAAAGCTAGAAAGGGATTTTTCAGGTGATATTGTGTATTTTCCTAAGTAAAAATAGGATTTTTACTTAGGAAATGAGTTCATGAAGTCTGAATGGTTTATAGGTAATTTTAAGTACTTAAGATTTTTTTTGAATCATTGGGCCGAGGGCCTGGTCCCTCCAAAAGTCAGAGAAATGCTCTGAGCCCCTTTAATTTTCAAAGACCTTAATACTTCAGGGGGAATTAGTAAAGTCTTTAGAGAAAAATATGAAAGGAAGTTAATTATTTAACCTTATTTTTCCTGAACTGTATCAAGTGTAATGTCTGCCTTGTACTTGTGATAAAAATAAAAGCTAACACATTTAGAGACATGATCCATCACAAGTATCATTCTGCAACACCATGTACCTACCCTACCTACTTTAGCCTGACATTTTTTCTCCTTTATTAAGGTGCACTTGGACTGGCAAACCCTTATCACATTTTTTCTTTCACATATGGAAATCTATCTAAGTCTAACCTTATTACATCCAAGGGATCAGATTAAACTGTTGAGCTCCTTTTATTCACTCTACCTATTTACTTATCTACCAAGATTAAATAGTTTGGTCAGATTCTATTCTCTATTTCTACAACATTAAATTGAAAAATGAATGAGCCAAGTTTAAACAGTTTGACTCTTCATCAATTGTGGCATAAGTTTAACAAGTTGCACACAATTGCTTATCACAGAAAATGAAATAGTAGTGGCATTTAAAATTTCACACTTTTCTGGTCTATTTTTGTTTGGGGTTCATTTCTTCACTTTTTTGACCATTTTATTTCTTTTCACCCTTTGATTTTTCTTTTATGGTATACCCTCTTTACATTTTTTAAATTTTCTAATCTTTTTGAAAATATGGAAAACCTTTGCAACAAGGAAAGGTATGAACATATTCACAGCTCATCAAGTCAATCATGAAATATGACACCTATTGGTATAGGAGCATAACACTGGCTCCACTTGGGGATGGCTTTTCCTGGTGGAAAGTCAAGAACAACAGGTCAGATGGCCTTCTGAATGACTTTGACTGTGCTCTGAAAACTCCTTTTGCTGGTTGCTTTATTGTACATATGACAATAACCCTTCTGAAGCTTAGGGCCTTCTCTTCGGGCTTCAACTTCAGCAAGTTACTATCCAATCCAAACTGTAACATTACCAAGGATATAGTATTTACATGTTAAAATCAAAATACATTAAAAAGTGGGATCATAGTAATGTTTCAGCATCCGACCATTAACTAGCCCTTCTTCTATTTCTGTGTCATCCAAGTTTTTGAGATAATAAGTATTGTTCCCTTGTAAAAACAATGTAAACTTTGAAACGGGAACTATAAACTCAAAACGAGAACTCTGGTCAAAAAACCCCAAAAAAACATCAAAAATAGTGCTAAAAACGAAAAGTGTGTATACTGGAACGATGTTTTTTTTTTTTAGGTGTAAATTTTGAACGTGTTTTAAAAATGGCAGTGACTACGAAATTTACTACGAAATTTTTGTGCAAAATATAGCTTCAAAACGAAAGTGATGATACTAGAATAATGATTTTTTTTTTAGGGTCAATTTTCAAACTTTTTAAAAAATGCTAATAAAACCAATTTTTTATGTCTCAAACAAAGTTAATTTTTAAGGAAAAAACACATTAATGTTTCTGGTAGAATATCATTTTTCTTTCCTAAGTATAAATTTAACATGTTTTCAACCACACCATGCTAGATACAAAAGAAATTGAAATTTTTTCAACTATAAAATTAAAAAACCATGACATTATGAACAAATTATATCACTGAATGAAATCAAAAGTCTTTATTTGTATACTGAATAAAACAGACATTATATCTCTAATTTGATATTGCATTGTAGATATTTAAACAATAAAATTTATCATACTTAAGACATAATCCAACAACATAAAAATGCTTCATAACTTCTCATTTAACAACATATGGAAAACATTAATTTTATTTGAAGATATGATGCATACATCAGTTATATAATCTGTCTTAAACAATTATTCAAAATCACTCATATTTTCTTGCACACCATCACAATTCACATCTTCAGATGAGTGACTGGATGCTGACGAAGATGTTCCATATTCTTCTCTTTCATCAACTAGTGCCCATCTGAGTCCACATGCATGCCCAACATTCCAGGTTTCAAAAGTCTTCTAGATCTACACTGGTTTCAGCAGACTCCCATGTCAACACTATTCCTTCTGGTAACAACCTTTTCAGAATCTCTGTCGTCTTGAAGCGAAGAGTTCCTCTCTTTGTTAAATTGAAGTCATAAACAAGTATGTCAACATCCTCCAATTGTAATATGTCTGTGCGGCGGCGATTTATATTTGTACCCTTTCTTTTTCTTTTTCCACCATTTTTTTTGTCAACTACCATCTCTGGCTTATACACACCATTGAATGGGTGTGTATTTGTGGCATACCAATGTACTTCAACACTTGTAACATCCTCATTTTCTGTAAAGACCTTTATAACTCTAGCAACCCAAAATGGATAGCCTTTGGGATCTCCATCTGCTAGCACTGCAATCATGCAACCCTCCTTAATATCATGTACTGAACCCCTATAAAGGTCTTCCATGGCTTCACATTGTGCACAAGATCTTCTGAAACCAATATACATCTCTCTTTCCATTGCCTGTGAAGAATTAATAATACCTTGAGTTTGTTGCTGTTCAACAATGTTTACTTCCTCTTGTTCATTCGACACATTTTGTGGCCAAATAAATGGATTTTTCAAAGGTATATCTTCATTGGTTGTTGTTGAAATGATATCACTTTGATTATTGAAAAATGACTCCCACCAAACTGAATCAGCAATGTCAAAGTACTCATATGTATATCTAATACATTTTTTAATTTCTTCTAGGCAATCAGAATAATTTATATGTCTATTCTGTCTGCGTGCATTATGAACTTCACCAACTGATTGTAATAACAATATTTTTGATGCAAATATTGGACGATCTGGAATGAACTTCAAAAATTGCAAACTTGATGACGGTGCCCATTCTGTAGTAGTTGAAAACTTCTTGCCCCATATTAGTGTTTTCCCATCAATTTTTTTATACGAAATTGATGTTGGAAGCTAATATAATTAAGTTGTTCAATGCATTTCCCCTCACCATATGATCCTAGAATAAACCTTTGCATGTCAACAGTTTCTTCCAACACTTCAAAAGCAGGCTCTGGCATGTATGATTTCTTAATACATTCAATTAGTGATGGCAAGCTCCCAACTTCCTTCCTCCTCAATGTGATTGAAAAACAACTGAACATCTGATCAATATGGTCATGAGTGTGCCCAACAAGAAGGAAACCAACCTTTACCTTTTGAAAAATTCTCAATTCAACAAGCATGTTCAGATACCCAAAAACAACCTGATTTTTGTTTTCACGGCAAGTGTTGTCCAATTGTAGATAAAAAACTTCAGGAAGATTACCAGACCAATGAGAAATCACATCATGAATTATGGTTATGGTCAGATTTGTATCATTATGAATATTTGGAGCTGTGAAGTACACCCTTGGCAACATTTTCCCATTGAAGACCATACAACCGACCAAGTGAAACTGAATAAAATTTTCCTCTTGTAGATTTTTGGGTGTGCGAACAAAATGTGGTAAAAGTGTTTTCTTCTGGTCCATACCATCAATTATCAAACCCAAATATTTATTTGGATTATCATAACACTTCTTTCGATGCTTGTACAACTTCTTCCTTTCATTTGTTTGTTGTTCGCGATGCTCCTAAAGTTCTTTGACAATTAAATCTACACAACATAAAAGAAATTCATTAAGAAATATGTTTTCATAGTTGATGACTATACAATTTTAAAAGTAAAAGTTATGAACACTTACCTCTTTCTGAGCCTTCACATTTGTCCCTTTTTGATTTAAGAGAAGCACATGTACTGCAAATCCCTATCCTTGTCTTCTTAGGAATACGAACATTATTCAATTATTTCTTCCATATCTTCACAAAATATTGATATGTAATAAATTGGCCCTGTCCCTCAGCTTTCTGCATATTCTTTGTATAAGTTGTAGATTTCTCGTCTTGAAAAATTATCTGGAATATGTATTGTCTCTCTATTTGGCATACACTCTCCATACTTTGAAAAGAAATCTTTCATCCATGACATTGCAGTATTTGATAATGGCCCAAACTGTCTTTTATAACGTACTTCTGAATAAAATGTGGGATCCTTTTCCAAATTTTCTTGAATTCTCGAGAGACGAAAATTCCCAATTGAATGAAACATTTTGAAAGCTTTTCTACACAATAATAAATTCCTAATATGATAATCATAACCTGACAATGTAGATTGCATGCAGCCAACTAAATATGAGTTTTGCATGCTTTTATTCATTGACAAATATCTCTTCCTGCTTTCTAATGCAAATGTGAAATCCATACGTTTCAAGCAATTTTTTTGGCAACATTCACTTGAAATGAGAGTGCTAATAGAACTTCTTCTCGTCAGATATTTTGCTCTACCCCTTGTATAACTAGAATAGTTTGCATTGATACGAAAAGGTCTGCTCCTACTCCTCGATACAATATTTCTTGGCAACATCTCCATCATTGGATCATCATTTTTATAAGGATTTTCATCATCATTAAGAGGAATTTTATCCACACTATGATCAGCTCTGATTTTCAAATTTTGATTGAGAGGATACCCTTCATCTTCCCCTTCTTCAGTGCTACTGTCATAGTCCTTAGAATTCAGACTAAATGGAAAATCTGACTCGATGTTTAATGGATATTCTTCCTCATGTACATTGTCAGTGCTACTCTCATAGTCCATAGAATTAGGACTACGTTGAAAATGTGGTTGTTTACTTATTGAAGATGCTACATCCTGTCCTTTGTCACTGCTACCTTTATACTGATTAGAATTAGGACTAACTGCATCATCCTGTTCTTCATCACTGCTGCTCTCATAGTCCTTAGAATCAGGACTAAGAGGACATTGTGATACTCCAATCTTTTGAAAATCATCATCCCGCGCTTCATCACTGCTACTCTCATAGTCCTTAGAATCAGGACTAAGAGGACATTGTGATACTCCAATCTTTTGAAAATCATCATCCCGTGCTTCATCACTGCTGCTCTCATAGTCCTTAGAATCAGGACTAAGAGGACATTGTGATACTCCAATCTTTTGAAAATCATCATCCCGCGCTTCATCACTCCTGCTCTCATAGTCCTTAGAATCAGGACTAAGAGGACATTGTGATACTCCAATCTTTTGAAAATCATCATCCCGCACTTCATCACCGCTGCTCTCATAGTCCTTAGAATTAGGACTAACTGGACACTTTGACACTCCATTCTTTTGAAATTCATTATCACACTCATCATCACTGCTGCTCTCATAGTCCTTAGAATTAGGACTAAGTGGACACTTTGACACTCCATTTTTTTGAAATTCATTATCACACTTTTCATCACTACTGCTCTCATAGTCCTTAGAATTAGGACTAAGTGGACACTGTGACACTCCATTATTTTGAAATTCGCCATCATGCACGTCAAAACTGCTGCTCTCATAGTCTTCAGAATTAGGACTAAGTGGACACCGTGACCCTCCATTCTTTTGAACTTCACCATCACACTCTTCAAAACTGCTACTCTCATAGTCCTCAGAATTAGGACTAAGTGGACATCGTGATACTCCATTCTTTTGAACTTCACCATCATGCTCTTCATCACCGCTGCTTTCATAGTCCTTAGAATTTAGACTAAGTGGAATCTGTGACTCTTTATTAATTTGAAATTCTCCATCCCCTCTTTCATCAGTGCTGCTCTCGTAGTCTTTAGAATCGGGACTAAGTGGAAGAATTGACTTTCTATTCATAGTGGAAGAATTCCCGCTATATTCATCAATATGAATAGAGTTGTTACGCGATGAAGATGTTGATGGTGTATAAATCGAAACTTCACCATCAGAACAATCCATCCCTTTCAAATAGAAGATGTTGAATGATACAAATGGAGTCTCCTAAGAACATTATATAGCTTAAAGAATGAAATATTCCCTCCAAAATTATTCCCTCCAAAAATTTTCGCGAAAATATTTCCCTCCAAAAATTTTCGCGAAAATATTTCCCTCCAAAAGTTTGTTAGATTTATTCACCTTTATTATTTTATTCTACAATTCATTGAAAAACGTAAACTAAATTTTTTTATGAAATCAATCACTGAAATTCAAATTGTAAACTACAACTTCTATATTAATTATTCTAATAGTTAAAGTATATAATATTTACTAAACAACTAATTTTTTTTTTTTAATTTTTATAATATATTCTAAAACAAATTAATCCCACATTCAATCCATTGTAAAATAACTCTACAATATTTGCTCTATAATAATTTAAAACAAATTATCCCACATTAATCATACAGAAAAACATCTTCGTAATTTCACTTATATATTAAATTTCGTTATCACTATTACTTACCTCACATCCAGGTTTTCTGAAGTTCGTTGAAAGACTTGTGAATTTGTGGAGCAGCTATATTGCTATCAACAACATATTCAACGAAGAATTATCGCAATTGAAAGGTAAGTTCATTTTTTTTTCAAAATTTTCATATTAAATTAATTTAACGAAGAAGATTTTTTTTTTTTAATTAATAATTTTTCCAAGCCAAAATAACAATTATGTCAATCGTGAGCATGATGGGCCCAATCAAACTCAATCACCCAATAACCGTGGGTAGGCCGTCGTCGTGCCCCCTTCCCCCAACCCATTACCGATCTTTCCCATTCACCCATGCCCTCTTCCCCCTTCTACCCTACCCATGCGCCAGCCCTTGCCACCCCCAACTCACCCACCCATGCACCCTTTCCCCAACTCTTCCTTCCCTACCCCACAACTCTCCTCCCCATAAGCCCACCCCCTAACTCCCATTCCCCTCCAATCTCAACTCCTCCCCCCCTTCCTTAACGCCGGCCCCATGGGCCCCACCCCCTAACTCCTTCCCCCTCTGTTTCCTTCCCCGTGCCCCCTCTCCCTCTAGCCCCCCCCACCTGCACCCTACCCCCCCCCCTTCTCCCTCCCTACCCCTACCCCTAGCCCACCTCCCATCCCCCCCCCTACACCCTAACCCCTACCCCCCCCTACACCCTACCCTTACCCCCCCCCCATCCCCTACACCCTACCCTTACCCATCCCCACCCTACACCCTACCCCCCCCCTCACCCTTACCCCCCCCCCCCCCTACCCCCTACCCCCCCTACCCGCGCCCTACCCCTACCCCTACCCCCCCCATTCCCTCCCGCCCCCTCCCCGGCCCCTCCCTCCCCCGCCCTCCCCGGCCCCTCCTCCCCCGCCCACCCCGCCCCCTCCCCACCCTCCACCCACCCTCCCCGCCCCTCCGCCCACCACCCCGCCCCCTCCCCGGACCCTCCGCCCACCCCGCCCACCCCTCCCCCTCCCCCGCCCCCACCCCGCCCCCTCCGCCCGCGCAACGCCACCCTTGGGCCGCCCCGCCCGCCCGACCGCGGTGGGTCGATTCCGGAATCGACCCGCCGCCGGTCGGGCGGGGCAGGGCGTCCCAGGGGTGGCACTGCGCGAGCGGAGGGTGCCGGGGAGGGGGCGGGGTGGGCGGAGGGGCCGGGGAGGGGGCGGGGGAGGGGGAGCGGTGGGCGGGGTGGGCGGAGGGGGAGGGGTGGGCGGGGTGGGCAGAGGGGCCGGGGAGGAGGCAGGGGAGGGGGAGGGGTGGGAGCGGTGGGTGGAGGGGCCAGGGTAGGGGAGGGGTGGGCGGGGTGTGCGGAGGGGCCGAGGAGGGGGCGGGGGAGGGGAGGGGTGGGAGGGGTGGGCGGAGGGGGCCGGGGAGGGGGGGGGAGGGGGAGGGGTGGGGGTGGGCTGGGTAGGGGGCGGAGGGTGTGCGGGGTGGGGAGGGGGCGGGGGAATGGGGGGGTAGGGGATGGGGGGTGGGGGTAAGGTTAGGGGGTGGGGGGATAAGGGTAGGGGGTGGGGTGGGGGGGTAGAGGGGTAGGGGGGTAGGGTGTAGGGGGGGGTGTACGGGGGCGGGAGGGGGGGGTAAGGGTAGGGGGCGGGGGTAAGGGTAGAGGGGTAGGGCGGGTAGGGTGAGGGGGGGGGGGTTAAGGGTGAAGGGGGTGGGTAGGGGGATTGGGGGGGGGGATGGGGGTAGGGGTAGGGGAAGGGGGGGGGAAGGGGAAGGGGTAGGGCACGGGGAGGGGTGGGGGGGGGTTGGGGTAGGGCGGGGGTTGTTGGGGAGGGGGGGACCGGTGGGAGCAGTGGGGAGGGGCGGCCGTGGGGAGGTGTTGGGGGGTGTAGGGGGTTTGGGGGGATGGGGGGGCGGGGGGGGGGGGGGAGGGGTTTTGGGGGCGGGGGGCGAGAGGGGATGGGGCACGGGAGTGTGGGGGGACGGTAGGGGGTAGGGTGAGGGAAGGGGAGGAGGCGCCGGGGAGGGGGGAAGCTTAGGGGGTTGTGGGGGGCGCGTGGGTAGGGGCTCGCCCATACTTGCCTAAATGTCTACTTAGCCTCATTATCCCTCACCTGACCTCCCGCTCGCCCATCGACCCGCTGCCCGTTAGAGGTGGCTGGGCAATTCTGATTATACAAATAAAAAATTTATGGTATATTTTTGTTATTAATTTAAGTTAATATGTTTTTTTATTTACTAATTTATGTGTTTTTTTTAGGAAAATGGCATCAAGGAAAACTTATGTGAATCTTTCTGGACCAAAGAGTCTTAAAGGTGTATCTTCAAAAAACATTGGTGAACAAACTCCATCTGAGCTCATGCCTACAAATATTTCAAGTGCTTCAAGTGATAAGAAGCTAATCTCAGATTGGAAAAGTTCAAAAGAGGTGAAATTTCCATCAAGAGTCTGGTATGTGAAAGAAAGAGAGAGCACAACTGTGAATATATATCTATACATTGATATACCCCATAATAATGAAAATTTGGAGGTGATGGGAAGAGTCATAGATATGTGTTCGGTACCAAACACTGAAGTTGTTTACGTACTTACAAAAGCTCCCAAGTCACATGAAAGGATTAAATACCGACTATCATATTCATTATATGACACGAGAGAGGTATCTACAAAGTTGTGTAAACAAATCGTAAATGAGATGACACAAAACATCGTAAGTATTGTTATTTGTATTTTTATTTTGTGTTTTGAAAGTGTCTCGCTATATTTTTTTAACTTTGTTTATATTAACATATGATATTTTGTTTGGCAGAATTTTGTTGAAAGCTGTTCAATTAGGTTGGGAGGCATTCATTTCATAGAGCATGATATCATGAAAGTTGTCAGCCATTTTTACTCAGTGTCAGAAGAAGATATGGAAAACATGGAAAATGTAGTAATTGATGATGCTACAAAACTACATCCAAAGAATCAGAAAAAAGGCCTCTGGTGGATAAATCTAGCAAGGGTAAACAAGTTACTTTTGAGGACGATGAAGTTGAAATTGACAATGAAGCATATGTTGCCATTACTGAAGATGACATTGGAACTGAGGAAGGTCGTAAAAGACCAAAAGTAACAATGCCCAAGAATAGATCTCTTGAGAATGTTATGACGAAAAAAAGTAGAGTTGAAGATCTTGAAGTAGTCATTACCAGCAGTCAAGAACCTAGTGAAACTTCAAAAGAAAGCAGAGAAATCATTACACCAGGAGCTGATTTAGATGATGGCATAATCAAAACAAAACAAAATGCCATTCGACAGAATTTGACAAAGAGAAACTTAATTGATGGTGGTCGTACATTTCAGTTAAATGTCAGACAAACCTATAAGGCAAGTGAAGGACAATGCCAATATCAAGTCAGAAAGCCACATCATCTGCATGTTCACAACTTGAAGACATTGATGAGGTACAATCCATATGCTCATGTGGTTAGTTATGTGCTTCTTGTTGATCCACTTCAAGTTCCCAACAAAGAAGCATTTGATAAGTCAAAATGTTTTGAATACAATTATTATGTGCTTGGGGGGAACCATTCTGTTGAAGCTCAAAGACAATTGATGGAGGAATATCCTAATAACCCACGTTTTGAAACAATGAAATGTATCATTTATGCTGGTTTAAATGAAACAGAAGCAAAGTTAGTGGCATGGGATCATAATTCAGATAATGAATATAGGATGTCTATGACTTTGATCCAAAAGGTTAGATTTATTCATAGTGAATTCCTAGAAAAATGTGGTGGGGATAAGATAAATATTACTGCAGATTTCCGAAAGGAATGTTGTATGGAAATAGGCTATCAAATTGAAGAGAAAACCAATTCAAAAGGTGGAAAAGACAACAGATATAGCGATTTATTCAGAGGTGTTGATAACATTTTCCAATTGGCATTTAGAACTGGAGATTTTTGGAATTTGATTGATGACATTTTTAGCATGTGGGAAGACATTGGCATTAAAAACCAGAGGGTCAAAAAGTCTAAGCCATTGATATGTAGCAACAATAAATCAACTCCTGAACTGAAGCAACTTCCAGACGATATGACCATCACGCCTTGGAGGGTGATGCAAGGAGTGAAAGATGAAAAAATTGTCAAAACAATATTATCTCATGTGAGGTCAGGGGAATTATCATTGGAAGAAATGTCTGAAGAATTTCAAAAGTAAGTTTGCTGAATTATTTTTACTTATTTCCAGGATTATAGTTATCTTTTAAATAAAACATGTTGTTATTGGTAGTATTTGTTATACATATCATTATATTAACTTTTTCTTACTTTATCTATGCAGTCACAAAGTTTACATGAAAATTCAGGAACAAATGGTTAAATTGTTGAATGAAGATAGTTGGGATGATGTTGTATGCAACTATCCAGATTCAAGTTCTACATCAACATTAAAAGCTTTTTATCTTGCATTTAAAAAGGTAACTTGATTTATACATTCAGTTTTAATCATTTGTGTACTATTTTTAATTTAAAACTTACACATACATTTGTTTGTTTGGTAAAAAATGAGGAAAGAAGATAATGGAGCACTAGACAGTTTCAAGACTTTTATTGAAAAAATAAAGATTGAAAGACTGAGAAAGAAACTTATTAAGAATGTTGAACTTGATCCAACTCTTAATCATTTCATTTGGAATGGGTTAGACACTATTCAATATCAAGTAATACAAGGCGACTGTGAAGACATTGCTAAACTCGTACCAAAAAGGGATTATGCCCTGGTTATTGCAGATATTCCCCATGGTTTCAATATTCCAAACATTTACTATGATAGTGACCCTTATACTTATCAAGCTTTTAATAAAGTGGTGGCAGGATTTATGGAAGTGACGTCATCACCATTATGGAGATTTGTGACATTTCATTCAGACACACAATTGGCAATGGTATTGTCAAGCTTCAAGGGGAAAACAAATTCAAGGATGCAGCTTACATGGTAAGATGTTTAAAGGTATATTTGATTAATGTTGAAAAATTCATTTATGTACAAGTTAATTGAACTTTTACTATTTTATGTTACAGGCAAAAGTCAAATCTTCTTAACAATGAAGATCAACAATGTATAAATGACTGTGAGTTCATTCATATTGATAGTTGGGCAAAAGATGATAGCCATATGTCTATGATTTTTAATCGGGTGGACAGAAAGAGTCATAGCCAAATACTGACTTATGATGCTGTTGTGAGAAAACTAACATATGAAGACAAAGAAACGAAAGGAGAGATAATTAACATTTATCAGAAACCACAATTATTGATTAACTATCTTATAGACATATGTTCAAATGAAGGAGATTGGGTTCTGGATTTATTTTCTGGCTCAGGTAGGTTTTGCCACATGGAATTGAATTTCAATATGTTCTTTTTTTAATTATATGTCATTGTACTAATTTACTTCATTATTTTTTTGTGCTTGATAATTAGGTACAACACTAGCATGCTGCCTTCAAAAAGGAAGAAATTGCATTGCAATTGAGAAAGATCCATTAGAATGCAATTTCATTCAGCAAAGAATTAATGCTCTTCAATTTCTTCCAGATGCAATGCAAGAAATTGGGTTGAAGAAAGGGGACTTTAGTGAATCACGTGTGGCAAAAAGGCAAAGGAACCCCAACCACCATTACATGGAATGTTTGGAAAGACATATATTGGGAGATTTGCAGACATCAAAGACCCATTAGAAGAAGAAATTGCGCAAAAAGAAGCAGAAAATATTGTGGAAGATGACAATGATGAAACACTAGAGGACGAAGAGTTTGGATTATGTGACATTGTTGATTAAATTTAAGTTATACCTGGAAATCAAGCTTTGCAATGTTTTGACTCTGACATTTCATGAAAAGAATAATCAATGAATTAAAGTTGTTATGTGTTCAATATTTGTAATTTGTGATTTTCGCATTGATTTTTAAGTTAATTATTATTTTTTGAAAAAAAAGTTGTTATTATTATTATTTTTTGACATGAAATTCATAAAAAAAACTATTTTTTGACCATTTTTAGTTAATATTTTTGTATAAAAATTGTAATTTTGACATGTTAATTCTAGCAAAAAATTATCAAAACGTTTAGTTTTTTTGTTATATTTATGTTAAAAATGGTTATTTTTATGTCCATTGTTAAAAAATGTTGTTTTTTAGAAACGATTATTTCATGTGGATTGAAAAATTAATTAAGGATGTATAAATATGTAGATTATCTAAAATTCAAACTATCGACTTTCTAATTTAAAAACGCAAAACAATAAAAACCCCACTAAAAAAAAAAAAAAAAAAGATAGAAAACAAGAAAATATGAATAAAATGATCACTTCAAAAACTATCAAATTTAGAAAATAATTTTTTACATTTCACACACTAGAAAATTTAAAGTCAAAAAATAGGTCTTTTAAAAAAAGGGTGTGATGCAGAATACTCAGTTTTTAAAATCAGCATGAAAATCACTACCATTCTAAAACTTAATGCACATGAAAAAATTAAAGTTCCAAAAACCATGTTCTAAAAAAAACATGTGTATTCTACATCACCACTTTTGAAAATCGGGTCATTTTTTTGCTATCTCTACAAAACGGGTAACAGTATCAGTTCCCGTTTCAAAGTTTACATTGTTTAAAGCATGGCTAACAAAAGGTCATTTCCATAGAAAGTCAAACTTCCCATGTTTTCCTTTATCCTCTCTCCTGGAATCCTGTTAAAACTTTGTCTCCAATGTAGAAGTCTTCTGCCTTGGTTCTTTTATCAAACATTTTCTTAAGTTTCTCTTGTACCACTTGAGATCTCTGATATACTTCCTCTCTGGTCTGCTGCAAATGGATGGTCTGGTTTATCCTCCTTTGAATATCATTGGGTTCCACTTGAGCTTCTTGAAGTAATTTCATTACAGGAACTCCTAAAGATGAAGGAAATACAACCTCCATGCCATAGACTAATTCATAAGGACTAGTTCCAATAGATTTCTTTGTAGTGAGTCTGTCTGCTCATAGTGCATTGGTAAGTTTCTTGTGCCAATTTTTCTTGTTCTCTTCCAATAATTTTTTAATAATATTAATTATGCTTTTTTTGGAAGACTCAGCTAGACCATTACCTTGAGGGTAATAGGTTGTAGAATCGCCTAAAGTGATATGATACTTATTACAGAAATTTATCATTTTCTTAGATTTGAAGGCAGCAACATTATCAGTTATGATCTTCTCGAGACAGCCAAATCTAGACAATATGTTGGTTTTTAAGAACCCTATAATCACTGTGTCATTGGCTTGTCTAGAAGGAATGGCTTCTATCCATTTGGTGAAATAATATGTGGCGGTGAGAATCCATTTATGTTGGCCAGAAGAGGGAGGATGGATTTCTCCAATGAAGTCCAGGCCCCATTGTTGGAAGGGTTTTTTAGTGAAAATTGGTCTCAGGGGTAAAGGTAATAATTTTCTCTTGCCTTCAAAAAGTTGACATTTGTGGCAAGTAGTGACAAATTTCTTTACATCAGTGAACAAGGTTGGCCAATAAAATCCAGCCCTCAGGATTTTATCTACAGTTGATTTCCAGTAAAGGTGTCCACCACAGTCTCCTGCATGAAATTCTTTGAGAACCTTGTCAGCTTTTTCTTTTAATAAACAATTCAATAGAATACCTTCATGATTTTTCCAAAAGAGAGCATTATCTAAAATACAAAAAATTGAAGCTTTCATTTTTAAAAACCTTTTCTTTGTTTTGGATAACCCTGGAGGAGCCTGCAAGTTTAATAACACATGAATTATTTCAGCATACCAAGATGAATCTAAGAAGGCCTAGCTGATTTGTGGAGTCGCCATCTCCTGTTATTTATCCAGTTCATTAATGTCTAGGGCTTGACAATTTGTTTCAGTCATAAGTTTGGCCAATCCCTGTCCTTTTATAAGCTTTGTAGGTTTTATTTCAATATCATACTCCAATATAGTAGCAATCCATTTACCTCGTTTGCCCTCAATTCCATCCTGAGTTAAGATGTCTTTGACAACAACATTTGGTACATAGGCTATTACATGGGAATACAATATGTAGACTCTAAAGTCTTTAATAGCTTTTACCAGTGCAAAAGCTTGTTTTTCCATGATTTTGTATTTTAGTGGTGCATCCCTAAGTGCTTTACTAAAAAAGGCTATAGGTTTTTCACATCCTTGATCATCCTTTTGTAGTAAAATAGCTGCTATGGTGTGTTCTGATGCAAATGAAAATATTATGAAGTCTCTATCAAACTTTGGACTTGTAAGGACCAGTGTTCTGGTCAAAGCCATTTTAATTTCTTCAAAGGCTTGTTTGGCTTCAACTGTCCATCTAATACTAGAATCCTTTTTCAACATATTATTAAGCAATCTAATTAATTCAGCCAAATTAGATATGAATCTTCTCAAAAAGTTAATCTTTCCTAGGAAAGTTTGAAGTTCTTTAACATTTCTAGGGTGGGGTATTTGTAGAATAGCTTCTATTCTAGCAGGATCAATTCTGATGCCCTCTTTGGAGATAATGTGGCCTAAAAGTTTGCCTTCCTCTAGACCAAATAAGGATTTTTTAGGATTTAAAGAAATACCATATTTTCTACATTTCAAGAATACTTGTCTCAGATGATCCAAATGTTGCTGATCTAATTTGGAAAAAACAGTCAGGTCATCTAGATAAATAACCAGAAAATCATGAATTTCCTTTGCAAATGCTATGTCCATTGCTCTTTGGAAGGTTTCCCCTACGTTCTTAAGTCCAAATGGCATTTTTACATATTTGAATGTGCCCCATGGTGTTGTAAAAGCAGTCTTTTCCTGGTCATCAGGATGAACTAGAAACTGGTTATAGCCTGAGAATCCATCCAAGAGTGAAATTCTAGAAGCACCTACCACCCTCTGTAAAATGTGATCCATCTTGGGTAAATGGTAGTTGTCCTTAAGAGAAACCTTATTAACATTCCTTAAATCAATACATAATCTGATCTCTCCCGTTTTCTTCCTAGTAGGTACTAAGTTAGATACCCACTCTGAAAACCTGATAGGAGTGATTATCCCTGCTTCATACATTCGCTTGATTTCTTTTTCAATTAATGGAAGTAGTACAGGGTTAATTCTTCTAAGCTTTTGCTTGAATGGTTTCTGGTTTTCCTTCAGATGTATTGTATGCTGAATTATGGAGGTTTCATAAGATTTTAGGTCTTCATAACTCTAGGAAAAAACATCCTGGAATTCTCTCATTAGTTCAACATATTTGAGTTTTTGGTCAGAAGGCAAAGATTTAGATAATTTCACCATTTTAGGATCATCCTCAGTTCCCAAATTATAGTCCTCAATATCTGCTTTTAAAAGTTCCATCTTAGGTTTCTTTGGAATATCATTGAAATCAAAGAGATCTTCTAGAGGGGTTAATCCCTGAGGCAAATGATTGTCTTTTAAATTGATTATTTCAGATTCTCCTACAATAATTTCAACAATATCCATTTCTTTAAGATCATGCATTTCTTTCTTGGTAAATTTTGTTGGATGGAGTATTTGAGTTGCACTTTCTGCTGAAATATTTGTTTCTATCTTGTTTGTTTGATCAAATTCACTAACTGTATCTACATCTATGTTCATGTTACAAAATTCTTCATCTAAGGTCAAGAAATTGTTAATCTGCTTATCATTATCAAACACTTGCCAATTCTTCAAATTATCAGGTATAGCTGGCCTATATCTAATCTCAGCTGTGAACTGATGATTAGGTTCGAATGGTAATTTGCAGGTGCTGAAAAACATTGCCAGACTATGAGCTTGCAAAGTTATGTTTTCTTGGGAATTTGGCAAGATTAGTTTCCAAAAATGTGTTGAGAATCTCTATCACTGTATCTCTGTAATAATTCAGTCTTGGATCATTTGTTGAATACTATCCTTTAATCTGTTGAACTATTAACTCAGAATCCCCTAAGACAGACACCTTAATTGCTCCTAATTTTTTAATCAATTTAAGACCTAGCAACAGGGCTTCATATTCTGCCATATTGTTGGTGCATCTAAAGTTCAATCTGTAGGCATGGCCTTCAGCATGATCGTTTTCAAGATTGTGCACCCAAACTCCTGCTCCTGCTCCTAATATGTTAACTGAACCATCAAATTCTAAGTGCCAGAGAATTTCATGTTCATAATTGGTGTCAGGAGTTTCAGGAATCCGTTTTTTAATAGGGAGATCTATTTCTTTGCTTTCCTCTATTTTCTCTTGAGTGTCTGATGTTTCATTGTTCTCAGAAATTTCTTGTATTTGAACACTAGATTTTTCATTTGTAATTTCTTTTGGTTCTGCCGCCAAAACTTCCAATTCATTTGAGGAATCACTTCCAGTATTGTAAAGAATGAAAGAATCCATATCAGAGTGTACTGAGTAGATAGGGAAATTTTGCGGTTTCTCCTGACTGCTCACAACATATTTCATTAAGGTCTCTCTGTATAGTTTCTTAGGCCAACCAAATACTGAAGTAGTAGCATAAGACATGTCTAATTGTAGAGATCCTTGAAGTTTTGCACCCCAAGACCTGGACAATAACATGCCATACTTTGGTGGGATATCAGCTACTACTATGTCCATTAAGATTGTTTTGGCAGGATATTGAACTAGTGATACACATAAGTCTTTGATTAATCCTAAACATCTGACCTGACTTGAATCAAAAGAAAAGAGGTCCTTATACGGCCTGGTGATGTCTAGGTCCAATTTCTCCATTACAGATTTAGGCATTAAGTTATGAGATGCACCAAAATCAAACATGGCATTATGAAGTATTTTATCATGTATGTTCAAACTTACATAGAAAGGAGGAATTCCTCCATCTACTGATTTCCCATTCACTTCAGGGCCAAAAATTAATTCAGGCTGATCATCAAAAACATTTACTGAATCTTCATTCACAGAAATTTTGAGTGACTTGTTGATCTGGCTTCTGTAGACATCATGTTTAGCTAATTCAGACAATGGAACAACTATTTTTAATTTGCCTACTTCAGCTTCCAGATTAAAAGGTTTTTCAGTCTGGGTTCTTGCATTTCGGACAGTTGGATTCTCTTTTTCTTCTGTGTTCTCTGTGTTTCTCTCCTTTTCAAGAGTGGGATTATGGGCTGAAGTTGTTTCCACATCAACTTCTGGAGGTTCTTCCACGTTTCCTTTGGAAGGAATAGAAGTGGAAGGTTGTCTGTTATTTGGTTGATTATCAGATACATCTTCAATAATTGGGTTAGCTGGATTAGGATCTGTTTTGGAAAGAATATGTACAGGGGTGGTATTGGTCTTACCTTTGTTAGGCTGCTTTGTGGCTTTCTGTTTATTGGTTTCAGGAATATCTATTCTTCTACTCCTCAAGTTATATTGTTTATAAACTTCAAAAATGGTTGTATCATATCCCTCCTTAAAGTCAAATGATTCACCTGACTGAGTTTGGATTTTTTTCAGAATGTGAGCTTCTTGATCCTCTTAGGTTAAGAAAACTTTTTTTTCCTTGTTGAGTCCCATCAAATTAATTTGGGTATCTTCTGTTGGTTCATCAAAATTTGAGGCTTCATCATAATTTTCCTGGAATGGGGGCCTAAGGTTTTGATCAGGGCCAGTCTTTCCAGTATTCTGGTTCTGGTTTTTCCTAAAATTTGGATTTCTCCCTGTGTTGCTTGGTTGACCATCCCAAGGGGATTTCCTTTCAATTGTTTCTACTCTATCTCCTAATCTCTCCATACCTTTAATAATAGCATCCAGTTTTTGTTCAAAGGCTGAGGGTTCTTCTTTCAAAGGTATCCTCCTTTCAGCGCTGGCTTTGGCTCGTTTGGATATCAGGTTAGCTTCAACACTGACAGCTATACTTTGCATCTCTTTTAAGGTTCGAGGAGCTCTTTCCCTAAGTTGGTATGCCATATCAGAATCAAATCCATTAGGGAATTTGATCAATGCCAAATCAGGGGGAGGTATAAGGTTTTGAGGGATAGCATTATGAACATTATTGAACCTAGTACAGTAATCTTGTTTAGTTTCTTGTGTTCCTCTCTTCAAGTTTTCATATTCTGATAATATCTGGAGAGGATATTTCTTCTTTTCCCATCTGTTCAAGAAGGTTGTATAAAGGTTTGCTTTGCAAGGAGGGCTCTAAACCATGTTCTAACATCACCAGTTAGACTTTGAACAAAAACACTCATTCTAACATCATCAGCATCAACCTCATATATCTCAAAGTAGTCTGTCATCTTTTTAGTATGTTGTTGTGCAATGTAAGTACCAGAACCATCAAAAGGAATGATTTTACTTTGATAGTCTTGGGGCATAGCCCCTGGGTTGGCAGGTAAATGCAGGGGGAATACCGATTTGCCATTACAGTAGATTAGGTTGAAACAACAGCTGGGGTGGGTCTTGGAGTGGTGGATGGAGGGGTGGCTTGAGTTTAGGAAGTCAGAGGTGCTGTTGATGAACTAGGAAAAGCTGAAGTTATTACAGAAAGGCTTGGTGTATCTAGCGAGGTAAGTTTAGATTGAATGGAATTCTGCAAATGTCTGTCAAGATGTGAAGTGACAATCTCAAGTTGTAACTCTTCAATAAATATTGGGTCCTAGACTGTATGAGCCAACCCAAAGTCAGAAAAGGTTACGAATAGAGAGGTCTCAAAATACTCATCAAAGGGTTCTTCCTCAAGGTAAATCCACTTCACAGGACAGGAGTTTGATCTATGTAAGGGCTGAGAACTAGCAGAACTCTCTTGGCTTTCTTGTCTCCTAAGAATCCTAGGGATCAAATTAGGATTTTCAAACACTTCTGGTGGATTTGGATCAGGGTTAGCTCTGGTGTAATGAGTCCTTTCCGAAGCCAGGTTTCTAGGTATGTTTTGATTTTTCTCTAAATTTTTTGACAATACAACTTCTTACAGTTTCTTTAAGAGGTTTTAAGTATGTGATTTGAATTTTCTCAAAGACATATTTGATAAGAGGAACTGATCAAGAATTTGAAACCAAATGTTTAATCCATAAACTAGACCGGAGATAGACTGAAGCAGCATTCATTTACTTATGCAATTGCAAAGCAAGAGCAGTTCAAAGGCTACCTGGCTAACTTCAGGCTTCGTCTGTAGCTTATAAAGTAAACAATAGTAACAAACAAATTATTCAGGTCCCCAGCAGAGTCGCCCCTATGTTATCACTTAGATTTTCCTAGAAGTTGTTGGAAGAGGAAAGGGGTCCGAGGTAACCACAACCCAACTTTTAGGTACAGAATCTAGCTAATCTATACCCAGAGAGGGCTCTCTCTTTATGATTTAGCTTGGTTTTGAAAGATATTAGGCTAGGTATGAAGTTTAGGAGTTTTGCTTTGAGTTTGGGTTGTGAGATTCAATAGCAGAGGGGTAAAACTGAGTATTTCAGGCCATTGGGCTAATGGAGTCAAAGAAGATGGCTTAGATGGATTTGGTTTCTTAGCAAAAGATGGCTTCACAGGGCAAGATGGTCAAACAGGGAACAAATGGCAACTTGAGATAAATGGAATGGGTTTAAAATGGGTGAAGGGTAGTTAAGAATCCTTCAGCATATTTAAAGAGGGAACTTGGATGATTATTACTAAAGAGAAGTTAAGAATTATTTAATAAATAATCAAAATGAATGAACTAGAAAACAGGAGCAATGAAGATTTCATTGTTTATACTAACTCAGAAGAAAACATAGAGAATAATAACGACTGAAAATAGAGTGCAATCAAGCAAATTCTGAATTATTCTTTTTCGTTTATCATTCAGAGGTGAAACATAAGCGACATAATAAACAAGGAAAACTTTAAAACATAAGGTATAGAGGACTTATTGATCTAGTGTTTGCTTCAAGAAATCTGTGAAAAGTCCTTTGCTTCAATTCTTTATCCAGCAAGCCATACAAAATTTGGTCTAATCAACACTTTATTCCAAAATAGTCAATATTACAGCAATGTCTAAGAATCCACCCTCAATACTCCAATTGAGGGGGTATTTATACAAAATATTTTACACAAAATATCTCATAACAGAGCGAGACATATTCTAGTAATGACTAATCATATTTTACAAGAAAATAGAGACAACTAGTCTCGAAAATAGGAGAAAGGTAAACTGATGTTGTGTTGTTCCTTTTCTTGCTGAGTGTGTTGGAGGCAAGCCCTTTTATTTGGATTGCTACTGTCTTCTTTAGTAACTCTGTGCTGGTTACCCTGTTTTGACTGATACTCTTTACCTGTTCTGATACACTTCAACCTGTTTGACCTTTGTTCATCTCTACTCACCTTTGTTCATCTTACCACAGTAAATAGTCCAAAATTTACATTTTACCAGGGATAAATTTACAAAATTTCCAACATGTCTTCCCACCATTTTTGCTCTGGTAGTCTGTGTTTCTGAAGTTTCCTTAGGGTTTCATCAGTTTCTGTATATCTGAAAAAGGTAGGATGGATTGGGAACAAGTGTTTAATCTCATGCTCAACATAGAATAAGTTCTCTAAGCTGTCATAGAGAACTCGGCCTGTGGGGAGTGCTTTTATTCCTGATGCACTTGTTGATGAACTAGCTTGATTGCTAGCATACTTGTTCAATTTGTTCACATAATCTATATGCTTCATTAATCTGTCATTAATCACCAAAGGACTTGGTAGCCCTTTATTCTGCAAAATAGTGAACTTCTCCATAAAAGAATTAATTTCCACTTGCATATCTTGACATCTTCTCTCCAAATTATGCATCAAAGTTTTCTTGGTTAGCACCCTTTTGATTTCCAAAATAGTGTCTATCCTGTCTGAGATGCCAAGTATTTCCAGTTGTTCCTTATTTCTGTTATTCAAATGATGTATGAGCCGCTTAGTTTGGTCAGGCATTTGTCCTAATAGAGCTTTGGTCTTTTGAATTTCTCCCTCTGCTGCTTTCACTAGATCAATTTATTCATAGATCACTTGGATGGATTGCCAAACAACATTTATGGATTGAGTGATGTTGGCCCAGAGAATTTTCTTGATCTCTGCAAGAGTCTTGTTGAAAGTGAGATCTTTTTATAATGTTTTCACTTTATTTTCTAATGCTTTGATCTCCATTGTTTTTTCCACAACATTTATTTTGGTGATATCATAATTTCTTTCTACCTTAGCCAACTTCTCTTTTACCTGTTTTAATTCTGAAACTTGTAATCCCATATCCTCCATTGCCTTTCTCTGCTCTTCTATGATCAAATTAGAACTACTGCCTTGTCTTGTTCCTACAGTCGTTGTACCTGTGACCACCTCTGTTGTGACTGTTGGGACGTTTGGAGCTAATGTTCTTCCAAGTGTAGAAGGGACTGTTGTTGAGACTATGGGGATTACATCAGGGGGCTAAGAGGTCGACTCTCCCTGCCTTTCCTTCAATGCTTTTTCTAATGCCTGCTATGTGTCATTTAATCTTTCATTGAGTTTCAAGAGAAGGTCCATCATCTCTTCTTCAGATTTCTGTTTTATAACTTCAACAATCTGTGGATGCCTTGAAGGAGGCAGCAATGTCTTCTTCTTTCTTCTTGATTAGCGCTTCTACACCTTTTGCATCTTTGGGATCATGTCCCAATCCAATGATGATTTTTTCTAATGATTTTATTCTGTTATCCTTGGCCATGGAGGAGTCGTTTTCTAAGTTCAGCTGGGCAGTAGTGTTACCCAAAGAATTTTGTAACCTGTGGGACATCATTGCTTTGCCAGTCAAAGTTGAGTAAATCATTTCTCCTGTTTTCTTATGCAACTCAATTTGATCCAAAGGATGAATATCCTTTGCCATAACTTCAAAGTTTGTCCTGAGATAATCTGCTGTTGATCTAGGCTGCTGCATCTTGGGCTTAAAATGGCTCATTATCATCTTGCCTTCTTTGATGTCATAGGATGACATCAATCTCTGTTGATTTGTAGGAGCCATCTTCAAATATTGGCTATAGACCTGCATCCTCAGTGGATCATTTCTGGATATTATTTCTGTGAATGTTTTCTTGATGTCTGAGGCATCAGTACCTGGTGGCTTGGAAGAAGATATCTCTACGCTTTGTTTCCTTTCTAGCTCCTGCCTCTGAGAGCTAGTGGATGTTCCTCCTGTTGGGAAAGTTTGTTGGCTTTCCACTCTTTCTTCCCTCTGACTATCTATATTTTCTTCACCAATTTCCTCCTCTGAAAAAGGATTCAGTCTTTGCCTTTTTGTCCCAGGCTGTCCTGTAGTTTCACTGGCAAGGGTAGTGGCTTCCCTATCCCTCTTTTTGTTTCTTTCCTCATTTAGAGGAGTTTGCAAAACTAGGCTTTCTGCTACATTGATTTGAGCTGGAGGAGTTGGCACTTGACCCTATCCTTTGGATATTCTAGGCTGATCTGTCATTGTGGGTTGTTCTGTGGTATCTATTTCCTTGCCTTTGGTCATTCCTGTGGCTGGTATACTTGTTTTTTGTGAAGGTTGCTGAGAAGTTCCAGCACTAGAAGCACCAACTCCAAATCTTCGAGATAACTTAAAAAATACCTGCCCAAAAGAATCCAAGTCAAGTGTTTTCTCAAGATCTGTCATAACTCCCTCAAAATTGACCTGTTCACTATCATGCTCTACTAGGGTACCTTCCTTCCATTCATCCATATTTGCATATTTTTCAATTTCTGGAATTCTATGGTGAATATATGGGGACAACCTGTTCTTCATTCTTCTATCACATATAAAACTGTTAGAATCATATGGTTTCCACCCAAAACTCTTTTGTAACTTAAGTTTCTCTTCTAGAATTTTTTCTGCTTCTTTCCATGCTTCCCTAGAGTTGATGACAAAAGGGCCTAGCTAGTTCTTAATTCTTAGCTGAGCCTTCTTCTTGGCAGCACAAAAATGGACTAAATCTACATTTATGATCTGTCTGAAATATTCTAATGCAAATAATCTCATGGGAACATACTTGGGTAGTTTAAAAGGGCAAAGTTCACACCCATACATCTTGATTTCTGTGTGATTTTTGTATAGGTACTAGTCACCTATCCTGTACTGCTTGGAGAGCTGGAGGATTTTCTTCATATCACCATTTATCCTAGGAGGGGAACTCATGTCAATAAAGTAGTTGTTGGATGGACAAATAGATCAATGAACTCATTGTAAGTGTAAGGGGACTCAAGGGTATGATGGAAAATGGGACTCTAGAAGATAACAGACCTTGGATTGCCTCTTGTGTCAAGTTTCTTTACTGGGAAAGGGAAGCTATCTGACTAATAATACAACAGAAGATGATAGATGAAGGAAGTGTATTTGAAGACTCCTTCATTGTCCAGTCTTAGGAGTTGGTCATGAATTTTGTTGGCAATATAAGAGGCATAATAATACTTAATAGCAGGCTGTCCAGGAGTAAAAATTGACAACAAAACTAAGGTTATCTCATCAACATACTCTCCGGAGTTGAATCCCATGATTGAGGCTATCATATCAATAATAATTTTCCCTGCATCTGTAAAGAAAGTATGTAGATAAGGAGGTGGGCTTTTAGACTGGTGTTTAGGGTCTATAAACATCTGACAGATGCGAATCAGTTCTGCTTGAGACAATTGGGGAGCTCTTTCAAGTAAGTACCCCATAGAAAGGGGAGTGAGAGCATGACTAGAATGGAATTGCAGCATTTCATTGATGGACTAAACAGTTATGGGAAAAAGGACTGTTTGACTTAGGGACATGACTGCTCTTTGATTAGGGTCATAATTGGCACAGCAGTGATGAATGATATCTGGGAAGACATGGACTGAAGGGAGGAAGTACATGGGGAGGTTGGATTCCCACAGTCCTAAGATGTCGAGCCAGTAAGATAACTGTCTCTGGTTTGGCAAAAGATTTTAAGGTGGTTTTCATGACCTGAAAAGTCTTTTATCTGAAAATCTTTATCGGCGAGAGGCAGATAATCTAAATCTTTGTGAGGGGTGTCATAGGTGCGACATTCAGGGCTATAGGGGTTTCCATCTTTGGTTCTTGTGGATTCAAAATGGAATTTAGGCTTTCTGTGATAAAATAGACCAAACAGCAGATTTGGGAACTTCTTATGGTAACCACAAACTATTCTTAGACTTGAATTTGGCCCTCTCTGGTAGAACTTTCAATAGAAAACCGAAATTACAGGGTTGTAGGGTAAATTGGATAAATACATGTGTTTAGAAGGTAGACTGTACAATGGTAGGTTGGATGACATGTTGAAAAGTTCGCAACAAGAAATGCTTGTTGAGAATGCAACAAGATGATGGAGCTTAGTGGAAAGGAGTTGCCTTCACTAAGTGGGCCCGCAGGCAAATTATGGCGCAAAGTCTATTTTTAGACATATGGATCATGGTCTATGAGTTGCAGGATGTTGTTTATGGATGATTGGTCATGTTGGGAAAAATAGATGGACTTCTATTTTTGGATCACAGTAAGAGTGATCAGAGTCTATTTTTAGACTACTAGTCAAAAATAGAAAAGTCAAATATTATTGTCTCATAATAATATTTAGACTATAAACTTTATCTTATCCTCTTGGAGCACTTCAGTTTGAGCTACAGATGTGGCACATGTAGCTGTCAAAAGGAAATATGCTTTCTTTGTGGGTCAGTTGAGCTATTGCATGCAGGACATCAGTTAGAACTCATGTGGTTGAGTTTTGTGGAGTTGGATGAGCAGTTAATGGAGTTGTGTTCAGTTTGACTTAGTTGAACTAGTTGTATTTAGTCTAACTGGCCAATAGACTAAGTGATGAGTTGTGTGAATTAGTTATTAATTAATTCACTAATTATTAACTCATAATGCAACTAAAGAATACATCAGTTAACTCAGTGCATGTACAATTCAGTGGAGACAGGTGTTAGAGGTTGAGATTGCTATCAGTTGTGACTATAGTTGTGCATGAGATTTTGCACAATCAAAGGATTGAGTATGCCCATGAGAATTGCATATGCCCAGTGATATAGCCTATGCTCACGTGATTTCCAGTGTGAGTGATTCTCCAAGGTAAATAGAACTTGGAACGAGTTTGGATTCATTCATTCTCTTGCAAGATTGTGCAATGGAGGCAGGCAAAGCAGCGGAGGAGATTTGGAGGTTAGATCTGAGCTGTATTGTGTGTAACAGGTGGAGATAGTACTGTGTACTTGTGAGGAGTATTGTACTATGTAATGTTACATGTTCTCAATCATTAATATACAGATAGTGTGGGGTTTTCAGCTGTAAGCTTTCCCCGGGTTACATACTGTGTTAATGTGTGCATGCTATTGATGTTTCATTGTTTTTGATGCTGCTAAATTGATGATCAACGTAGAGGAGCTTATGTATTGTGCATGTATTCCGCAATAGTGCATGATCAGGATAATTTCTGTTGAATAAGTGTCATATTATTCAAAATTTCTACATGACAGGCCGCGGAGCACGTCGTTGTAGTTTTTCTGATCAGGTAGCGGTTGGGAAACTAGAACAGTTGACTCGGACGTTGTTTTGCATGGGAGCACGGGCCGCAGCGTATTACAGTGAAAATGACACTTTGTTCGTTTATTTAACAAAACTGAGGTTGGCGGGTCCTTTTTGGTTTTATTGGGTGTATGACGTAAGCGGGATGTGATGTTTTGTCACTTACGGAGGGTGGTAAGTGGTTTGTATCGCACCGTTTTGAGGCTAGGCAGTTCTGGACCGAGGGTGAGTGATCATATGGACTGCATGATGCGTGGCGGAGGTACGGGCTGAAATCCGCCTGGTGATCGCACGTTAAAGCACGGTCACCAGGGGTGGTGCGATATCAGCGATAGCCGTCGGATGAATGGGGGACGATCGGACGGCAGATGGGGAGTGGGGTATGGCGGGCTTTATGTGTGGCGGGCCTGACTTTATCAACATATTTTAATTGTATCGGGGTCATTGCAATTGGTCGGGGTGTGGTTGTTAATTAACCTTGAGGATTAATTAAGTCCAATTTGTGGAGCGGGGGGGTTAGGTTATTAATAAATTTCAAATAAATCCATTAATCCCTTTTGAACGATGATTATGGTTGTATTCAACCGGGGTGGGATATATATAATAATTTGGGAATTTATGTATAATTAAATAATACAGGAAGGGGAATGTTTTTTTTGGGATTTATATAATATAGGTTAAAAGGTTAATATGACATATGAAGTGTAAAGCGCTAAGTTAAAACATTTTGTGTATATATTTGAACTTAGGCTAAAGCTAGAAAGGGGTTTTTTAGGTGATATTGTGTATTTTCCTAAGTAAAAATAGGATTTTTACTTAGGAAATGAGTTTATGAAGTCAAATGAATGGTTTATAAGTAATTTTAAGTACTTAGGCTTTTTCTTGAATCATTGGGCCGAGGGTCCGGTCCCTCCAAAAGTCAAAGAAATGCTCTAAGCCCCTTTAATTTTCAAAGAGCTTAATACTTCAAGGGGAATTAGTAAAGTCTTTAGGGAAAAATATGAAAGGAAGTTAATTATTTAACCTTATTTTGCTTGAACTGCATCAAGTGTAATGTCTGCCTTGCACTTGTGATAAAAATAAAAGTTAACACATTTAGAGACATGATCCATCACAAGCATCATTCTACAACACCATGTACCTACCCTACCTACTTTAGCCTGACATTTTTTCTCCTTTATTAGGGTGCACTTGGACTGGCAAACCCTTATCACATTTTTTCTTTTACATATGGAAATCTATCTAAGTCTAACCTTATTACATCCAAGGGCTCAGATTAAACTGTTGAGCTCCTTTTATTCACTCTACCTATCTACTTATCTGCCAAGATTAAACAGTTTGGTCAGATTTTATTCTCTATTTCTACAGCATGAAATTGAAAAATGAATGAGCCAAGTTTAAACAGTTTGACTCTTCATCAATTGTGGCATAAGTTTCACAAGTTGCACACAATTGATTATCACAGAAAATGAAATAGTAGTGGCATTTAAACTTGCACACTTTCCTGGTCTATTTTTGTTTGGGGTTCATTTCTTCACTTTTTTTACCATTTTATTTCTTTTCACCCTTTGATTTTTCTTTTAGGGTATACCCTCTTTACATTTTTTAAATTTTCTAATCTTTTTGAAAATATGGAAAACCTTTGCAACAAGGAAAGGTATGAACATATTCATAGCTCATCAAGTCAATCATGAAATATGACACCTATTGGTATAGGAGCATAACAGAATCTATAATTTCATAAAGTGTACAAAGAAAATGCAACAAATTTGGTTCTATTATTTATCACAATTTCAACAACAACCATCAAAGAGACTATTTTCGTGCCTCTCAACAATTTGGCAAAACTACCAATTCCACTTGTATATGAAAATGAAGTAGAAATAAAAGGTGAAATTTTATATATCTTGGATTTGAAACCTAATAATTTTTCCCGTAAGGACATATTAAAAAAAAAAGAGTCTAGCTCGAAGGGTTAGCTCAGTTGGTTTGAAACATAATAATTTTTCCCGTAAGGACATATAAAAAAAAAAAAAAAAAAGTCTAACCCCAAGGGTTAGCTCAGTTGGTCAAAATCAATGCCTCGCCATCGGGAGGTCACAGGCTCCAATCTTCCTGAAGCCCTTGGGGTCAGGCCTTGCTAGTGGGCCACGGGGCTAGATTCCATTCGAGGTCGATCAGCCCAGATATTTCCGTGGACGTAGCGCCACCCGATGACCAATATGTCCGTAAACCACAGCCTAAAAAAAAGTAAAATAAAACAAAAAAGAGTCCATTATTCCATATTTCAATACCATAAAACCCATTTACTTCATGCTAAATTACCACATAGTACTATTACGATATTAAGTAAACAATAAAATATTTATAAGAAGAAATTGGTTGGCATTCCCTTCATTTATCAAGTCAGGAAGGAAAGGGAGAAATGGATATATAACAATGGGCCAAGTATCCATAGGTAAGGGACACATTGAGCCAAAAGAGTGTTGAATGTAAATATTTTGTATAACTATTTTCCATTATGATATAATTTATATTTGATTTATTTTCAACCCTTCAACTACATTATTATGTCACTGTTTGCACAATGACATATATGATTGCTTCCAACCTATTCATCTAGTCTGTACTACATAATTTTTTGTTTGTACTGTGAAATTTTTTCAAATTTCCTATGTTAACTATTGCTTTTGATATTTTTATAAGTGGTGACATCAGTGCGTTGCCACATCCCCAACTACTGATTTCAAAGATGAATGCCATCCTATACAACATCCCATTAATATTCTTTGTTCCTCTAAATTTTTTCTCTTTCAAAAATTTATTATCCTTCCGCACCCTTTTTGTGGTAAGGAATGAGTCTTTCATATTTTCATAGAACTCTTTCAAGTAAGTTTTTTTTTATATCACAACAATGAGCCGAGCTTGTACATCTGTATAAACTGAAAGCTAACCTCAAATATGTGTCCAAGAGCCTAAATTTTCAAAATCGAGAGCACATTTGAGAATTGCCAGAGCCTTTGGAATAAATTTTTAACGTTGGAGGAGTGGGTCCTAATGGAGTAGTCAGGAGGTCGGGGCCTGACTTGAGGTTGGGGTCAGGCATTTTTCTTCCTTCATTTCATAATGAAGTCTTTATTCCAAGACTTCCGACTATGCACCCTTCTCATGGAGTAAATTTATTTTCCTCCATGGCGTTATTTGAAATAGTTCTAAGCTATATTGAAAAACTTTAGAGCTTGTACCCCTTTGGTCATAAAATGAAAACCCTGGCCCTGTAGACATCCATTTGATCCCTTTATTTCCCATCATTTTTAGTAGTTAAATCTAAATGAATTAGATCTACTGAAAACCCTTCCACACTTCAAGTAATGAGACATTTTGTGATCTCAATAGTTTCTTGAAGATTACGTCAATATCATTAGTCACATCTTGTAAACGCTATGCTAGGAGGGTGCGTGTTGACCAGGATTAGAACCTTGCTCATTGTCATGACAACCACTCTAAGTTGTCATTAGACCACAATCCAAACAGCTGAATTTCATCTTTTCAGAGATAATACTTTTCTAAAACTATTTGTATGTTATCAATTGTGATGTACATAACATATGTGATTGTGATTGTGATATACATATTACAAATGTTATAGCAATCTTAGCATCTATTATTCAAATTCGTAAGTACCATATACAAAGCACTTTTTTCTTTTATAAAATCGAATATTAGTACTACGTTTGTATTTTGAGAAAAATCTCAACAATTGTATTTTTAGCTTATGGGCACGTATATTTCTCTTTGTATGTTGATTCATCACTTATCTCATGTTCATTATGCAATGTTTATTTCATGTATAACACGATATAGGATAACTCACTCAGATGAAAATTGTTGGAAATACTGAGAGGGGGGGTGAATCAATATTTCTTTTTCCCACTATTGTTTTACCAGTTAAAACATATATATTCAGAACACAAGATGAACAACAAGAATAAATGCTTTTATTAATATAAACTGTGCAGTAAAATAGATACAATATATAGATGGTTGCAATCAGTTGCCAAGCTCCAACTTGGACTTTGGTGAGGCTCCAACCTCCAAAGCACCAACTCTATTTTGCCAAGACACCAATCTTGGACTTAGGAGCACAAACTCTCAAGGACTTCAATCCTACTTACTTCTGAGGCACCAGCCCAAGGACTCCAATCCTTCTTGCTTTTGAGGCACCAACCCAAGAACTCCAATCCTTCTCACTTCTGAGGCACCAGCCCCAAGGACTCCAATCCTTCTGCTCTCAGAACTCTTCTCTGCTAAGTTCTGTCTATTTACAGCTTCACTGTAGTCTCCAAGCTACAGTATCAATGACAACCAGTCTTCTTATGAATGAGTCTTTACAACTCTGCACACTGCCCACACATAGTCTCCAATAGCCATTTTGCTCTCTGATAATGTCTTCACACAGCTTTAGTCAGTCTATTGTTAGCTGCACTAAACTCTGTATAAAGAACAATTTTCTGTTCAAGCTTATGTTCTCATTGTCACAGTGAATGCTTCAACATGACTGTTTCTCTGCTGGCTGTTTCTCCCCTTCGACTGCCTACTGTTCTGTTGGTCCTTCATCCCTCTTTATGTTCTGCTGCACCCTCTTTCTATTCTGTTGGACCCTCACACGGCCTCTATATCCTCCAGCGTATTTCAACAGCTTTCAGCAACTATAGTAGCCTTCAAAGCATATTTCAGCATCTTTCAGCAACTGTAGCAACCTTCACAACATATTTCAGCAACTTTCAGCAGCTGTAGCAGCCTTCACAGTGTATTTCAGCAACTTTCAGCAGCTGTAGCAGCCTTCACGGCGTATTTCGGCAACTTTCAGCAGTTGTAGCAGCCTTCACAGCGTATTTCAGTAACTTTCAGCAGCTGCAACAACCGTCACCAGCATTCACCAGCAACTTCATACAACGTTTAACCACCTCTGCTGCATTTGCTAGCATACATTCTGGTTCCTTGCCACAACCACAATAGCTCCAACAACAACAGCTCTCTGTTTTTACTGTTTTATAAATTCTCATGCCTTTGTCCATTCGTTTCCGCTTACTTAATGGCTCTTTGGCTTCCTCTTCGCTCGCTTGAGCTTCGGCTTCCTCAACACTCGCTTGACTTTCCGGCTTCCCTCCTCCATTCGCTTTATCTTTCTCATGTTTACCTTCGATTGGTGTGTTGTCACAAAAATATAATGTCGCCATGAAGGTGTTTCAGCAACGCCGAAATATAATTTCGTCACGGAGGTGTTTTAGCAACGTCGAAATATAATTTCGTCACGGAGGTGTTTCAGCAACGCCGAAACTGGTGTTTCAGCAACAGAGAAATTGATGTTTCAGCAACTTTTCTCCAACTTTTTCAACAGTGTTCAACAGCTGTTAAAGCATGCATACATGGGTTTTACAAGCCTGATAACGTAGTCTAAGTCTTCCGCCTCCGATAGCTCTGTTTGTGTTACATGCATATACAAGTCTTTGCCGCCATATGCATGTTTATGCCGTGGATAGTGTTACAACATTCTGTGTTCTCCACTTGGCTCCTCTTGTCTCCTCTTGTGTGCTCCTCTTGGCTCCTCTAACTCTGTTACAGCATTCTGTGTTCTCCACTTGGCTCCTCTTGTCTCCTCTTGTGTGCTCCTCTTGGCTCCTCTAACTCTGTCTGCTTCCTCTATGGCTCCTCTCCTCTCCATCTGCTCCTCTCGTCTCCATTGCTCCTCCGATGGCTCCTGATGACTCTGATATGCCTCCTTGCTTTATGGTTCCTCCTGCAGCTCCTCTTAGTCCAATGTGGCTTCTCTGGCTTGGCAGTGTCTTTCAAAGACCTCCTTGCATATATGAATGCCTCTCTTGCTCTGATATCCTGTAATATGCTTTGATATGCCTCCTTAGGTAACTCCTCTTTGCTTATGGCTTGGCTATCCTAATGGGCTTGCTCCTGTCTCTTCATGAATCTGCTCTGCATCCCCTTGGCTTCATGTCATCCTCTAGTATCCAGAATATTGCCATATTGACATCAATGACAACCTAGGTCAACAAAAATCGATACCATGTATAGGCCATAGAAGCAAAAAATCGTGCAAATATATTAGATCCAACTCTTATGTTTTTAAGCCGTCTAGACTAGAAGATAAAATTTCCTCACCCAACAAAGAACGCACGTGCACGAATTTTACTAGTAGATTAAGATATATAAAAAGCATGAATATTGGTAAACATCTATGTTATTCTTGCACGTTCTACCGATGATTTCAATGGTGCACAATTGAAAGTTGTTTGTGTAGAAGTCGGTATGCTTGCGCTGTGTCGAGATGAAAGTGAGGTAAAGGTTTACTAGTCATTAACATGGAACATTTTTCAATGTTAGGCTGATATTTCCTTTCATTTGCTATATATAGTTTATACAACACACTAAAATATGCCACTATGCTAGTACTGGGATATATTTTCATATTTTATCTCTAAAGAAAGAATAACATTAAGAACCAGTCAATATGATGCTTTGGAAGTTGATCACTAATTACAAACATCTATCTGTTGAACGTTAAAAAATTCATGTTTACCATGCCTTGCTGAGTTGTTGTAATTTTTTTCACGGGTAATCGTTAAATGATAACTATACAGAACACAGGTTGTCAACTAATTTAGAATTATTGTGAGTCTTATCATTAAGAAGGGTTGCAGTTCTAAATGTTGATTCTGTCTTTTACTTGTAGGTTACCCATGAAGATTTCAATGAAGGAATAATTCAAGTTCAAGCTAAAAAGAAGTCCAACTTGAATTACTATGCGTAAACCTGCTTTTCATTGGATCATAATTACTATGCGTAAATCGACCTCAAATCTATGTCCAAGAGCCCAAAATTTGAGAATCGAGAGAGCACATTAGAGAATTGAGAGACCCTAAGGAATAAATTATTAATGTTGGAGAAGTGGGTCCCAATGGAGCAGTTGGGAGGACGAGCCCCACTTGAGGTTAAGGTCGGGCCTTGACCTTCCTTCATTTTATAATAAAATCCTGATACCAATACTTTCGACTACGACGACTCCAACACTTTCGACTACATGTTTTTTCATTAATACTTCTCTAAATATTTTACCCTCTAAATCAGAACCCATTTTAGGGTAGAAAAGTTTACAGAGTGAAATAAAACTTTCTCCTACGCGAAGAATAATAATGAATCCGTTTAAATCTATGAAGTGGATGCATATTGAAATCGCATGCGTCAAACAATTATATTAATGTCTGGGAACCAGTGTGCAAGATAATTTAAATGGAGCTTATTTTTTAGTGAAATAAAATGGATGGCATCATTTTAATGAAGAGCCCAACTTAGATTTCTCGAACATTCACTTCAGTTTAAGTCGGGTCGATTAATTTCCTTTTTGGAAAGTTATTATGGGATACTACAGCAGAAGTTTCACATATAAAACCTTTGATAAATCTAAAATTACCACTATTAAACTTATGAGCGTTGAGATGTAATTTTGATCAAGCTCAGTGTTAAATCCTCATGAGAGAGTAATTAGCTAAAATGTGTTTTTAATCTTAAAAAGAAATTACTATACAATTGGTCAATGTTAATATAAGGTTAAATATATACCGTGTCAGGTATATACACTAGCGTATCAGGTATATATTTTTTATTATTTTATTTTCATTAATCTTCACTAGATATCTTCTTCTTCTACGGCTATTTTAGAGAGGAGAAGAATGAGATATTGATGTGTCTAATGAGGATAGAGGGCACATCCTTTTATAGGAATTGGAGAGGGGTTTAACTTGGTTAATTTACCCAGGCCGTCCATGATGAGTTACTCATGAGTGGAATTGTATTCAAAAATATATTTTCCCTTATCCAATTTTGGTGAACTTGAGGTCAATTTTGGTCCTCTCGAAAAGAGGAATTTATTACAGTAATCATCTACATCATATAACTTGTCCAAAGTGGAATATGGCCCTAGTTTCCAATGTTATCAATGAGTGTGTATATATATAATGTAACATAATATATATATATATATATATATATATATATATATAGAGAGAGAGAGAGAGAGAGAGAGAGAGAGAGAGAGAGAGAGAGAGAGCAATTGAAAGTAAAACACTATTATATTTTCACTTTTTAGTATGATGAAGATGTCTAATTCTTTTATTTTTTTAAGATGTTTCAATGTAGATCTTAAATAAAATATTTAAATTTCCATTTTATCTAATATATTTAAATATCTCCCCAATGACAGGGATAAATCAAAGTTAATAAAGTTGGTTATAAGTTTCTATATGGTACGACATCCAAGGATGAATGCTACCTATGCCTAGTGCAAATGCAAGATGATGGAGTTATCTCACACCACCATAACCTGTAAAACCTTAAACTTTTCTCTATGAAAACTTCAACGAGCACTACCCACCATGTTAAGTTTCAAGAGTAGTCTACATAGGGGCAAGTACCCTGAGTACAATAATATCATGGTGCTAGTCTCCTAACTCAAAAGGGTGGTCTCCAAATGGATGGAGTGAATTACAACTCTACCTATCAAGAAAATGATGTGGTTTTCCTTCCTCCTCTCAAAGTGTCTCAGAAGGAATATTTATGCTATAATCTCTCACATTTTTTTTTAGTTTTGATGTTTCCTTTAGTCTATGGTTAAGTCTAGTTATAGAAGGTTGGACATGTCACATTTTATGTTAAATTGGGATACAAATTTGCCTTTACTCCTATTTATAGTGTCAAATTGGAAGCTTAGCTCTTACATTACCTCCACTTTGTATCACCCTATCAACGTATGTGCCTCTACTTTTCTCACTATTGGTCTCAACTTCTTTTTAAAGTTTCATTTTATTCTCAGGGTTTCATTCTCCCCATACTCAACTTTCCTTTATGTACATCTTTCCTCTTTGTACCATCCGTCCCTTAGATTCCTTGTTTTTTTCCTCAACTCTGGGAAGTTTCGAGCTTTGTCTTATGTCCTTATTCTATTTGGAAGCCCATTTTCTCTGACCCTCTTCGTGGTGGGTCTCTGGATCCCAATCATGACTCTCCTCTTCATTTAATCAAGCTCATTTGAATTCCTTGTGTTGGTTTCAGCCAAGCCCAAAGCCTTCTTCTTCACTGTTATCCCTCTCCCTTCAGTTTCTTAGGTGCCATATCAAGCTATGTCATATCCTATTGGAGGAATCTCATTTCTTAGGAATTTTATTCAAGTAGCATGGGGCTTATTGGTGTAATTTTTAAATGTTTTCTTTGCATCTTCTTCACCTCCTTTAGATTTGTCACGATCCTCCACTATTTTTCTCTCTTTCAGAATTTCTACTATTTATTCATCACCATGCCTATATGCAAAGGATACAATCGCTAAATAGGTAGACATAATAGCTTGACAACTTCTATCTCTAGAGCTTAGAGTGAAAAAAATAATTCTACAATAATCTATCACAATAATACTCCTCCAATTGTGTAAATTGAAATATATCATGTAGATAGAGAAGCCAGAAATGAACATATTTTCATTTCCAATGAAGATGTTCTAGAGAAGGGGGTGATTGGATTCTAGATACAAGCACCATGAGGACAAGGAACACCGAGTAAATGAAAATTGTGGACATCTACTAGCAACTAAAAGTAATAATGGGGAAGGTTGTAGTTGAATGATCTAAGAAGCAACATGACATTCTTCTCTACCTAGATGAAACCCAGAAGCAAGTCAAGAAATTGGACCTGAAATTCAAATATGGCCAAGAAATTGGTAGATTTAGAGATCTCTGACTAAGAGGAAGACAACAGTCCACCTGTTACAATTCAAGTAAATTACCCTACTAAGTAGTTACATATTTGATAAATTTTGTTGTTATTTTTTTCAAGTTTTTGAAATCAAGAAAAGACATGTATATATCTATAGTAAGAAATTTAGGACTAAGTCAAGAAGGAAATATTTTGTAAGTTTTAATTCTAAACTCATATATTTTCAGTAGACTAAATCAGTTTTGCAATGTGTTGGTATGGTTTCCTTAGTGGAAGGCTAGAGCACTTAGAAGATATTTCCCATTTTATCTTCTTTTTTATATGATATAAGAAAATTCATTCGCCTAGATTACACACACACCAAAAAAAAAAATCATATATAAATATATATATATATATTTTTTCTTTTGTGTGTGTGTGTAAGCTAGGAGAATAGATTATCTAAGAGAATGGAGTTGATACAATGGTATGTGTGTGTGTAAAGAATCCACATAGATCAATCTTGATGTTGGATATATGAAGCATAAAAAGGGATCAAATCTCTTAATAAACAAACCATTTTTCAAGTTTTTCACTTTACAATAAGAGGTTTGATCCCTTTGTAACACACCAAACCCCTAATATTGTATTAGGGTCGTGGACATAACTAGACCTAACCTTCAATATTTTTTATGAAGATGTGGTTATCAAAATTCCTCTTTCATTTTTCACTTCAAATCATATTTATAATAATTTCATCATCTTTTGTTCATCAAGAGCTTTCCAATGGTGTAAATTTTACCTCATTTAGAGCTACAAGAAAAAAATTATGCCCACTTGAATATTTACCCCTTCTAAGGGCCACATCATCCTTCATACAATCCATGTGGATAACATGTAGTTTCCTTAGCCATGCTTCACTCAGGCATGCTAATCAATGTCTTTATCCAATCAATCATACTAGGACATTGTTATATCGATGATTTTCCATATATGTGCATTGCTCGCAACCTCCTAGGGTTTCAGTATATGATATGTCAATATGAGTTTTTAAAAATATTTTCGGAAAAATCACATTAGAAAATCTTTGTCGACGCGTTTCGAACCAACGAGTGTGGTTCATTGTCAGGACAAGTTGAAAAAATCAGATCATGGCTACATGTTAAATAGGGATGGCAAATCTTCCAAACGGTTAGGTTTGACTAGAAAAACAGCTATATTAGACTCGATTGGACCAAGGCCATAATTGATTAAGAAACGGCTAGATTTGGTAGGTTAAAATTATTTAATTATAATATTATTATCAATAAATTAGAGTAAAAATATTAATATTTTATAATGCCATTTAATACTTTTTTGGTTTATCTAATGAGTTTTATAAATTGAGTCATATGTTATATATTAAAAGTGTGGATATAATATTATCCTTAAAATTAATAATACTAAATCTTATTAAATTATTATCATAACATTATAATAGTGGTAATATTTTTATCATTATAAATTTATTTGCCAAAACCTACTACTTAAATCTAAATAATAATCTTATAATGGGTAATATTAACCCATTTAGTTAGTTATAACAAGGGTAATCTTAGTTATAATGATATTATTAATGTATAATATTAATATTTATTTAATACGAGTCAATATTATAGTATTGCTTCAATATAATGATACTCAATATTATTAAATTATTATAATATTATCATAGTAATAAACTTACTATTTTAAATCTAAATAATAATCTTATAATATGTAATATTAACCTATTTAGTTAGTTATGACAAGGTCAATTTTAATAATATTATCAATGTATAGTAATAATATAATGTTATTTAATACGAGTCAATATTAATAGTATTGCTTTAACATTATCCTTAAATTAAATATTATTAAATAATTAAAAATAATATTTTATCATTAATGGTTTTGGGAAACTTTTTAATGTAAATTTATTCATTAAGCTATCTAAAGAGAAACAAAAACTTACTGAATGGATGAATATTCCCCCTTTTTAAACAATAAGTTTTTGTTTCTCTTTAGATAGCTTAACGAATAAATTTATATTAAAAAGTTTCCCAAAACCATTAATGATAAAATATTATTTTTAATTATTTAATAATATTTAATTTAAGGATAATGTTAAAGCAATACTATTAATATTGACTCGTATTAAATAACATTATATTATTACTATACATTGATAATATTATTAAAATTGACCTTGTCATAACTAACTAAATAGGTTAATATTACATATTATAAGATTATTATTTAGATTTAAAATAGTAAGTTTATTGCTATGATAATATTATAATAATTTAATAATACTTAGTATCATTATATTAAAGCAATACTATTAATATTGACTTGTATTAAATAAATATTAATATTATACATTAATAATATCATTATAATTAAGATTACCCTTGTTATAACTAACTAAATGGTTAATATTACCCATTATAAGATTATTATTTAGATTTAAGCAGTAGGTTTTGGCGAATAAATTTATAATGATAAAAATATTATCACTATTATAATGTTATGATAATAATTTAATAAGATTTAGTATTATTAATGTTAAGGATAATATTATATCCACACTTTTAACATATAACATATGACTCAATTTATAAACTCACTAGATAAACCAAAAGAGTTGAGTTGAGGATTCTGTGATCCATATCAAGATTGAGAAAGTATTTTGGCATAAATCACATGATAGAATAATTGTCGACGCGTTTCGAACCAACAAGTGTGGTTCATCGTCAGGACAAGTTGAAGAAACAGATCATGGCTGCATATTAAATAGGGAGAGAAGATCATCAAACGGCTAGGTTTGACTAAAAACGGCTATATTAGGACAGACCTGATAAACAGCTAAGAATGACCCAGAACGGTTAGATTTGACTATTCAACGTGTTTAATTAAATAATATTATTATGTTAAAATATTATTTTAATATTTATCATGAGTTATTTAGGTGAAAATATAATCATATTTAATAATAATATTAGGGGATATTATGCTAGAAATAATATATCTAGGGATACTCATTGTTAGTAATCGGAAGGATTTAATAATAATTAAAAATAAATATTATACTATTATTATAATAATTTCATAGTATTAAATTTATTATTAATGACTAGTGTAACTAATTAATATAAAACTAATAAAAAGGAATAAGTAATAATAGATCTATGTATATTATTAAATGTAATATTAAATATACTAGATCATTCATATTAGTATTATTATCATCGTTATTATTAAATTATTATTATTAATATTGGAAATAAAAGTAATATTCGTTATGATCATAGTATTATTATATTAGTATTCTAATTCTAGGGAACTTAGTAATAGTAAGGATCTACTGTATTGTTATAATAATAGTATTCTATTAAGGGATGGGAGACTAACCGATATAGAATTATTAGAAAAGCCAACTGCATAAATTTGTAATTTAAATATCTTATGTTATATAATATAACCCTATAAGAAAGGAAATACAAGAAAACAAGGAAGATTTTCCACAGAGGATCAAAGAACCACGGCTAAAGAAAGAAGGTTAAAGAATATCAAGGGGATATCCTAGGGACAAGATCTGCTTCTTCAACTTATCCTAATGATGAACCACACTTGTTGGTTCGAAATGCGTCGAAAATTATTCTATCATGTGATTTACGCCAAAATACTTTCTCAAACCAAAAGAGTATTAAATGGAATTATAAAATATTAATATTTTTACTCTAATTTATTGATAATAATATTATAATTAAATAATTTTAACCTACCAAATCTAGTCGTTTCTTAATCAATTATGGCCTTGGTCCAATCGAGTCTAATATAGCCATTTTTCCAGTCAAACCTAACCGTTTGGAAGATCTGCCATCCCTATTTAACATGTAGCCATGATCTGATTTTTTCAACTTGTCCTGACGATGAACCACACTCGTTGGTTTGAAACGCGTCGACAAAGATTTTCTAATGTGATTTTTCCAAAAAAATTTTAAAAACTCAGATTATGGATCACAGAAGCTTAAATTCAGATCTGTCAATATGTCGGTAATGCAAATATATTGGTATACCGATATAGCCCATATGACTTTATCCTCCAATATGTCGATATAGTGATACTGATGTGTTGGTAGGTCAAGGTACGAAGTTCTTGGTGTTTTTTCTATAACTATAAATCTCTACAAATTCCCACAGGGTTTATAGGCTACTAGTCAACTCATATGCCACCTCGTAACCGTATAACCCAATCTACCTCTAACATGTGTCAAGCACTAACACATCTTCTGCCACCTTGCACAACTAATGTGGATATCAAGGATTTCCAAGGTATAGTTTCTCACGAGTCCCGATATATTGATATGTCAATATGGAAAATTATCATGCCACATCATTCCACATCATCTAATCACCATCTAACACGTGGAAAATGTTGATGTGTTTCCTACCACATGGCACTACTTACATGTGCCACATGTCACTCATTTCTGCTTGGCTGGCATGTCAAAAACTTCGATTCTAGGTGACACGCATCATGCATGTGCCATTGCCACATCATCACTTATGATGACATCATGACAACATCCTTTAAAATTCTTGGTGCTCAATAATTTGGTGTTGTTTATTGTTATGCTTGGTAGACAAAAATTAAGGTTGCCAAGGTGATGGTTCATCGCACGGGCTATGCCATATTGGGGAATTCCCCAAAATATGTTCTTCTCATTCTCATAGGAGCCCAATATCCTAGTAATCCCCCTTCCACATGGAATCTTGATTATAACCCTTGCATTTCCCATGTGACCAAGGGTTAGATTCGAGGCGTCCAAACTTACAATTTCAAGAGAGGCCAAGGATTATTCTATATTTCCCTCCAACAATTTAGAGCACTTTTTCTTCTCCCAAGGTCTCCAACCATTTTCTACATCACCATCATATTTCTCACTTCCAGCATCATCAAATCATAGGGTTCTATAGGATGGTTTCTTTCTAGGGACATACAAATCCTTAAGCTCCTTCTAATGCACTAATTCACCACACCATTATAGCATGCACAATAATTCATGACGATAGAATCCATTAAACAAGAAACTTTACATACATACATACATACATATATATATTCATTATAGCTAGACTAGCCTTTCCACTTATGACCATACAACACACAGAGGCCATAATTTAACATAAGAGAAAGGATTCCATTTTATATTACATTCATATCTACAATAGAGATGTAGAGAAACATCCAAGCATGTTATGTTAGTTCTTAGCTCTCTATTCAAGATCAGTTAGCATAATAGTGCAACAATTTTCATCATGCCATATCATATATACACTATGTACCAACATAGCCTTCAAACAAGAAGTATAGAATAGCATGAAAAATTACTTACAAGGAAAGAAGGGGTTTACACTTTCCATCCATTTGTAAGCATAGCTACACTACAACTTTTTTCACAATTGGCCACCCCAGAGATGGAAAGTCAAAATCTATAGGATTCTTCGATTAGGGAATTTCCACAAAATTTCACCAAATTTTCAATTTAGGGTACATGGTATGAAGGTCATTCTCCTTCACATACAGAAATAGAAAATAGGAGTACTACCTCTCAGGATTTGGTTTTGGGTTATACACACAACAATGTATGGCCATGAGGGGCCTACATTGTAGGTTTTAACCCTGTACATAAATTACCTGCAAACAAATTCTTAAAAAAAGAAAATATACAATGGAAAGAGCATAAAACTTAAAATAGATATACACAAAGATTTTCCCCTAGATCCCAAAACCAAGATTACCAGATTAATTTTTCATTATATTCCTTTCAATGTTACAATACATATATATACATGTTGAAGCATCCATAAACCCCAATCCATTAACCCTAGATTAGAACATAATCATAGTTCCCTTGACCGGATCTACAAAATACCATAGGAAGAAAATCATCATGCCCAAAACCATGTGCGAAATCCATGCACAAAACCATAGGTAGGTCCACCCACCTAATATAGGGTCCAAAAAAAATTCCTGGGGCATTGCCCCGAACCCTGTAGAGGGGGGCTACCACCCCTCACTGTGATCGACGCAACGAAGGGGAGACTAGCCACCCCTGGCTTCCCGGGTGGGGCTAGTCATGGAAAGAATATAACACACACCCAACATTCTCCCACTTGTTTTTTTCTTTCCACACAGGGGGTCACAGGAGATCTTAGTCATTGGTCCAACCCTGCAATGCCCATTATTTCTCTACACCAAGAAAACTTCTTAGTGCTCACAGACTTCATCAATGCATCTGCAGTATTCTTCAAAGTGTCCACCTTTACCAGCAACACCTTTTTTTCCTCAACCATATCCCTCACAAAGTGATACTGAACATCAATGTGCTTTGTCTTTGAATGATAAGCAGGGTTCTTTTCCAAGAAAATTTCACTTTGGCTGTCACAGTCTATCCTTATAGCTCATTGTACTAACCCCATACTTGAACACAATCTCTGCAACTAAACTACTTCCTTGCTTGCATGAGTGGCTGCCATGTATTCTGCCTTTATAGTTGAAAGTGCCACTACATATTGTCTCTTGCTCATCCAACTGACTGCACCTCCAAATAGGTCCCACTTGTAGATCTTCTCTGATCCAAATCTCCATCCCAGTTTGCATCAACAAATCCACGGATGTCCAAAAATCTATCCAATCTTGGTCTTCCTTGGTAGCACAGACCATAATCACTAGTGCCACGCAAATACCTAAAAACACGCTTCACTGTTATCGAATGCTCCTTCCCAGGTTTTAGCCAATACTCCTACTACATGTGCAATGTATGGTCTACTAGAGACCATTGCATACATTAGGCTACCGACTGCACTTGAATATGGAACATGAGACATGTCCTCTTCCTCTTCTTGTGTCTTGGGGCATTGTTCATCAGATAACTTTACACCCACATCAATAGGAATCTTCACCGGTTTATTATCCTGCATATTAAACCTCTACAGTATTATCTTGACATAATTCCTCTGGTTTAACCAAATCTTCCTCTTTGCCTGGTCTTGTTTAATTTCCATGCCCAAAATATAGTTTGCAGCACCAAGATCTTTTATGTCAAATTTGAAGGATAATTGGGTCTTCAAATCCTAGATAATTTCTTTGTTATTTCCAATCAACAACATATCATCCACATACAAGAGCAAATAAATAACACGATCACCAATTAATTTAAAATACACACATTGATCTTCTTTGCTTATGGTGAAGCCAATTCCCCGTATAAATGTATCAAATTTCTAATACCACATCCTTGGTGACTATTTTAACCCATACAGAGACTTTTTTAACCTACATACCAGTTCTTTCTTACCCTTCACCGTAAATCCTTTAGGTTGCTTCATGTAGATCTCTTCTTTTAGACCCCGTGAAGAAATGTTGTCTTCACATCCATCTATTCTACCTCAAAATAAAAGGTAGCAACAAAAAATAAAAGTAATCTAATAGAAGCTACCTTGGAAACAAGAGAAAAATATCACCAAAATCAATTCCCGACACCTGGGAATAACCTTTTGCTACCAATTAAGCTTTGTATTTCTCCACCTTTCCTTCTACATTCATCTTCTTCTTAAACACCCATTTTCTTCCAATGGGTTTCCTTCTAGCCGACAACTCCACCAGATCCCAAGCCTCATTTTTGTCCAAAGATGCCATTTCATCAACCATGGCCTCTTTCCATAGTTTTCCATCCTCTAAATCTACTACCTCCCTGATAGTTATGGGATCATCATCAGTAATAGATAAAACAAAATTTGAACAAAAAGCAGATGGACTATACCTTTCTGGCTTCCTTCTTTCTCGAACTGATCTTCTCACGGTTGGAGTTTGTGGCTCTTCATCTTCTAATTCCTCTTCTGTTGTAGAGTCTGATTCTTCCTCCTTTAGCTCAAAATCTATCTTCTCAGGTTCCTTTGGTAGGAATTCATGTTTAATAACATCTTTCACCTCTCTAAACACCACATCTCGATTGTACACAACCTTCCTTGTTTTTGGGTTCCAAAGCTTATAACCTTTTAAACCATCCTTATACCCAATAAAGATGCACCTTCAGATTTACTATCCAGCTTGGTTCTTTTCTCCTTTAGAACATGTATATATGCATCACAGCCAAATACCCTCAAATGTGAAAGAGAGGGTTTCTTATGAGTCCATACCTCTTGTGGAGACTTATCCTCCAATGCTAATGAAGGTGATCTATTAACCAAGTAACATGCAGTCTCCACCGCCTCTACCCAGAATTCTTGTCCTAACCTGGCACCACTGAGCATGCTTCTTTCCTTTTCCATCAATGTCCTATTCATTCTTTCTGCAACTCCATTTTGCTGAGGTTTGTATGGAGTAGTCTTCTATTGTGTTATACCACACTTCTTACAAAACTCTTCAAATTCCTTCTTGTAGAACTCTCCACCATTATTTGTCCTCAACACCTTTATCTTCTTCTCTGTCTAGTTTTCCACCAAAGCCTTAAATTATTTAAACCTGTCAAAGACTTCAAATTTCTTCTTGAGGAAATATATCCATGTATTCCTTGAGAAGTCATATATAAATGATACATAGTACACAAACTTACCCAGTGATGGAACCGACACAGGTCCAAACACATCACTGTGCACAAGCTCTAATATCCCTTTCACCCTCTTAGCACTAGAGGGAAACTCACCCGATTCTGCTTCCCATATACACAATGTTCACATAAATTGAAATCCAGAGAGAAATTAGACATACCTTCTACCATACCATTACCATGAAGTATTTGAAGGCCCCTCTCTCCAATATGTCCAAGCCTTTGAGGCCATAGCATGTTATTTTCTCTAAATACCACTAGATTTTTTGCTCCACTTTCACAACCGATGAAAATATTGCACCCATCAATAGCAGTACTACCCAGAAGCTTATGCAGAGTTCCAATCCAAGCTCCCCACATCAATACTAGTGCTCCCCGAACCATCTTGCAGGTATCTTTCTTGTACATTTTTTTTTACACCTGCACCATCCATCTTACTTACATAAATCATATTTCTGGCACATCCAAGGAATATTCAAAACACCCGAAAGTGTTCTAATCCTTCCACCTTGCAACTTCAACTTGACTTTTCTACGTCTGACGATTCTAGCCTTCCTGTCATCCCCTAAGAATACATCACCACTGTCATATTTCTCATACTCACAGAACCACTCCCTATGGGGAGTGAAGTGAAAGGATGCACCTGAGTCAGTCAACCATGCCTCATGATCTACATGTGTACTTGAAGAAGAAGCCAAGTACACATCCCCACCTTCATCTAAGGTGGTTTTCACCTCTATAGAAGGAGCATCATCAAATCCCTTTCCTTTCTTAGGAGATTTAGATCTACAGTCCTTTTTGAAGTTCCCTTCCTTTCCACATTTCCAACACGCCCTTATAGGCTTTCTTAGATATTTATATCTTCTTCTAGATTTAGATCTCCCACTCAAGGACTTATTTGTGTTTCTGTTCTGGAACTGTCCTCGTATAAACAATGCATCTCCATTCTAGCCCTCCATATTTTCTTGTCTCATCTGCTCTAACATCAAGGATGAGACTATTTCATCCAACTGCAAGGTAGTTTTATTGCTACCTATTGCAACAACCAAACTATCCCATGAATCTAGTAGAGAACATAACAAACTAATTCACTTATCTTCATATGAAATTTTAATATCAACAGATAAAAACTGGCTTACCAAAATATTAAAGGCGTTCAAATTCTCTATCACAGAGTCTCCTTCCTTCATCCTCAGGTTATACAACTTTTTCTGTAGGAACAGTTTATTCACCAGAAACTTATATTGGTACAAAGTCCCTAACTTTTCCCACAAAGCCCTCATTGAAGCTTTCCCTGATACATTCAACAATACTGAATCTAAGATACACAACTGCATTGTGCTCTTTACTTTCTGATCCAACTTCTTCCAGTCTTCATTGAACATTTTCATTGGTTTAGTACCCGAATCCACCATGATCCACTGATCTTTATCCACCAGTAGATCCTTCATCTTGAGTTTCCACAACTCAAAACGTTGACCATTAAATTTCTGGATCTATATCTTTCCACTGCTCGCCATCTTCTTTCACTGCAAGAATCGATCCCACAGATCTCCCACTGAACAGGGTCTACCACAAGCCCGCGAAAAACCCCTCAGCAGCAAAGGCGTCCCCTTGAAGACGAAATAACTCTGATACCAAATGTAGGTTTTAACCCCGTACATAAATTACCTGCAAATGAATTCTTAAAACACAAAATATGCAATGTTGAGAGAATAAAACATAAAATAGATATACACAAATATTTTCCCCTGGATCCCAAAACCAAGACTACCAGATTGATTTTCCATTATATTCCTTTCAATGTTACAATACATATATATACATGTTGAAGCATCCATAAACCCTAATCCATTAACCTTGGATTAGAACATAACTATAGTTCCCTTGATCGGATCTACAAAATACCATGGGCAGAAAACCATCATGCCCAAAACCATTGTGAAATCCATGCACAACACCATAGGTAGGTTCGTCCACCTAATATAGAGTCCAAAAAAAAAAATTTCCAAAGTGTTGCCCCAGACCCCATAGAGGTGGGCTACCACCCCCCTCTGCTTCGCACGTGGAGCTAGTTGTGGAAAGAATATAACACATACTCAACATACATAGCACAAAGGAAGACCCCTTCTCCACTTCCTACAGTTCCCTCGACAATCCTCCCTCTTTACCATAACTAACAAAATTGGTCTATTCACACAATAAGGTATGGCCAATAGGGGCTTACACAACACAAAGAGAGACCCCTTAACCACTTCCTACTATTCTCTTGATGATCCTCCCTCTTTTTAGTGATTTTCATGCTCAAAATACAAACACAATTCAGAAGTCATTGCTTCAAAGTGTCTCAATTAGGATCACCAGTCATAGGTGCACCCCATGGGTTCCTCAATTCACATTCACATGCATGGTCTCCTTCAATTCATCTGGATTCAACCAAGACCTGCCACATGGTGCATAATCCATGCTTGGGGGAAATTTAATACCTCCTCCCCCATCTCTCTCATAACTACTTTAGAAGGTGGGTATTTCAACTTGAATATCAACAGTCAAAATCATTAAATTCAAGGAAAATAGGGAAATAGGAAACTTCCCAATATCTTGTGTTGACTTACCCAAGAAATTTATCCTTTCAGACCTTGGGATCCATATAGTTTTCTCCTATTCTTCAAATTTAACAATTTATCATTTAATTAAATAATATATTTTACATCAAATGGTCTTGGTAAAACATCCATGTTGGCCTCCAACATTATCATCCTTTCATTAAATTTACAAAATTTGGTGATCAAAAAAGGGATGTCATTGATCCCAATTGGATCATTATATTTGTTTTCATCCATCTTATGTTCTTTTAGATTGGAAAATGTGGAGGAGTCAGCTCATAGGACCACTTTTACCAGTCAGACCTAGTTTGGTAAATCTGTGTGTGGAACCTTCCTTGCGAATTTGAGGCTTCAAATGATGTTTTTTAGGGGTAAAAAAAATTAACTTTGGCACAACACCTTTCTTTTTCATACTCTGCACAAAGACCTTTCCAACAACACAAGAATCACAAAAATTGGAGTATGTATGCAAAAGTTATGCCTCTCAAAAGTTTACCTTCCTATTTTCACCACCTGTTGTGATACTCAACAACCCCCCATTATCTTTAAACTTAGGAGAAATAATAATGGGGACCCTTTAAATTTTTAGGATAGAATCCTTCTTTATTTAGATAAAATAAGATAAGTTTTATTTTACTTTTTGATTTTTGAATCAAACAAGAAAATTTATGAATAAGGTCATAAAACCATTTTAAGAATCCTTTTGTAGTTTTAGAAGATGAATTACAAGTCTAAATGAATACCGAAATCAAAACAAATAAATGAAAAATTTATAAAAGAGCAGGTCCTACTAAAAGGTTGTTGGGTTGTGTTATATTCTTTCCATGTAGTTAATAGGGGGTTTGAAGGGCACCCGTAACCCCACTTTATGGGGTCCGGGGCAGCGCCCTGGAAAATTTTGATTTTTGACCCTATGTTAGGTTGGGAAGACCCACCTATGGTTTTGTGCATGATTTTCACACATGTTTTTGGACGCGACGGTTTTCGGTCCATGGTATTGGATGCTTCGGCATGTATAAATATGTATTGTAACATTGAAAGGAACATAATGAAAAATCAAGCTGGTAGTCCCAATTTTGGGATCCAGTGGGAAAATCTCTGTGTATATGTGTTTTATGTGTTATGCTGTCGCATTTTTTATTTTTTTTGTGTTTTAGAATTCGTATGCAGGCAATGTTTATATGGGGTTAAAACCTACATTTGGTATCAGAGTTGTTTGGCTTCAAGGGGATGCCTTTGTTGCTGAGGGGTTTCGCTCGGGCTTGTGATAGACCGTGTTCAGTGGGAGATCTGTAAGATCGATTCTAGTAGTGAAAGAAGATGGCGAGAAGTGGAAAGATAGAGATCGAGAAATTTAATGGTCAGATTTTGAGTTGTGGAAACTCAAGATGGAGGATCTGTTGGTGGATAAAGATCAGTGGATCGTTGTAGATGCAGGTACTAAACCAACGGGAGTGTCCGATGAAGAATGGAAGAAGTTGGATCGGAAGGAAAAGAGCACAATACAATTATGTGTCTTAGATTCAATATTGTTGAATGTATCAGGGGAAGCTATGGCGAAGGCTTTGTGGGACAAGTTAGGGACTTTGTACCAATCTAAGTCTCTGGTGAATAAACTGTTCCTGCAGAAAAAGCTGTACAACCTGAGGATGAAAGATGGAGACTCGGTGACAGAGCATCTGAATGCATTTAATATTGTGGTAAGTCAGTTAGCATCTGTTGATATTAAATTTCAGATGAAGATAAGTGCATCAGTTTGTTGTGTTCTCTACCAGATTCGTGGGATAGTCTGGTTATTGCAATAGGTAGCAATGCAACTACCTTGCAGTTTGATGAAATAGTCTCAGCCTTGCTGACGGAGGAGATAAGACGGAAAAATATGGGGGTGGACCCAGAACAGAAACAAAAATAAATCATCGAGTGGGAGATCTAAATCTAGGGGGAGATCTAAATCTCCAGGAAAACTTGTAAAGGTGGTGTGCTGGAAATGCAAAAAGGAAGGGCACTTCAAAAGGGATTGTAAATCTAAAGCTCTTGACAAAGGAAAGGGATCTGATGATTCTCCTTCTGCAGAGGTGAAAACCACCTCAGATGAAGGTGGGGATGTGTACTTGGCTTCTTCAAGTACACATGTATATCATGAGGCATGGTTGATTGACTTAGATGCATCCTTTCACTTCACTCCCCATAGACAGTGGTTCTGCGAGTATGAGAAATATGATGGTGGTGATGTCTTCTTGGGGGATGATAGGAAGGCTAGAATCATTGGTCATGGAAAATTAAAGTTGAAGTTGCAAGGTGGAAGGGTTAGAACACTTCCAGGTGTTCTGCATATTCCTTCATTGGCCAGAAATCTGATTTCTATAAGCAAGCTGGATGATGCAAGTGTAAAAACAGTGTTCGAGAAAGATACCTGCAAAATGGTTCAAGGAGCACTGGTATTGATGCGGGGAGTTTGAATTGGAACTCTGTACAAGCTGCAAGGTAGCACTGTTGTTGATGGGTGCAACAGTTCTATGGTTCCTGAAAGTGGAGCAGAAAATCTAGTGGTCTCTGGAGAAAAGACCATGCTGTGGCATCAAAGGCTTGGACATATTGGAGAGAAGGGCCTTCGAATACTTCATGGTAAAGGTATGGTAGAAGGTATGAGTAATAGCTCTCTGGATTTTGATTTCTGTGAAAATTATGTATATGGGAAGCATAATCAGGTGAGTTTCCCCTCTGGTGGTAAGAGGGCAAAACATATATTAGAGCTAGTGCACAGTGATGTGTTTGGACATGTGAATGTTCCATCACTGGGTAAGTCTGTGTACTATGTATCATTTATAGATGACTTCTCAAGGAATACATGGATATATTTCCTTAAGAAGAAATCTGAAGTCTTTGATAGGTTTAAAGAATTTAAGGCTCTAGTGGAAAACCAGACAGAGAAGAAGATAAAAGCGCTGAGGATAGATAATGGTGGAGAGTTTTGCAGTAAGGAATTTGAAGAATTATTCAAGAAGTGTGGTATAGCATGGCAGAAGACTACTCCATATACACCTCAGCAAAATGGAGTTGCAGAAAGAATGAACAAGACGTTGATGGAAAGGGCATGAAGCATGCTCAGTGGTGCTGGGTTAGGACAGGAATTCTCGGCAGAGGCGGTGGATACTGCATGTTATCTGGTCAACAGGTCACCTTCATCAGCGTTGGAGAATAAGACTCCACAAGAGGTATGGACTGGTAATAAACCCTCTCTTTCACATCTGAGGGTATTTGGGATGTGATGCATATGTATATGTTCCAAAGGAGAAAAGAACAAAGTTGGATAGTAAATTTGAAAAGTGCATCTTTATTGGGTATAAGGATGGTTTAAAGGGTTATAAGCTTTGGAACCCAGTAACAAGGAAGGTTTTGTACAGCCGAGATGTGGTGTTCAGAGAGGTGAAAGATGTTATTAAACATGAAGTCCAACCAAAGGAACCTGAGAAGATAGAGTTTGAGCTAAAGGAGGAAGAATCAAACTCTACAATAGATGAGGAATCAGAAGATGAAGAGCCACAAACTCTGGCTGTGAGAAGATCAGTTCGAGAAAGAAGGCAGCCAAAAAGGTATAGTCCATCTACTTTCTGTTCAAATTTTTCTTTGTTTGTTACTGATGATGATCCCAGAACTGTGAAGGAAGCAGTGGATTCAGAGGATGAAAAACTCTGGAAAGAGGCCATGGTTGATGAAATGGCATATTTGCACAAAAATGAGGCTTGGGATCTGGTGGATTTGCCGGCTGGAAGGAAACCCATTGGCAGCAAATGGGTGTTCAAAAAGAAGACAAATGCAGAAGGAAAAGTGGAGAAATACAAAGCTCAGTTGGTAGCAAAAGGTTATTCCTAGGTGCCGGGAATTGATTTTGGTGATATTTTTTCTCATGTTGCCAAGGTAACTTCTATTAGATTACTTTTATCTATTGCTGCTGCTTTTGATTTTGAGGTAGAACAGATGGATGTGAAGATAGCATTTCTTCATGGGGATCTGGAAGAGGAGATCTAGATGAAGCAACTTGAAGGCTTTGCGGTGAAGGGTAAGAAAGAACTGGTATGTAAGTTAAAGAAGTCTCTATATGGGTTAAAACAGTCACCAAGGATGTGGTATCAGAAATTTGATACATTTATACGGGGACTTGGCTTCACCAGAAGCAAAGCAGATGACTATGTGTATTTTAAACTAATTGGTGACCGTGTTATTTATCTGGTCTTGTATGTGGATGATATGTTGCTGGTTAGAAATGACAAAGAAATTATCCAAGATTTGAAGACCCAATTTTCCTCCAAATTCGACATGAAAGATCTTAGTGTTGCAAACTGTATTTTGGGAATGAAAATTAAAAGAGATCGGGAAAAGAGGAAGCTCTGGTTAAACTATAGAAAGTATGTCAAGACAATACTGCAAAGGTTTAATATGCAGGATAGTAAACCGGTGAAGGTTCCTATTCCTGTAGGTGTGAGGTTATCTGCTGAACAGTGTTCCAAGACACAAGAAGAGGAAGAGGACATGTCCCGTTTTCCATATACAAGTGCAGTTAGTAGCCTAATGTATGCAATGGTCTATACTAGACCAGACATTGCACATGCAGTGGGAGTATTGAGCAGGTTTATGTCAAAACCAAGAAAGGAGCATTGGACAGCAGTGAAGCAGGTTTTCAGGTATTTGCATGGCACTAGTGATTATGGTTTGTGCTACCAAGGAAGACCAGGATTGGACAGAGTGTTAGATATTCGTGGCTTTGTTGATGCAGACTGGGCTGGAGATCTGGATCAGAGAAGATCTACAAGTGGGTATGTGTTTAACCTATTTGGAGGAGCAGTCAATTGGATGAGTAAGAAACAATCTGTAGTGGCACTATCAACAATAGAGGCAGAATACATGGCAGCCACTCATGCAAGCAAGGAAGCAGTTTGGTTGCAGAGATTGTGTTCAAGTATGGGGTTAGTACAGGAAGCTATAAGGATAGACTGTGACAGCCAAAGTGCAATTTTATTGGCAAAGAACCCTGCATATCATTCAAAGACAAAGCACATTGATGTTCAGTATCACTTTGTGAGGGATATGATAGAAGACAAAAAGGTGTTGCTAGTAAAGGTGGACACTTTGAAGAATACTGCAGATGCATTGACAAAATCTGTGAGCTCTGAGAAGTTCTCTTGGTGTAGAGAGACAATGAGCATTTCAGGGCTAGGAAAATGACTAAGCTCTCTTGTGGCCCCCTGTGGAAAGAAAACAAGAAGTGGGAGAATGTTGGGTTGTGTTATATTCTTTCCACATAGTTAATAGGGGGCTTGAAGAGCACCCGTAACCCCACTTTATGGGGTCCGGGGCAACCCCGGAAATTTTGGTTTTGGACCTTATGTTAGGTTGGGCGGACCCACCTATGGCTTTGTGCATGATTTTCGCACATGTTTTTTGGACGTGATGGTTTTTGGTCCATGGTATTGGATGCGATGCTTTTCGGTCCATGGCATTGGATGCGATGGTTTTCGGTCCATGGTATTGGATGCTTCGGCATGTATAAATATGTATTGTAACATTGAAAGGAACATAATGAAAAATCAAGTTGGTAGTCCCGGTTTTGGGATCCAGTGGGAAAATCTCTGTGTATATGTGTTTTATGTGTTATGCTCTCGCATTGTTTATTTTTCTTTGTTTTAGAATTTTTATGAAGGTAATTTCTGTATGGGGTTAAAACCTACAAAGGTATGCATGGTGTCAGTGATTTCAAAGGATAACCGCAAAGCTAAAACATTCGACAAGTCAAAATGCGAAATTGTGAAATTGTGATAAGCGATGAGTCGATTGCTAAAAAGATGAAATGTTGAAATGCGAAATTGCAAAATTGTGATAAGAGATGAGCCAAAATGCAAAATGCCAACCCGATATCACATTCCGTCAAGGTCTAATATCGCATTCCATCAATTGACGGATGTCGATGTCGCGTTCTTTTAAACTCCAGTATTTTGTTAATATTGATCCTGCACCTATATACTTTTTGGAAATTGTATATCGCTAAGCTATGTAATGTAACCCGATACCACACACTGATAAAATATTTTTCAATATAATGACAAGTTTCAGTATCATGTGAATAAACGTTTGTAACTTAAATGACCAATCTGTGTAGTTCTAATTTCAATTTTTTGTTGATTGGTAATAATTTTTAGTTAATATGAAAGGATTTCCATATAACTCACATTGAATTGATATGACTATTTGCATCCTTTGAAGCTTTTGCTGCTTATCTTGTTTTTTTTTCTTTACAAGTAAATCCTAATAAAGATTAGTTAAAGGACATGTCAAGAATAAGCAAAGCAAGGAGCAAGTCCGTAATACAGCAAGAACAAGTCTTGCCACCTGAAGAAGTGTCTAAGATGTCTCCATTGTTAACAAATAATACATGCACTCCGGATGCGGTTCCGCCTCCTGGGAGGTGATATAACAACTATTCGAGCATGAAAATCTGAGGATAATTGTGAAACAGACTGCTACTGATGATGATTCTCCTCTAAGTAATGGCACCACATGGAATGATGTGGTTAATTCATTTCTTCGCAGAATTGATGCCTGCCCTAAAATTCTACCATATATCGATATGGTGAGATGGGTTATCGACCAGATGGACATCACAGACAGAACATTTATAACGCCAAAGAAGACAGTTATTGGGTCTTTTAAAGCTAAAGATTTGAGGAAAATGTATCATCTACCTCCACCTCAGAAAAGGTATGATACACAATTCATCCAGAAATTCATGCAAGAGAATCTAAACCCTGTGGACCTAATCAGAGAATGGAGAAGGGACCCGACCAAAAACAAGTGAGAGGATAGGGGTATGTATTCATTAGCCTCCATTGTTGGCCCTTTCTCTCATATTGTTGCTATGTTATGTTGCCTATATGGTTATTTAAATATGCAACAATTCTCTGAAGAATGGGTGTCATTGATAGAAGCCTCTGTTGATGGCTATATCATGGATTGGGTAACTATATTATCCAACAATTTGACCACCCAAATCCACAATTACAGACAAAAGCACAATGTTCTTGAAAGAATGACTCCTCCTTTCTTTATGAGTGCCTATGTCATGGATGCAATTTGTTTTTCTTATGATTTTCCATCTCTTGGATGGAAATGGACAGACCAATTTCCTAGCCCTATATCTGTTTATCTCGATATCCTTTGGGAATCGAAATACCATGCTCACTTCTACAAAATCTGTCATGAGGTCATGCTCCCTATCCACCAAGAAGTCTTTGGCAAAAAAGCCCCTAGACTTACTACAAAAGCCAATAAAGACCTAAATCCTATAGGAAAGTGGTTTGGGGAAGAATCATTTACCTACACTAAGGCTTTTGGTAGCCTTGTCCATCCTCATGTTTTTCCCCTTTTTGTCCCAGATAAGTTGCTAGCCAAGGAAGTTTCTTATCAAACAGTTGGTAAGGGCTTAACTAAAGTACTTAAAGATGCCAAGAAATTCGCCTGGCCATGTTTTCCCATTTCTTGTGGTACCTATGCCTTAGAAAATTTCAAACATTCCTCAATTGAAATTGAACAATTAAGAGCCTTTAATTTTCCAACCATACTAAATAGACCATATGACTCACATGGTGTAGCGAAATATGTTACAACATAGGCTAAGCTCAAACTATTTTTGAACGAGCCTAACAAGTTTGATGATTTGTTTGAAATGGTTCCATAATATTATATGCTAGAGAAATTAGCATCAGGCCGTCTAATTCTTGGCAAATTGAATGTATTCAATCAATACCATTAGTGAAAAATAGCCCATTTTCCTGAATCCTTGTTAAAGCAATTGCGATAGAATTTACAAACATCAGATGCATCAACTTCCTCCTCAAAAGCTCCAATTATTTCCCAAGTCTCCGAAACAACTACTATAGTTGTTGAGCAAACAAGAGAAATCAAAGAGGAGAACAAATTGGATGAAGTATGGGAGGAGTTCAACTGTGTTTTGACAATAGAAGAAGCTTAGGTTACAGATGTCTCAACCGATATACAAGCAGAGCAAGTTACAATAAGCAGAGAGACAGAGCAGGTTCCAGAGACTACAGGGACAACCTCGTTTACTATTGAGGCTTCCCAAGGGGATACTATTCCTAAAAATCTTGAGAATAATATTAATGTTGAGATTGTCAATCAATCAACTGTTGCTGATGATATGGAGATAATTCTTGCATTTCCTACTGCCGAGATAGTCCTCAAGATTGAAGAAATCTCGCCTTTGGACGTATTTTACAGTCCAAAACATAAAGCAATAATGAGCAAGTCAAGGAAGAAAAGAAAGCTAGAACAGTCACAAGCGCTAGTTACAAATGAGACTCCTTTTCAAGTTCTTTGGAAAGGAACTCAAATAGCCCTAGACAAAGAATTGAATATATTATCTCAGTTCACAGGAGCTTATGCTAGTGCTACCATCGACAAAGCTACAGAGATACAATTGCTAATGAAGGAAAAGGATCAAAGGATTGTCCAATTGGAACAAACTTTCCAGATAGAAAAGCAAGCGATTGAGAAACAATGGCAAAAAAATCTTACCAAGCTACAGAAAAGCTTTAATGATTTAAAGATACAATTTGAATCTAAAGTGAAGGACAAGGATGAACAGATACTACAGTTGCAACAAAGAATAGACCAACTGAGAGAAAATCCAGATATAAATGAAGTCTGCAAGGAAGCATTAGAACTAGACATACTCTTAACAAAGCAGCAGGCCATCTTCTGTCACAAATTGGCCTTAATTCTTGACTTGTCAAAGACCAACGATTCTTTAGTAAATCAATTGTCCGATTTGAGGACATTTTATGAAGATATCGACGAGAAAATCTTTGAGTATATAGATTGGCAAGATAGTGCTCAGGGAAGATCATCTAATCTTCCTCGGATTGAAGAATCACAAAAGGATATCATGTTTGGTGACTGGGATATCAAAATGAAATGGGCAGAAATGGCTATTATCAGAGCCAGAAATCTTGCCTCAAATTTCACCGAATACATCACAGATACTTTATTGCAAGCCAATCTAATTCAGGAATGCCCAAAGGACACCTTGCTAGATGTCAAAGCTTTGAAATAATCTTGGCAAGAAACATCTAAAAAGAAGGTTCAAGGCATTCAGAGTTTATCGCAAGTGAACCTTGAAAGTTATTGGCATTTTTTGGTGAAGCCTCATAGTCAATGGCTCGTGTTGAGGTGTCTCTCAAATGAAACAATACAATTTCTTCCAGCACTTAATGATGTATTTTTTACTAGACAAATACGTATGCAACCGATACACCCCCCCAGCTGAAGCCACTCATATACATATACAATCTCAGAGAGCAGATGAAGAATCAATCTGGAGCATAGTCATGAGTTCTTGTTGCAACATATCACAAATTTAGTTGTCCTTTATCTTAGCTTAGTTTGTTAAAACTTTTTGAAGACTTTTATTTTATGTTTACTATTTTTTGTAATATTAATAGGTTATTTAAACCCCTTTCATGCATTTAGAAAGGGGTTGAGAATTTTCAGAAGACGGCTTTGAACTTGCACTATTGTTTGATCCAAAGTTATCTAATTAAGAAGTTGAGCCTGAAAGCTATATTTTTCATAAGCATAGTGATAATGCATTGGGTACTATTATCTTTTTGATATCGTTATGTATTATTGATTTAGATAGTGAATCTCTTATGTGTTATTTCATCATATAAATGCTTTGAAAAAAAAATCAATCATTATCACTATTGATGTGCAGAATTGGATGATTTGTGATTATGTATGAGATAATGAGATATTTTTATGTGATTGAATTTTAACTAAATAAATTAATTAACTATTTAATTAATTTATTTTATCGTATATTCTTTCTATTCATTAAAGTATTGAATGATCTATATCGTTATTTACTTTGTGAAATCTTTCTTTGAATCACATGTGAAGATGTACTATCTCGAGAAATAATTAGAATAAGTTTATTCAATAATTTTACCATTAGTTATAAAATCATTTCATCAGTTTTCATTATGTTACTATATTAAATCTCCTTAAAACGGGAAATTGGTCCCTTTATATCCAGTCAAACCCGCCAATTTCAACGGAAACAGAGTTGCTTCAAGCTCCCGATCGGGTGGTGTTCCCTGATGTTGAGGCAATCAAGTTCTAGCCTTGAACATTTTTGGTGCTAGAAGGAGGCCCCCCGACTATGAATGGAAATAAAATATAATCCCAAATCAAAGGTCATCTAAAGAGTCATTCGCTCTCCCGGATGCGGGTGACATCACTGTCCATGCCGCGAGTTAGAATAGTTATGAGGCATGTGGCTGTCACATGGGCCTCTGTCAGCCCGGACAAGCCACGCCAAGCCAAGGAGCAGGCTCCTTAAATTCGCCGGAAGGCGATGCAATCAGCAAATTCGCAATGTTTTGCGTGGAGAGGAATGTTTAGGCTGTCTAGTCTGGAGCAGGGGAACGACGGGGGAATGTACAGGAGGTTGCTGGCGCCATTCAATGCGCTGCAACATCGAGGAGCATGGGAGCTATTAGGTTGCCTCCCTGACCTCTCTGCCGCATTCCAGGCCGTTTGAGTGGGTTATTGCTTGGAACAAGGTTTCTGGAGGAATTATAGGTGAGGGAAGCCATCGCCAAATGCCAAGGGAGAGGCTCAGGATGAGCAGTCGCAGAGGAATGGCTAGAGGGCATTCTGCCTCTCAGAGGCCTGAGATTTCTCCTCGTCCTCAGTTGAATTTACCTCTGAGCAAAACAGGCTCCAGGCCGCAATGCTAGAGGCAATTGGGGCATTCCGGAGTGTGGTCACTCGGAACATCCGGCCATTCGATATAGAATTCCCTGTGCTTTTGCTAATAACACTCTGATAGTGTCGGTTACTGTGGAGCATTGTAGCAGTGCTCGTGGGCGCTTGGATACGGTGACTGTCCCGCGGGTCGACATGGAGACTCCCACTGTAGACTTCACGCGTCGGTTTTCAGACGGATGAAGCTGGCCCCAGTGAACCTGTTCAGAGAAGATCGTGCCAGGGTAAGGAACCTACTCAAAGGAGCTCGTGCCAGAGTAAGGAAGCAGCGGAAAAGCTCAAGGGTCCAGCATCTGATGAAACTCACACCGGATGACGATTAACTCAGCAGTCGCCAAGTCTGGGCAGCAAGGATGAATTTCTCTGACCTTTTCTTTTTCATGATTTTGTACATCTATTATGGAGTTTATGTCTGTAATTTCGGTTCATAGTCTCAGCCCACGCGTCGTTCAACATGTTCACCATGTCGTTTTCCATACGCAGCGTGTCGATTTGTGTTCACCTTGTCCAGTAATGCATCCATCGTGTCAGTTTCAGTACTCACCGTGTCATGTAATGAATCCACCGTGTCGATTACTGTATGCTACGTGTCGCTCTTCTATGCAAGGTAGCAATGACTGATATCTCTCTGAAGGTATAGGGCTTTGGCCAGATGTAATTTTTGTATATTTTGACTTTTTGTAATATAAATAGATCAGTGTTATCGAGAAAAAAAAAAAAAGAGTCATTCGCTCTCAAAATCTCCCAACTTCTAGATATCACTCGAATCTACAACCCTAGACCAGATGTTGTAACAAAATATCCTAGTACATGCCCTAAGACAAATGATCAACCTCATTTACAAGAGTTACCTGAAGTTCAAACTTTAATTGAGAAATTAGAGGGAATCTCTATTTCTCAAGAAAAGACTCAATATTCTGACTTATTTGAAGGTAGTGTATATCATCTTTTGCCACTTCATGTATTTTGATTCGTTCTCAAAGTGAGAAATTCAAGATAATTCCAATTGAGTTTCCCTTACCTTCTCACCGAAGAAGAACCCAAAAATCTGAAGTTCAATAATCCACTAGTGAGATTTTATCTTCATATCCACCAAAACACCTTTATTTCATTCTAATGCATTAATTTTTTCTCATCCAACTGATCCATTCATCCTTACTGTTCATTCCCAACCAACAGGTGTTAGTTCAAGAAATACTAGCACAGGGGCTATTCTTCCACACAGTTAGCCTCTTCTACCACTACAACTTCTTTTTTCAAATTCCATAATGGTCGGTAGGAAACAAAATCCACAGCAGCTAAATATGGACTAGGCCTGCAGCTATTTGATGGAAGCACATATCCATCCTCTACCTAAGCATCCTGAAAGATTGGTTACCAAATTTCAATCGTGACGATGGAATTCCTGTTGAAGAACATCTCATAATTTTATGCTCGCCATCTATATTAATGGAGTAGTAGAAGAACATTGTGTAGTAAGATTATTCCCATATACCCTTGAAGGATCTTAGGTTAGTGGTGGATTCTCATTACCCCCCACAAGATCCACAAAGTTGGGATATATTTGAAGAACAATTTTTGACCAAGTTTGGTGATGATCACACAATTGCTACTCTAATCAATGATCTATCCAATCTTAAAGCCAACCCCAATGAGAAAATCAAAGATTTCAATTCCAGGTTTAATAAATTGTTAAATAAAATTCCAGATACCTCTAAACTTGGTGTTGATGTTCAAATTGAGTGGTATATTTCTGCTCTTCCTTCTAATATCACAATTTTGTAGACAGGGCTAATAGAGCAACTTCAGTTGATAATATGAAAGAGTCGATAGTTGTAGAAAAAAGATTTTTGCTTTAGAGAATAAAACTGCTCAAGAAGAGAGGAAATCTAAGAAAGTGACTTTTAAACTGGAACCAAAGAAGAAAACTCCTAAAGATCCTTTTGATCTTGAAGGATTACAAAAGTTCTTAATCTATGTCAAATGACATGATAGATATAAAAAAACAGGTAGCTGAGTCTTCTAAAAAAATTTCCAATATTTTAGGAGATCTCATACAATAAACCCTCAACCTTCTAATGTCATATCAAATGTTGAATCTAATCAAGAGGAGGAAGAGGAAGAAAAACCATTATCTGTCGACGAATTCCAGAAGAAGAAGATCTAGTCGAAGCACACGGATTATGGGATTTCATCCTTAATAAATCAGAAAATGAGGAAGAAGAAGAAACCTTACCTGTAGAGACTAGAAGTAAAAAATCCATTGATTCACCTTCTTCAAGTGCAAAACAGAGACCAGTTAATCCTGTCAATAAGGATAAAAACACAACGAAGAAGTCTCCCCCAAAACTATTGAATTCATCCCATCCCATCCTCTTCTAATTCTCCTTCTACATCAAAAACTCATATTGTTTCTGATAAAGATATAGAGTATAATATTGTGGAAGATATGAAGAAAGTGAAAGCCAATATTTCCATGTATGAGGCAATTAAACTTAAGAAGCAACAATTTTTTTCTAAAAGAATTAAATGTTGTCCTTGCATCTCCTTTTCCAACTGCAAAATCCTCATTAGGAAAGAAAAACCTCTAGATGATACTCCTAACAAGATTGATGCCTCAAATGCAATTCTAATTGGAGATCGATCCATTCTCATACCCCTCCTTTCTTCTTGAACTTTGAGATTTTCAATAAAAATGTTCACAATTTCCTTATAGACTCAGGTGCTTCTTCAAATATAATGCCATATTAGTTTGTCTCAAATCGAACATAACACCTAAAAAATCTATTGTCCAAATTGTGCAATTAGATAGAACCAAAGTCAAGGTCTTAAGAGAATTGATTGCTGATATTCCTGAATTCTACGGTCTTCTCTTAAGAAGGGATTGGTCTAAGAAATTACATGGTTATTTCGCCACAGATTGGTCACATATCTAGTCCTTGCAACGACAAACCAAATCAGATTCAGGTAGATAGAGAAAAACATATGAAACACTCAGTTACTGATTTGGATGAAGAGAACGAGCCTGTAGTTTTTACGAATAACACACTTGGCAATTATTCTTTGGAAGTTTTACAGCTCGGGAATCTCCTTTTTAGCAAAATCTATTTCTTCTCAAATTGAAAATTATTCACAAACATATTTGACTCGATGTTTTAATGTTGTATATATTGTTGTAAATAAACATGAATCATTACTTTGGACGCTTTATTTTGATGGTTCTAAATCTAGTGAAGGTGCAGGAACGGGATGTATATTAATAAGCCTACTGGAGAAAAAAATAATGCTAACATGTAGGCTAGAATTTGAATCTATTAATAATATTGCAGAATATGAAGCATTAGTAAAAGGATTGTATAAAGAAATAAATCTTGGTGTTGAATATCTTCAAGTTTTTGGTGATTCTAAATCATTATTAAGAAAGTCAAAAGAAATATTCATTGTGTTTCAAATCACCTAAGACATTATCAATCCTAATTCAAAATCTTACTTCACATTTTGTAGCATTCAATATTTCTCCAATACCAAGAATACAAAAACGCCAATGCTGATCTTTTGGCCAACGTTGCATCCAAATTAATCCCATATGAAGATTTTAGTCCAAACAGATTTTCTATAGAGTTTATTTTCCGCCCATCCATTCCAATAATGTCACCAATTGGCGAACATTCAGTGAGATAGAGATATCCTAGATTTTTTAACATCCGAAGAATCCTATCTTAACCAAGTAATTGATGAGGATGAACATGATTCTCAATTGAATAAATCAAAGGAAAAAAATGCTCTACCAAAACTTGTAGTTAAGCTTGAGGACCTTTACGATCTTAAAGACATATTTAAAAAGTTCACCAACTGCAAACTTCAAAGTTCAACTTTGAGATTTGAATTAGCTAACCTAGGATCTAATACAAAACCCCAAAATATTAACTTAGGTCATGGTCTCTTATCTAAAGAAATAAATGCATTCATTCATCTATTAAAGAAATATAAAGATATCTTTGCTTGGAATTATCAAGATCTGAAACATATGATGCCTCCATCATTAAACACATCATCCCAATGGTACCAGATGTTAAACCATTCAGCAAAAATTAGGAAGATACATCCAAATTTGTAAACTAGATGAAAAGTGAGTTGAATAAAATTTTAAAAGCTAAAATAATCTTTCCATTAAGACATTCTAAATGGGTTTCAATATTGTACTGGTTAGAAAGAAAAATGGTCATATTCACATTTGTATTGATTTCAGGAATTTAAATAAGGCATGTCAAAGACAATTTCCCTCTCCATCAATGGAACAAGTTATGAAATAAGTTGTTGGTTCTGATTTAATGTATTTTTTAGATGGATTTTCAGGATACAATC
>CM062815.1:619793478-620126385 GCA_031772625.1 Pinus tabuliformis | reverse complement strand
TCTAGTGAAGGTGCAGGACGGGATGTATATTAATAAGCCATACTGGAGAAAAAATAATGCTAACATGTAGGCTAGAATTTGAATCTATTAATAATATTGCAGAATATGAAGCATTAGTAAAAGGATTGTATAAAGAAATAAATCTTGGTGTTGAATATCTTCAAGTTTTTGGTGATTCTAAAATCATTATAAAGAAAGTCAAAAGAAATATTCATTGTGTTTCAAATCACCTAAGACATTATCAATCCTTAATTCAAAATCTTACTTCACATTTTGTAGCATTCAATATTTCTCCAATACCAAGAATACAAAACGCCAATGCTGATCTTTTGGCCAACGTTGCATCCAAATTAATCCCATATGAAGATTTTAGTCCAAACAGATTTTCTATAGAGTTTATTTTCCGCCCATCCATTCCCAATAATGTCACCAATTGGCGAACATTCAGTGATGATAGAGATATCCTAGATTTTTTAACATCCGAAGAATCCTATCTTAACCAAGTAATTGATGAGGATGAACATGATTCTCAATTGAATAAATCAAAGGAAAAAAATGCTCTACCAAAACTTGTAGTTAAGCTTGAGGACCTTTACGATCTTAAAGACATATTTAAAAAGGTCACCAACTGCAAACTTCAAAGTTCAACTTTGAGATTTGAATTAGCTAACCTAGGATCTAATACAAAACCCCAAAATATTAACTTAGGTCATGGTCTCTTATCTAAAGAAATAAATGCATTCATTCATCTATTAAAGAAATATAAAGATATCTTTGCTTGGAATTATCAAGATCTGAAAACATATGATGCCTCCATCATTAAACACATCATCCCAATGGTACCAGATGTTAAACCCATTCAGCAAAAACTTAGGAAGATACATCCAAATTTGTAAACTCAGATGAAAAGTGAGTTGAATAAAATTTTAAAAGCTAAAATAATCTTTCCATTAAGACATTCTAAATGGGTTTCCAATATTGTACTGGTTAGAAAGAAAAATGGTCATATTCACATTTGTATTGATTTCAGGAATTTAAATAAGGCATGTCAAAAGGACAATTTCCCTCTCCCATCAATGGAACAAGTTATGAAATAAGTTGTTGGTTCTGAATTAATGTATTTTTTAGATGGATTTTCAGGATACAATCAAATCCTTATTCATCCAGAAGACCGATTAAAAACTACATTCAGAATGAAGTGGGGAACATATGCATATCAGAAAATGCCTTTTGGATTAATGAATGTAGGAGATACGTTCTAGAGAGCTATGGATATTTCTTCCAAATGGTTGATTAATAAAATTGTTGTGGTATATCTTGATGATATTACCATATATTCAAAGAAGAGATATAATCATTTGCATGATTTAAAGCAGATCTTTGAAAGGTGCAAAAGGTATGGAATTTATCTAAAACCCAAGAAATCATTCTTTTCCCTTAGTGAAGATAAACTTCTTGGTTTCATTGTATCCAAACATGGAATTTGTATTGATCCAGAAAAGAATTAAAACCATTTCAGAAATTCCATTACTACATACCAAAAAATCAATGCAGTCTTTTCTTGGCCAAAAAGGAAGAGAAATATGCATTTGCATGATTTAAAGCAAATCTTTCAAAGGTGCAGAAGGTATGTAATTTATCTAAACCCCAAGATATCATTCTTTGCTCTTAGTGAAGGTAAACTCCCTGGTTTCATTGTATCCAAACATGGAATTTGTATTGATCCAGAAAGAATTAAAACCATTTCATAAATTCCATTACCACATACAAAAAAATCAATGCAGTCTTTTCTTGGCCAAATCAATTTTGTTAAGATATTTTTCCCCAAATTTTCTCAAATTGTCCTACCATTACAAACAATGATAAGAAAAAAAGATTCAGTTTTTAAATTGGGTAATCATGAAAGAGAAGAATTTAAAGCAATCAAACAAACTGTTATTGATGCTCCTTCTCTATCAACCCCCAATTTTTCTTATCAATTTATTTTGTATACTTTTTCCTCTATGTTATTATATGTAGTGGTCTTAAAGCAACCAAATGAACAAAAACTTGAAGCTCCTATTTCTTTTTTCAGCTCAAATTTTCAAGGAGCTGAATTACATTATTCAGGAGTAGAAAAGCAAGCACTGGCAGTTTACAAAGCTATCGAATATTTTAGACCTTTTCTTCTAAAAACTCATGTTAAAGTTATTGTTGCTTTCTCAATAGTCAGACAATTACTTATTCAAAAGGAGTTAAGAGAAAAGAGAGCTAACTAGGATACTACATTACAAGAATATGATCTAGAAATCCAACTCGCTAAAATTGTAAAAGGTCAAGGTTTTGGCAGGTTAGTCATAGGAATGAATGATACATCGATAGATGAAGTAGCAGGTAATATTGAACAAATCACAAAGGTACTCCTTGTTAGTACTCAGTTTCAATATGTTGACTTAATATTTTATTTGAAAAATGGTTATGTTCCACTTGAACTAGATGTTAAGAAAAAGAGAGCCTTGAGATTGAAAGGAAATCAATATCAACTCATCAATGATGTGTTATTTAGCAAAAATAATGATTTTTTTTTATTAAGATGTTTGGAAAAAACTAAAGTAGAAAAGGTCTTATAGGAACTACATGATGGACCAGAAGGTGGACATTATAGTGGAGATACAACGGCTCACAAAATTTTGCATTTTAAATATTACTAGCCAACTTTATTCAAATATTCCCACAGGTATGTAAGAAGATGAAAAAGTTGTCATACCGCTTCAGGTAGACAGAGGAAACCTTCCATGCCCTTGCAACCAGTCAACATCGAACAACCTTTTGAGAAATGGGGACTAGACATAATAGGTGAGATCGTTCCTCATTCTTCCAAACAACAGAGGTACATTTTGACTCCAACAGATTATGTTACGAAATGGGTAGAGGCAATACCTTTGAAGCTAGTCAATTATGATAGCATCATTGAATTCATTAATCAATTTATTATTACAGGTTTGGTATCCCTCTTGCTCTTATTTTTTACAAAGCTTCTTATTTTTATGGAAATGCAATGACTGAATTTTCTTTAAAGAGAGGATTTAAACTTAATTATTCTGCAAATTATTACCCTTAGGGAAATGGCTTAGAAGAATCTACTAATAAAATCCTTATAAAGATCATTAAATGAACTATCGACCAAAATCAAAAGAACTGGCACAGAGCTTTAATATTTTCTTTATGGGCTAATAGAATAACTGAGAAAACCTCAATAGGTACTTCTCATTTTCATTTGGTATACGGGAAAGAAGCTATCCTACCTCCAAATCTAGCTATCCCCTCATCAGCCCTAGTTCAATTTATTGAAGAACAACCTTCTTCTGCTTTACAATTATGAATGTCTCAAATCCTAAAGCCGGAAGAAGAAATAAATAAAGCTAAGCTAGTCCATGCTCCCCATAAACAATTGGTCAAAGCTTCATTTGATGTCAATTCAATAAAAAAAATAAAAAATAAAAAATAAAATAAATAAATAAAATAAAATAAAATAATTTGAAATCAGAGACTTAGTTTTGAAATGGGATAAAGTGCATGAGGACAAAGGAAAACATACAAAATTTCAAAAAATTTGGCTTGGTCCCTTTCAGATTTTTGAGAAGATAGGTCCATCAATTTTCATTTTGCAATATTTATAAGGGAAGAAGGAAATCCTTCCTATTAATACACTAGCACAAAATGACTAATTAATTACTAAAAAACAACTAAAATTTGCATATAAACGACCATTTTTCAGTCGGTGACCAATAGTAGCTAATTTACAGTATCTTATAACACGGCCAATTTTTAGTCTTTTTTAGCTTAGTCATTAATTGGTTTCCTCAATTTTACCATATAGTAGTATATTTAGTCAAAAAATTTTCATTGGTTTAGTCATTAATTATTGCAATTAATGACCAAATATAGAACAAAATATATTACTATATGAATCCTCGAGAAAACCAGTTAATTATCAAAGAAATATGACTAAAATGTTGGTCGTGTTATAAGATATTGTAAATTAGCTACTAACAGTCATATATATGCAAATTTTAGTCATCATTTGAAACCAATTAATGACCAAATAAAGATGACCAAATTTTATTCATGTTATAAGACACTGTAAATTAGCTACTAATAGTCGCATATATGCAAAATTTAGTCATCATTTTAATAAAAAAATTATCATTTGTAGTAGTCATTTATCTTTTTTTGGTATTTTCATATTCATTATATAAACAACTACTTTAGTAGTTTCTATTCATTTCATTTAATTTCATTCATAATCATTATAAACGACTAATTTAGTCATATATTCATTTTATTCATCTTCATCATTAATTAATATAAACTACTAATTTAGTAGTTTTAAATTGATTTTATGTATTCATTATTAATCAACATAAATTAATTAGTATGATTTTGCGACTAAATTTTAAAAAAATGTCATACAATGTGCATGTTTATCTAATATGATAACATAAAGTTACATATGTTAATTACAAGAATAAATAATATCAAGTGCAAATAAAAATAATTTCAACCATATAAATTTTATTATATAAAATATCAAGTATTTTTTTTTTTAACAGAAACGGTTATGGATTGTTTGTATTCAACTTGCCCTGAATGCCGAAAATCTGGTTACATTGGAAATCTCTTTGCCCTGTTTCCGCTCACTGCAGTGACTAAGTATCAATGTTTAGGGGCGAATGTTCGCCTTTTGGCGAAATTAAGGGGTTTAAAATTTTAGTGGGCGAATATTTTGTTCATAGTACATTTTTACAAATCACCTCAAATAGCCCACCTTATTTTAAGGGAGAGGGTAAAAAAGGTAAATTTAGCCCTCGAAATTAGGACTTAACTTCCATTCGCCCATTTTCAAGAAAGGTTTTATTTAAGTGAATCCATTCGCCCATTTTCAAGATAGGTTTATTTTAGTGATCGATGGGCCATACCATATTTATAAAAGAGGCATGGTAAATTAATAAAAATATAAATATTTGAGAGGTATGGTAAATAAATAAAAAATTTTTTATATTTACTCCATAAGTCACCTTATATACATGTAATCGTAAACAAATAAAATTATAAGTAAAGTTAAATAGGGAATTAAACCAGCATGTAGCCTATGCTAAGATTCACTAGGACTTTAAAAGTTTTATTATTTAGTGAAAGACTCGCCAAGATTTACAGATTTTATAATTGAGTAAAATATTCACCATGCTGGTGAGAGATTCGCAAAAAATTATATTTACATTAATATATTGATAAAATTGCCTTTCATTTTTTCATATACCATGGAGATTCGCCCATTTATTATATTTATAAATTTAGGGGGGGTTCTTAAAATTTTCCCTGCTAAGTATGCAGTGGAGCTTGCGGAATTCTTTCTTGCTAAAGAGTCCATGGAATCAATTTCAGAGATTTCCCCCACTTGAAGATGCAGACAAATCTATTTAATATCAAGCAATAGAGCATGGCAGCGATCAGATTATGGAATGGGTTCCCATGATTCTTTTCCATCTTTCATCTTGGTTCCAGCAGAGAGGAGGACAGCTTTGTTGGCTTCTATGTCTGCCTCTTTATCATGGGTTCTCAGCACATGATAATATCTCAGATCCTGAAAGTAGCTTTCCAAGCCTTTGATTCTGGTTATCAGTCTTGCTAGATTAAGGTCCAGAGCTGGGGATTTGGAAGCCATTGCGTTTATGATGATCTCGGAATCTCCTATAACGTTGGCTTCTTTTATGTTTAATTCTTTGAGGATCTTGAGACCTTGAAGGAGAGCTAAGGCCTCCGCTTGAATGCTGGAAGAATATGAGACCCTAGGCATAGGAATGGAATTTTTCTCCTATTGAATTTAAAACAACACCTCCTACTCCAGCTTTGCCCGGGTTACCCTTTGCTGCCCCGTCAAAAAAGAGGGAATGTCTTGCTTGCGTTTTGATCCAGTCTTGAAAATCACTTTCAGACTTCCTTATCTGCCAGTCTTTAATGGTAGGGGCGTTTCTGACTGCTAGTTGGAATTGCAGGCCTAGAATCAATCCCAAAATGATGTCCTGTTGACTGAGGTTGGAGTCATCTTTTATATCAGCCAAGCACTCCTTGATTTGGCATTTGATTTGTTTTCTAAAATCTTGTGATTCTGCTTTGTATTTCTGAAGATTCTTCTGTTGCGTTCAAGCCATATCTGCCAGCTTATGATCTTTGGGAGGACTGCCCACGCTATTTTAATGGTCTGATTTTTAGGAGATGGGCCAGGGTATCTGGTTGCCCAATTTGAAAAGAGATCCGCCATGGTGCCAGGAAGCTTGAAATTTGGATCCGGATTTTGAATAAGTGAAGTCCATACCTGCTTGGAGAAGTTACACTCAAGAAACAAATGAACTACTGACTCTGCGTTCTCTCTGCACAATGAGCAGATGGAGGGACCGTAGAAACCTTTCTTCTGTAGAATGTCATATGTTAAGATTTTGCTGTGGCAGAGCTGCCAGGCAAAGAAGTCAATTTTGGGCAATGAAGGAGTGCGCCATACACCTCGCCATGGAGCTGGATTGGGGGGAACATATGGTCGCTCATTCAATTTGATATACCCCAGGGAGACTGCGTAACCTTTGATGCTCATTCCCCATCCTTTCTGATCTCTTTTCCTCATATGCATGGGCGCCATTCCGTGCAAGCAATCCAGTAACGTGTCCCATTCATTTGTCAATTTCTCCGGCACCTTGATGCGTTTCCAACCTGCCCAGATATCATTGTTCCATAGTGAAATATCCCACAACGTGCGCAGACCCTCTCTGTCCATCCAGCTACGCAGCGTGTTGATGGAGACTCTGTTTTCAACTGGTTCTTTATTCATGGTTCTGTCAATCCAAACGCTGACCTTTTTACCATTACCTGGAATCCAATAGGAGTGCGCTATAATTAGAGGGGAACTTTAGCATACAGCTTCAAGAATGCCGAGTTAGGCCTTTGAATAAAATTATCCAAACATCTGGTGTAGGATCCCCTGAAATATTTTTTCCAGAGAGCCACTTGAGCCCAGCCCGGATTGGGTGCAATGATTTTCGATATGATCTTTGTTGCCATTGCCACATTCTGCTGGCAGAGATTTTTAAAATTTAAGCCACCCTCCCACGAAGGCTTGGTAATGGTTTCCCAGCTGATAAGAGGAATTTTATTTTCGTTTTGTTTTCCTCCCTTCCAGAAGAACCTCCGAATATATTCTTCCATTTTTTGATGATGATTGTCGGAGCAAGGAGCCCAGTGAATTGGAATAAAGGGAGACTGATAAGCACTGATTTAATTAAAATTGTTTTTCCAGCAGTATTTAGCCAAGAGTAGCCCCAGGCTTGTATTTTTTACTTGAATTTTTCCAACTGTGGGAGCCAGTCTTTGCTTGTGGGTCTCTTATGGTGTACAGGTAGTCCCAAGTATTTGAAAGAAGACCAGGAGGAAGAGGCTGCGAAACCCAAACATCTAGAAATATCAGATAACACCCTTGGGGTTATATTCTAGCTGTATATGTGGCATTTGCTCTTGTTTACAGCACTGCCTGAGGCCTTACTGAAGTCATCCAAAACCACTTTGAATTTTGATGCAGAGGTGAGTGTGGCAGGTCCCAGTAACAAAGTGTCGTCCGCAAACAAGGCATGATTTATGTTTTTTACCCCTCTTGCAATGCACAATCCATTGATGTCTTGATCTTGCATCTTTTTGTTTAACAGGAAGCTGAGGACAGAAGCTTGGATGACAAATAGCAGAGGGGATAGAGGACACCCCTGTCTAAGTCCTCTCGAAGCTTTGAAAAAGTCAGTGGCTCTTCCATTCACTAGAGGGGCGATCCATGGCTCCAAGATGCATGCCCGGATCCATTTAATGAAATTTTCTCCAAACCCAAATTTCTCATAACATTTAAAAGAAAGCTATGATTTACTCGATCAAATGCATTGGCTAAATCAAGTTTAATTGTCATACCTTGCTCTTTTCGGAGAAGACTTGAGTGAATTGCCTCTTGGACGAGAATGAAGTTGTCCACGATCTGCCTTCCTTGGATGAAGCCTCCTTGGTTCTCAGGGATTATTTTGGGAAGGATGAGCTTCAATCTGTTTGCGATTATTTTGGTGATTAATTTGTATCCAGTGTTACATAGGGAGATCGGACGAAATTTGCTGAAGATATTGGTGCCTTTCTCCTTGGGGATAAGGGCTAAGAAGGTAGAATTTGTGCTGCCTCCTATTTTCTGAGTATTCTGAGATTTTTGCAACATTTTGAGCAGATCCTTTTCTATAATCGGCCAGCAAGCTAGGAGAAATCTGGCGAAGAAGCCATCCAGCCCAAGGACCTTATCCGAGTCCATATCAAAGAGGGCTTTTTCCACTTCCTCTTTAGTGATTTTGGCCTCAAGAGTTTCCTTTGTTCGCTGAGATATTACAGAAGGTATAACATTTAGCAGGTCTGAATATTGATTCGGATCCTTGTCCTCACTATACAAGCTTTGAAAGTGTAAAAAGGCTGCTTTCTTTATATACTCAAAATCCTTATGAATGTCATTATCCTCTTTGATCTCCGAGATAGTGTTAAAACATTTCCTTGCCTGGGCTTGTTTGTGAAAAAAGGCAGTATTCCTATCCCCTGCTTTGAGCCAGAGATTGCGGGATTTTAATCTCCAATATTCTTCTTCAGCTAAGCAAGCCTTGTGGTAGCACTGCTGCAGATGAGATTCCTGTTCTAGCACCTCCTTAGTGATTGTATCATTCTCCATACTCTTTTGGTGGGAGGCAAGCGAGGCTTTCATGGATTTTCTGTCTGTAGCCGGATTAGACAGAGTTTTAGCCCATCTTTTGAGAGCTCCTTTTACCCTTCTGAGCTTTTCTTCCCAGATATAGAAAGGCGAACCTTTGACCGACTGATTCCAGCAATCCTTGACAATTTGCATGAAGTCTGGCTCCTTTATCCAGAGCGGGCTAAAATGAAATGGGATAGGCCCCAAATCAAGATGAGCTAGAAGCTCTAGTTTAATGGGCTTATGGTCCGAAATGCTATTAGGAAGAATATGCATTCTTGGTTCTAGGCCTAACAGCAAGAAGGAGCTTTGAATAAAGAATCTATCTAGCCTGGCAGCAATATGGCCAGGGCCCATTCTTTTATTAGACCAAGAGTACTTACCGAAAGAGGGTTTGATATCCAGCATGTCCCAGTCCTGCAAAATGTCCTCCACCCACTCCCTTGCTGGATCACGTACTATGCTACCTCCCCTTTTTTTTGATGGATGGAGAATGAGATTGAGGTCCCCGGCTATAATAATATTCTCCATGTTTGTCAAATCTTCCTGTTGTCTTATGGAGTCCCAACAGTTCTTTTTTTCCCCAACATTGATTGGAGAGTAAACATTAAAAAGACAAAAAATTTCCTTGGTGTCTAGGTTCTGCATTTTCAGCAGCAACCAGTGGGTATTTCTAGCCTCAAATAGGACTGTAAATTTTCTCATGTTCCATAAAGTGTTGATTCCTCCCAAGGCTCCCCAGGCAGAGATTGCTCTTGCTTCACTTTTGAACCAGAGTTTCTTGCTTGTTTGAAGGAAGATTATGTCTTCCAGCTTTGTCTCCTGAACGAGAAGTATGTCTGGAGTCTCTGTTCTGATTAAGTTTCTGATTGCTTCTTCCTTAGCTTTACTCCCCATACCTCTATAGTTCCAAGAGATGATCTTCATTATTTGTGTTTCTGGTGGGCTCCCTTGGAGCCTTGGATCTGACTTTTCAGCATCTTTGACTTTGGAGCTAGCAGTTTTTCCAAGGTTGGTTGGCTGCCCTGAAGTTTTTCTTTGTAGGTATCCTGCTCCCTTTTTTCCCTATCCATTTTTTGGCCTCTTGTAGATCTTCTTACTGAGGCTTGGGACTCTCCTATTTCCCCTTCCTCTTCTGATTCTTCAGATTCTTGTTCTTCTTCCTCCTCTTCTAAAATCTTACCTTTGGGATCTTCAGTATTGGCTCCTTTGGGGGAGGCTGAGGGGGTACCTTTTCTTGAAGGAGCTGTTTTATGGACCTCGGTCTCCTGAGTCATTTCTGTCTCCTTTTGTACCTCGATCTCCTGGGTGCCCTCTGTTTGTGAGCTCAGAGGGTTGAACTTGTTTTCTGGCACAGTCTTGGTCGGGATCTGATGAGCAGTAGTCTGGTGAGGCCCTTTGCCGTTAGAGCCTCCTGGTTTCTGATTCTTAGGATGTGATTTGGATCTCTTGACTAGGTTCCATCCATTCCCCTTCCCTTGCGCAGGCTCATTATTGGTCGGGCAATCTCTAGCAAAGTGTCCATAAACATGACATTTCCGGCATTTGAAGGGAAACTGTTCGTAATCCAGTTTCTGTAAATGCGTCCAACTTCTGACCTTTATTGTGATGGCCTCTAGTAATCCCACCTCCAGATCAACCTCTACGCAGATCCTGGCACAATCATATTGATCTTTATTATTTTGCTCGGTCTATGAATTTCCCAGGGCATTTCCAATATGTTTCAGTGAGTCCCAATTCCAACAGTGCACTGGAAGATTTGGAAGTCTGACCCACACCGAGACTGCTTTGGGTACATCAACTGTCGGATCGAAGTCTGGGGTCCAGTTGTTCAGATACAAACCCTGAGGGCCCATGAAGTAGGGGCCATTTTGGAAAATCAGGTCTTTGTCTTCCATTGATGTGAATTCGAAGAGGAAGAATCCTCTCCCCAGAAAGTATGAGGTGACATTTTCTTTGATTAGCGGCGCCCAGTTTCTGATGACCCAGCTCTCGGTGGATTTTGGAGATGGCCATAGTCTTGTGAACTGGCCGATGAGAGCCCGTTTGGCTAACGACGGAGCAACTTGGATCGGGGTTTCTGGAGGAAGAGAGATCACCGGAATATCATCTAGTTTTTTAACAAACTTCGCAACTTCTACCGTTTTCTTCTTTGGGAGACCAGCCAAGAGCTTGGAGAAGGCCTTAGCAGGCGAACTCGGTGGGGGAGGCGGGGGAGCCACCTGAGGAGAGCCCAGCCCCTCCATAGTTTCAGACCCCAGGAACGGGAGTGTTAAAATCCGGCAGATCAGTCCATGAAACTGCCCAACCACTGCATGCAGAAGACCACAGGGTTCAGATCGGCCGAGAGCGGGCAAGATCGCAGCTTGCAGGACGCGCAGTGTGCGGGCCTCAGGGTTCAGCTGTGGGCTGCAGAACGCCACGCAGAAAAAATCTACCCTTCCTCAAGATTATTGTTAACCAAATTCACAAAAAAATAATTGCGCAATATTGATCTTTTCTATAAAATATCAAGTATTACAATATGAGTTTCCAACTTAATATCAGTTGGACTACAATCTACACATGAAATATTGTTTCATCATTTCAAATCATTATCACAGTGTTGCCAAAGCATTTCAAGTGAATTCACCAACTCTGAAGGCTTGACCATCAATCTCTATGAGTGTGTCTTATGCAAGATATTGGCTCTAAGGGTATCACTAGATAGATTCTCTTCTCTCTCTCATTTTGCATTTGTCACTCCAGTGTTATTGTTCTCCTCTTTCTTCAATTGTTGCTTCTTACCATCAATATTGAGTTTCTCTCCTAAAAATGAAAGAAGATACAATGCATAGTATAAGACATGAAAGACGATGAATACTTGAATATAAAATAAAGTAGACTATAAAATATTTATACGACATATACCTCAACATTTGATAGTGGCCACTATGCGGCTAGATGACCTGTATAAACAAAGAAAATAAAACGTCACCATAGAAAATAACACCTTAGGAACTTAGTATTCAACCTTCAACAAAACCTTAGGCACAATCATACCAACTAAGTTACATGTTAAAAATATCAGGCAATAGATAACTTGTGAAAACAAATGGAAAAAAAAAAGATCAGTGTAAAAAATATCCTTATTGCTTGTTCTAAAAGAGTCATGTTCCTTAAATTTGGATATTCTTTTGCCCACAGTAAAAGTTCCTCGCTATTATGACCTATGTTTTTAGGATCATGAGATTGATCCAACATCATATTGGATTGTGGAGACAAAATGATTCAACTTTACAAGATGAGTACCTCACTTGGTTGAATGAAGGTGCTAGTTGTGAGTAGTGTCAAAACCTTAGGGAAGAAGAACACTAAGGCCTAAGAAAATATATCACCACTTGTCCACTGAAAGGAAAAAATTCAATCCCACAATGGCCTCTGGGAATACATTTCATTGGATGGATATCACACTCCGAGAGATGATTGTCTAATACAATGAGAAGTTGGTTTGAACATTAATACAATAAAATCATGAATGCAATGAATCCAGAAGACAAAACCTCACAAAATGAAGATCACAAAAGCCTCAAATCTATAACAATAAGAAGTGTACATATATTGTCACAATGACCCTCACAATCAAACCCTATAATTGTGTCCTATAATATTAATCATATTATACCATTTAATTATAAATTATGACTATTAAATAATAATTAGTTTGAATAATTAGTCTGAAATTGCATTTTTAGTATTTCTGTATACATGAAAATATTCGGAAAAAAAGGTACTTTTTGTGACTAGTTAATTTCGAGTGAATCTAAATACATAATAAATTATGGTACCTCGGTATTTCTCTGGTGGTTATTCACTCATTGTACCAATTTCTCCCATGTCCTCTACAACTTTTGGTGAATTCCTCATTGATGATGTCCAATGCCAATGTAATGGACATTTATCCTCGATGTTTCTTTGAGCCAAAGGGAATCTCCACAAGTAACACCCAAAAATTAGCCTCAAATATATTATTGGAGGCCACAATGTAGTAATTATATGACAATCCGAGAAACACTACACGTTAATCATCTTCCCTTTAATATTGATTAATAATTTATTTGGATGATCATGTAATACTAAAGTGTCAAGTAGGGACATTTAAAGTTATTCATCCATCAATATCACCTTTGAGAGTGCTTAGTAGTTAATACTTCCTATTACACACATAGTAGATCACCAACTTCAAGGATAGCAATATAAACACAACAAAAATGAAATTAAAAGAAATGTTAGGAAGTCAAATGTGACTAATCTTGAGTCAAGAAAATACCAAGCCCTTCACATTAGTAAGGCATTATTAGGCACTAAAATAGAAAATCCTTCCATTGCATCATTTTCACCTTTTCTTTAATTTCTTTAATTGAGAACATAACTTTTAGAAGAAAAAAAATCATTGAAAAAGGTCTCAAAATCCTAACAAATGCTCGAGTGATTGTCATATAAATTAAACAGAAAGGCAATCATTCTATATTCTTTTAACTTGTGAAATATATTGAGGAATATGAAGCTTTCTCATCCCTTGCTCCGAATCAAATTGTAATCTGTGGGTTCCAATCAAGTAATCAATTTCCCTCCAAGATAGATAATAGATCACTTTGGAGAAGGACTTCTAGAAGCATTGGGATAGTAGAAATGGAAATAACTAGGAGGAAAATGAAGCACTTTAGTGGGTGCTCAAAAATATTTGAACGCAACTGAAAATGATTTTATACTCCATCCACACATTTTAAAACAGAAACCATTCAGTTGCATCTCATTTATTTTCCACTTTTCTGTAATATGTAATTCTTTGAGCAAGAATAAAGCATTCATAAATATTGTCATGAAAGAGGACTCTTCATAATCCTAATAAGTTGGGCTCTAACAAATAAACAATTTCATGTAGTGAATAAATCTTACATGGTAGATTTCAGTGATTAAAATGACAACTTTATTCTTAATCTCATTACAACAAAAATAAATTCAACCCTAACTAGTTGGGATCTAACAAATCAAGAATTTCATGTAGTAAAGTAAACTTACATGGTAGATCCCAATTATTTTCAATGAAAACTTTATTCTTGATCTTATTATAACATAGATAAATTCAAGAGTACATACATATTTCCTTATCTGAGACAAAATTTGAACACATTTCGAGATTTCATAGAAATATAATGATACGATTTACCTATAGGACATGAGAAATTTATCTACATCTAGCACCCGTCACTGGACAATAGTGTTATTGAGACACCATCTCATGGCATTAGAATCATGTAGATAGATAGTGTTATAGATATACCTTGCAACACCTATTCAAAACTACCTTCAAGCTTCAAATTCATCAATTGATTTACTTTAGTAGCAAATTATAGTGGGATTTCATTAAATACAACCTGACAAAAAATCTATTTATGATAGTTGTCATTGCCTTCTCTTGATCTATCCCCTTTGGAAATAGAATAACTAACATTCCCCAATTTTTGAGGTACTTGCTTCATGTTCAACATGGGCTATTGGGTTATTCATGTGGAAAATGTTGCAAATATTAGATGTATAATGGAAACAAGCATGCAATTCAAGGTTGCTCCTAAAGTCTCTTGGATGAATTATAAAACACCATCTACTTAAAACATGATATATGGTAGTAACAAAACCTACCAAAGATCCCAATTAAGAATTCAAAATGTTACAAATAGGAGATGTCTTAAACAATATCAACTATTTAATTGCATAATCACACTAAAATAGACAAATCTTTAAAATGTTGAAAAGTGTGAAAAAAATTGAGTTGGAATATTATAGTTATGTCATAGTAATATAGCTATGTAAAATGTAACATCTATATAAAACATGTAAATGTAACTTTCTATAGCTACATGAAATGTCACTTCTATATAAAAAAATGGAGTTGGAATATTATAGTTACGTCAGGGTAGATATAGCTACGTGAAATGTAACTTAAGACTACCATTTTTTTATCTTTGGTTAATAACTCAGTACTCCACCAAAAATATCATTGAATTGGTTCTTCACCAACCAAGGGGAAATTTTGAACCAGTGTGAAAATGCTTAATACTCCACCAAAAATAGCATTGAATTGGTTCTTCGCCAACTAAAGGGAAATTTTAAACCAGTGTGAAAATGCTTACTCATTCCCCTTCCAGACTCCAAAATTAGCATTGAATTGGTTCTTCACCAACCAAGGTGAAATTTTAAACCAGTGTGAAAATGCTTACTCATTCCCCTGCCATATTTATGATATTTTATTTGTGTGTGGATTTAAGCTAGTGTAATGTAACTTCTACATATTTGACAATTTAAATGTAAAAAATTACCCATATTGAAGTTATACAATTAACATATCCATAATAAGATACAATATGCATGAGTTATAAGTAATATGACATTTACATGTTATATCAAGGTAAACTTTTTCTCATCTCATTAACTCTTATCTTATAGTTGGTGATGGATATAGCTTTTAAAATTTTGATCCATCTTTGTCATATATTATATTTAATGATGGATATAGCTTTTAAAAGCATCAACCTTGTTTCTTATTTTATGTGCAGTCAATTTAAATGGAAGTGCTCATAATTTTATTCAATATTATCTTGTACAACTGGAAATAAAATGATGTGGAGGTGGTGTTTCTAGTGATTTTCAAACTTGTTTTAATTACCTAAATTTAGCCTTTTTAAAGTAAATAGTTGCACTGACCATCTTATCTTCAAGTCAATAACTTTTCTTGAGGGCATCTTCATGACATCCACCATCTCTGAAAATTATGGAATATTAGTAGTACCTTGCACTAAATAAACAATGTTGTCATAGAATCTTTTATTGTGTTTTTTACTCCGTGTCACAAATTTATTGATATTTTATGATTCTTGGTTTCGATTTCCATGCTAAGATTGGATTCATCATGCTTGCTAGGATTTTTAGTTGTGCACACATCATATTTCTCACTTCTAATTGTATAAAAAACAAAGAGTATGCACAATGACATGTAGTGACATGTGGGTATCTATTTTACTCAATGATATGCTTTATTTTTTAACCCATTCCAATCCTACCACAATGAAATTAAGAGAGACAAGGACACAAGGACTATCAATAAATGAAACTAGAGACTTTAGAATGAAACTCAAATTGCCCCTGATGTAACGATAAGTATTTACAGTTTCCTAGTCACCGATGAGCATCAAATCACACTGTGAAAAATTCTTTGCATTATGAGAATTTGGTTGCACCTTCACTAATCCTCTGTAGTAGTTCCTTGACTTGCCTATAAATATAATTTTAGAAACAATCCTACTCCTACAATTATTCCCTGTATGGATCATCTTTTTCCCCCACTATTGATATTTATTTTTCAAGGCAATAAAATAGAACTCTCCAATTGCATCATCGCCTTTCAAAACAATGCTTAAGTATTTCCAGGTGATATCGAAACTAGCCTCTACTTAGGTCCACGAAACCCTTGATTTGACTCCATCGCACAAACCTCTTTTCATAATAAAATTATAAATCCCATGTATGCATTCCTCATCCCCAACATACCAATTCTTTACAGTGGAATACTTTATCGTTGCTCGCTCGGTGCAATAGAGATCCGCTACTATGGCATGGAGATGATTGGTGTCATAAAATGGTGCAGTGCATCCTTCAATATATGTCACAGAACTCCTTTCATCTACAACAATAAGATTCCTCTCAACGTGCCCGGTCTCCATCTCATTCATCCTGAAATGAGTGGATATATCCAAGGGTGACAAAGTGTGCTTGGGGATTTAATAGAAGGAGCTATGACTAACAAAAAATAATAATGTAGCATAATAGTTATCAGCAGGAGGAACAAACCCGCCAAGTTACTTCCTAACTAGATCAAGATACTCCGGAATTACCTCTTATAACGAACAAAAGATAACCTCAATTTCCTTTAGAGTCTACCTATGCATGGTAGCAATGAAAACATTGTCAAAAACAACATCTACAACAAAGTTGGTCAATCTCTTCTTCTAGTCAAGGGCATGTCTAGCTTTTGAAAAGTATCAAGCAAGTCAGGGTCTACCTCATCCAAGCTCCTCTTCTTCTTCTACTTTCTTTGTTTAGGTTCAGAATAATAACAAAGGTATTGGAAATTGATGGGTGGGTAAAAGTTATCATACCATTTGGGTTCTTCCATTTTTAATCATTGTTTATAAGCATTGAGTCTAAATTGAAAAATCCATTTAGATTCCTTCTTTTTAGTTGAAATTAACGTAACCTTTCAAGAGTTGTAAGGTTTAATGGATCTAAGTATATTCTAATTAAAATATAGTAACATGGTTTAAAACTATAGGCATTGAGATCAGAATCTAAGGATGAAATAGAAAATATTTTATGTTCATGATTACAAGAAATTTTAATTTCATGTAACAAAGTTTGAAGAAGGTCTAGTATTTGCATCCTACCAGAAAATTTGCTTGCATCACTCGAACCCTTTGAATTTGGGCATGGTGTTACATAGTATTTTTTCACACCTCCTGCACTTCCCTGTGACATACCTCAAATTGATTGAAACATGACTATCATGCAGTGTACTCATTTATATAAGTAGTTCAGATCCCTCCTAAGACATTGATTGGAAAATCCCTTAAGCTTTCCCTGAATAAATAGCTTTAAAACCCTATTTTGAGACTCATCGCCCTTATGAGGTTAAAAATCGTGATGGTTGCTCATTGCATCACGCTTGACCCACAATGGCATCGCTCTGTTCCCTTGTATACCCACGATGATCCCCAAAAAGGCAATTTTCCCAAAGAGGATGAGAATCTTCCAGAGCAACGAGATGGAGGTTGTTTGACATAGATGAGGTCAAATCCTCCCAACTTGGCCTCTTGGTCTTATCCCTATGAGCTACCTCCTTGAGATGAGGGCCTAATCCTATCCTTGGATAAGTCCTAACTACCTTTCCCAGCCTATAAATTCATCCTCTCCCATTCCCAAATGGTTGTTCTATGTGTATTTGCACCATTATGCTAAGATAGTTCCTAGAGGATATTCATTTGACTTGGAGAAGGAGTGCTTGGTGAGTTCTTGGCTTGGACTTGGATTACCACTCAAGGATAGCCTTTCAACATCAAGGCCTTTCAAAATGTATATGTTCATGTATCATTTAGCTTGACATTCCTTGATCAATTAAGTAGCTTGTTATTGGATTTGCTATTTGTTTTGGCATGCTTTGTTGTGTCTTGATCACTTGTGTAGGTGCATAAACACTGAGAGAAGCAGGAACAAGCCATGACACAAGTGATTCAGGGTCCTCAAAAAAGGAGATCAGAATAGCGTCAGAACGAGGTAGGCCATCTCTTTCGTTATTATTTTCAAATGTAACCTATGAAGATGTCTAGTTGATTGTCACTTCAGTTGCTAGACCCACTCATTGGGCTAGAGGGATCATCTCTATCCATAGAGAGGATTAACCTTGTCAACACATTGTAAAGTCCATTACACAAACAATCAACCACTAAAAAAAAGCTAAAAAGAAAAAATAAAAATTCATGCATTCTGACCCTAGAAAAATTAGGGAGGAGCGAACTGGTCTATACAATAAAGACATAAAAAATGCTTACTTGTCCATTGTGTTTTGATGAATTGTTGGCCGCAATCAAGATATGGATTATCATAATCATTAAACCCTTTGTACAATAAGGAAATGAAAAATTCTTACATGTGCATTGTATTTTTATGAATTATTGGCCACAATTAAGATCTGCATTATCATAATCATTAAACCCTCAACTCTAGATGAAATTTATGCTTTGATCATATAAACCCTCAAAATTGTTTATCCATAAGAACAAAAATCATCTTTAGTAAAAAGGAAGGACTCTCGAGAGTCCAAATTTATACCCATGTACAAATGGCCAAAATCTCCACACCCAATGACCTTGCCCTTCCTCCATCTAATTGTATGCTCTCCTAAGGTGTTTCCCATGCAAACTCCATCTAGGGTTCTAATCCCATGAAATCCATAGATCACGTTGATGGTCTTCCTTATTCTAGCATTTCCACGTAGATATTGTCAGACCAGGAAGTAACTCCTCAAATCAAATCATGTTATTCATTCAGGTTGTTCATTATTATATACAAGAGGGAGTGACTGTTCAGTTCATCTCCCGGTGACTCTCCATCTTTTCTATTATTTATTTACATTAATTACAGTTGTTCACCAAATCCCTATGATTAGGTGTCAACATTCCCCCCCTTAATCTAAAGGGATGTTGGTGAGTCCAAGCATCGTTCTGAATCTTTCAAGCTTTTCTCTTCTAAGTGCTTTGGTGAAGATGTCTGCAATTTTCTCATTAGTGGAACAATGGCGGAGATGGATTGTTTTGGCCTCAACATGATGTCGAATCATATGATATTTAGTATTGATGTGCTTCGTTCAATCATGGAACTTTGGGCTCTTAGCCAACTTTATTGCTGAGGTATTGTCAATCATGAGTGGAGTCAATTGTACTTGTTTTACCTGCAAATCTTCAAAAATTTTCCTGAGCCACACAATTTCTTTTGTTGCCTCAGCTGCTGCCACATATTCTACCTCTGTTGTGGAATCTGTTGGAACTAATTGTTTTTGTGATCTCCAGGAGACAGCTCTTGATCCAAGACTCATAGCATAACCTGAAGTAGATAGCCAAGTTTCTTTGTCTCCATCAAAGTCTGAATCAGAGTATCCAATCAAGCTGAAGTCGCCCACCTGTGTGTATTTGATTCCAAAGCCTTGAGCTCCCTTCAAGTACTTTAGAACTCTTTTTGCAGCAAACCAATGTCCCTCACAAGGCTTTTGCATAAACCTGGACAGGATTCCAATAGAAAACGAAATGTCTAGTCTGGTAGTAGTTAGGTAGTTGAGACTTCCTACAAGTTGTCTATACTTTGTTGCATCCTCAAGTTCTTTTCCTTCAATGGATGTGAGCTTTAAGTTTTGTTCCATTGGAGTAGTCAGAGGATTGCATTTATTCATGCCAAACCTGTTCAACAGATCTCTAATGTACTTCTTTTGAGAAAAGAATATGGACTTCGGATGTTGAGTTACTTCAATACCAAGATAGTAATGAACATAGCCCAAATCAGCCATTTCAAAACCTTTCCTCAATTTCTTCTTTATGGATGCAATGTAGCTTTCATTGTTCCTTGTCATCAAAATATCATCTACATATACCACAAGATATACAACTGTTTTGCCAACCTTCTTGACAAACAAAGTTGCATCATCAAGATCATAATGTTTGAAATTGAGTTTCAGAAGATGCTCAGTTAGTTTTTTGTACCAGGCTCGCGGTGCTTGTTTGAGGCCATACAAGGATTTCACAAGTTTGCATAATTTATGTTCATGTCCTTTCATAGAAAATCCTTCAAGTTGGGACATAAAAACATTCTCTTTTAGATCTCCATTCAGGAAAGTAGTTTTTACATCCATTTGATGGACTTTCCAACCGTTCTGAGTTGCTAGGGAAAAGAGTGTCCAGATGGTAGCCCATTTTGTTGTGGGGGAAAAAGTCTCCTCATAATCGACCCCTTCCTTCTGTGCAAATTGCACCTTTTGCCACAAGCCTAGCTTTGTGCTTGTCAAGTGAGCCATCATCTTTATACTTGTTCTTGTAGACCCACTTGCAGCCAATTGGTTTGGTTCCCAATGGAGGATCTACCAGCTTCTAAGTACCATTCTTTATCAGGGCATCATACTCATTTTGCATCGCTTCTTTCCATTCATCATGAGAAGCAGCTTCTTTGAAGGAAGTTGGTTCAAAATATGTAGACAAATTCAATTCACAATCATAAGAAACATCCATATCAATAGGTGAATCAGAGTCATCTACATCACCTCCATTTTGTCGGTTTGAATATCTAGTTCCTGTCTTTCCAACCTCATCAGGATGAACACTTTCAAGTGTCTTTGTCAGTCACTTTGGGGGACCTTTCTCAGATGGTCGGGGCTACTTCGTTGATTGAGTTGGGACTGAATCGAGATTGAGTCTCCCAATTTTGTTAATCACATCACTCAAAGTATCATCCGTTGATGGAGTTTCATGTGGGGGAGAGAGTGCTTCAGAAGAAGATTCCACAGGTTGATCTAGTATAGGAATCCCCCCTTCAAGATGTGGGAATATAATTATCAAATTCTTGAAATTATTTTGCATTTGTGAATCTATCCAAGCAATCAAGTTGCCGCTTAGCAACACTGTCAGTTTTGGATGATTCAAGAAAGATTACATCTCTAGATACAAAAAACTTTTTATTGACTTCATCATAGAGATGGTATGCTTTGGAGGTGTTTGAATACCCCAGGAAGATACACTTATGAGTTCTTGCACCAAGTTTGTTTCTATGTACCTTTGGTATCAAGGCATAACATGTGGAACCAAAGACCCTGAAATGCTTTACCGAAGGAATGTGCCCATACCACATTTCATAAGGAGTCTTGTTTCTAATAGCATTAGATGGACATCTATTCTTTACATATACAACACATAGAACTACATCAGCCCAAAACATCAATTTTACATTTTTGAAAAACATCACGGAGCGCACCATATTTAAGATTGTCTTATTCATTCTTTCAGATACACCATTCTGTTGGGGATTATAAGGCACAGTTGTTTGATGTTTGATCCCATGTTGGAAAAGATAGTTTTCAAATTCATTTGAAGTGTATTCTTTTCCATTATCAGTGTGAATAGAGCCAATATGAGATTGTGCATCATTTTTAATCCATGTATGAAAGTTCTTGAATGTTTGAAAAGCATCAAATTTGTTCTTCAATAAATAAACCCAACACATTCTGGTGTAGTCATCAATAAATGTCATCATATATTTATTTCCATTTTCAAAAGGAACAGGCATTAGACCACATAAATCTGAATTAATGAATTCAAGTTTTCTATGTGCCCTTGAATGTGAATCATGAAAAGACTGTTTGCTATGCTTTCCTAGAATGCAAGCATCACATTGCTTAAGTTTCCCAGGAATTGTAGGCAAACTAGTAACACCATTTTTCTTCAACAAGTGGAGGTTGTCATAGTTCAATTGTCAAAATCTAGCAGGCCATAATAAACTTGATGGAAATATACCTTCTTCATAATGAGAATTGTATGAGAAATTTTGTGCACGAGCAGAGGTACCGTACAGCTTGAGAAGCCTTTCTTCTTCTATACCTGTCATGACAAGTGAGTGGTCTGATGCTTTTCTCACCTCAAGCTTGCCATCAAACATATGAATGGAGTTTCCTTGCTAGAGGATGTGGACCAAGGACAGCAAGTTTCTCCTCAGTTGTCGAAGATATAGAACATGATGTAGATGAAAGTCTGGAAGACCAGGCAATTTAAGCCTGATTGTGCTAAACCCTAATGGCTTGAGTTTTGATTTGTCTATAAAGTATATTGCTCCATCAACATTGTTAGTAAAGTCTTCAAAAAAATCTCTTCTAAAAGTCAGGTGGCAAGTTGCTCTTGAATCAAGCAACCAATCATTTTTCCAAGAAGCAAGTGAAGTATTAAATAAGCCTTCATTTACTCCAATATTACAGTGTGCCACAACATAGTGAGCCGATTCAGGTGTTTTACCTTTGTCTTTGTCATTAGTTTTACCTTTGGGTTGATTTCTTTCCTGCTCAATTCTGTCCCAAGGTAACTTGTATGTGGATGCATCATGTGATCCATCTCTTTTGCAGCATATGCAGTGCACATCTGACTTTTCTCCTTGAGAGTGTCTTCCCCCCTTGCCTCTGAAATTTCATCCTCTTCCTCTCCGACCACCTCTTCCTCTAGAAGAATTCTGAGCAAGATTCTTTCTCTATGAGCAAGGCACACAACCTCTTCAGAAGACTCAGGAGCTATCTTCTTGCCAAAAGCTTTCTCTCTTTCAGCAAATTTTTTCACAAGGGAATCAAAGGTAATATCTTTGAGGTTTCCATTTGCTTGCAATGACTCAAGATAATTTGAGTACGTGGGATAAAGTTCCTTGAGAAAATCTATCAGAGGAATATCCAGTTCAACATTAGTGACTTTGATATCATGCATTATAGATTTTACTTCTGATGTAAGAGCAAGAGGATCATTATTTTGTAATTCAAGGGTGAAGAGTTTAATCATGAGTTGGACAACTTCAAGTGCAGAGTGTGAGTCATAGAGTTCCTTTATTTTTTGTAAGGCTTTGAAAGCATTTGAAAATGGCGAAATATGGCAACTCACCTCTTCATTTACTGATGTTGCAATCAATGCATAGGCCTTGCTGTTCTTATTTTCCCAAATGGCGAACTCCTTGTTTGAGGTAGGCTGTTCTGGCTCTTTGTCTCCGTCTCCAACACACACTCCTTTCCACAACTCATTGAAAATGAGGGTGTGTTTTATCTTCCAAGACCACTCAGGATAGTTCTCCTTGCTAGTGAGAACTACTCCCACAATAGATATGATTGAATGCATTGTAAAATCTGTGTACTGTGGAAAAAAAATACTTCTGCTGCAAAATTTTACTCCTAAAAAAAATCTGATTCTGATATATGAAGATAGAGGTATTATGGAAACGCAGTTGAAATAATACCAAAATAGGTAAAAATTCTGAAATCAAAGGAAAAAACCCTAAAACTCCAATCAGGCGGTCAGCATGACTGCCCCGCCTGCCTCTTTGATCTTCTTCTCAGCCAGCTTAGAAATAAGCTTGGCCTTCACGACGATGGGTTGCGAGGGCAGCTCACCCTTACCCAATACCTTAAAAAAACAACAAACTGAGTGACATCTATTAAAGGAGCACTGTCAGGGGTGGCCTTGGCCTTGACATCCTCGGGTACCAGAGACCACAGCTTGTCAATATTAACGATAGGACAATGATAATGGTTCCTCAGCTTGTGGAAATGCCTCATACCAACCTTACCAAAGTAGCCAGGACAACGTTATACATGGGCGCAACGGAGCAGCAGCGTATGCATATCAGGAACGTTATAGAGCAACATATGCATATTACACCATAACCAACAAATTTATGCCTTGATGAGTAATTGAATGGTATGGAGATTGGATGGAGAGGTCGCATTGTGGAGAGGCCGCATTATATATTTTATGCAACACGCAGGGTCGAGGTGTATCGAAGAGCAGATTTAGGTGTATTGAATGGTATGGAGAGTGGATGGAACTCACAGCGAAATGGTATATATCACTGCGTAATAAAATCACAATATACATACAACTCGATGTCTAACTCTATTTGGTGCTCGAAAATAACAATTTTCTAACATAATACCATTCACGCAAGAAGAAATCCAAGTCACCACAGCACCTCCAGGAAGCAATACCATACACCACAACACCTTCAGCTTCAGTGCACCATTCGATGCAACAACTAGCTCCAATGCAACGAATCGACTCCTTCAACAGTAAGATTACTGTTGAATACGACATGCAATAACGCACTTCAACAAATGTATTAAACAATGAATGAGATTTCGCAGGGATTTGACAGAGATGTCAGCCTACAAAAGATGTATAACATAGGCAGAATAGGCAAAAGGGAGTTAAAAAGCAGAGGGAAGCCAAAAATGGCACTGGCTCTGATACCATGTCAGACTAGGAGGTAACTCCTCAAATCAAATCATGTTATTCATTCAGGTTGTTCATTATTATATACAAGAGGGAGTGACTATTCAGTTCATCTCCCAGTGACTCTCTATCTTTTCTATTATTTATTTACATTAATTACAGTTGTTCACCCAATCCCTATGATTAGGTGTCAACAAATATCAACAAGGCAGAGAAAAATGCAGTGCTACAATGTGATGTTGTAATCTGTGAATATTTTATTTGAACCCAATGCTAAACTGGAAATGAAAAAGAAAAGAAATATTTATAATGGAAAAAATAAAAGAAATATTTATAATATAAAATAAAATATATAAATTGCAATTGGGTTAAATGATTTATTTTTAATAAAGTTAAATTAATAAAAATAATAAAATTCAATTTGTTATATTTTGATTTTGTTATTAACTTGTGAATAGGCTTTGTTACAATACCATGGGCCAATACCATGGCTTATCAATACTACAAGTCCAAAAACCATAACTTATTTCACAACCAAAATATTTTATAACAATATGACAAGATTCTTAACTGTGGATATTCACCCCCACATTATGATAGATATTATTAACTTGTAAAAAATATCCTTTGTTACAATACCATGAGTCAATACCATGGATTATCAATACCATGTGCCCAAAAAGCATAAATTGTTTCACAATCAAAATATTTTATAACAATATGACAAGATTGTTAACCATGGATATTCACCCTAACTTTACCATGGATATTAAATTGTAAATCGGCTTTGTTACAATAACATGGGCCAATACCATGGCTTATCAATGCCATATGCCAAAAACCCATAACTTATTTCATAGTAAAAATATTTTATTTTAATTTAATTTTACAACATTTTTTAATTGAATCTAAAAGGGAAAATGTTGCAATTTGAGATATATCTAAACCTTCTATCCTTGCGACTACTAAAAATATTCTCATAGAAATTAAATTAAGGTTTGAATAAAATTAAGCTAAGATGGATCTATCCCGGTTCTTTATATATATATCCATCGTAGCTAAGGATCCGAATAATAGCAAAGATTTTGGAAATTGATGGGTGGGTAAAAGTTATCAGACCATTTGGTTGCTTCCATTTTTAATCATTGTTTATAAGCATTGAGTTTTATATATATATCCATCGTAGCTAAGGATCGGAATAATAGCAAAGGTTTGGAAATTGATGGGTGGGTAAAAGTTATCAGACCATTTGGTTGCTTCCATTTTTAATCATTGTTTATAAGCATTGAGTTTTATATATATATCCATGGTAGCTAAGGATCCGAATAATAGCAAAGGTTTTTGAAATTGATGGGTGGGTAAAAGTTATCAGACCATTTGGTTGCTTCCATTTTTAATCATTGTTTATAAGCATTGAGTCTAAATTAAAAAAATCCATTCAGGTTCCTTCTTTTTAGTTGAAATTAACCTAAGATTTCGAGAGTTGTAAGGTTTAATGGATCTAAGTATATTCTACTTAAAATATAGTAACATAGTTTAAAACTATAGGCATTGAGATCATAATCTAAGGAGGAAACAGAAAAGATTTTATGTTCATGATTACAAGAAATTTTAATTTCATGTAACAAAGTTTGAGGAAGGTCTAGCATTTGCTTGCATCACTCAAGCCCTTTGAATTTGGGCATGGTAGAGTCCATTACACAAACAATAAACCACTAAAAAAAGGTGAAAAGAAAAAAGAAAAAGAATCATGCATTCTGACCCTAGAAAAATTAGGGAGGAGTGAACTGATGTGTACAATAAGGACATGAAAGCTTACTTGTCCATTGTCTTTTGATAAATTTTTGTCCGCAATCAATATCTAGATTATCATAATCATTAAACCCTTTGTACAATAAGGCCATGCACAATGCTTACTTGTGCATTGTCTTTTGATGAATTGTTGGTCGCAATCAAGATCTACATTATCATAATCATTAAACCCTCAACTCTAAATGAAATTTATGCTTTGATTATATAAACCCTCAAAATTGTTTACCCATAAGAACAAAAATCATCTTTAGTAAAAAGGAAGAACTCTCGAGAGTCCAAATTCATACCGATGTACAAATGGCCAAAATCTCCATGCCCAATGACCTTGCCCTTCCTCCATCTAATCATATGCTCTCCTAAGGTGTTTCCCATGCAAACTCCATATTTGGTTCTAATCCCATAAAATACATAGATCACGTTGATGGTCTTCCTTCTTCTAGCATTTCCACGCAGTTATCAACAAGGCAGAGAAAAATAAAGTGCTACAATGTGATGTTGTAATATGTGAATATTTTATACCCATCGCTAAACTCAAATGAAAAAGAAAAGAAATATTTATAATGGAAAAAATAAAAGAAATATTTATAATATAAAATAAAATATATATATTGCAATTGGGTTAAATGATTTATTTTTAATAAGAACTTGTTATTTTTGTGTAACACGCTAAATTAAAAAGAAGAAGAAGAAGTTAAAAATGATATTGGGATGAGTGTGAACATGTAAATATGGTCTCAATTAATAAAAAAAAAAAAATTCAATTTGTTATATTTTGATTTTGTTATTAACTTGTGAATAGGCTTTTTTACAATACCATGGATTATCCATACTACAAGTCCAAAAACCATAACTTATTTCTCAACCAAAATATTTTATAACAATATGACAAGATTCTTAACCATGGATATTCCACGGGGGCTTCACCACGTGCATTCATATTGGGGATATTTATTGAGGAAAGGGCATTCATATTGGGGGATATTTATTGAGGAAAAAATGGCATAATATATTGGGGGATATATAGTGGGTAAAGGGTTTTTATATTGGTAGGTATATAAAATGGAGTTCGAAGTTAATGAAAAAATATAAAGGGGTATAAAAAATGTTAATGAAAAATGGATACCTACAATATCTTGTCAAAGTAGGGGTTTTTAAAATTGGGAAGGTGTATTGGTTCATATTGGTAGGGGGTTAAATCATGTGATTTTATAGGTATTTTCCAATATTTTGTCAAATTAAAGGTATTGTTTAATATGCCACAAATGCATGTGATATGTTAGAGGCTCACTGAGTGAATCCCCTGTGGATATTCACCCCCACATTACGGTAGATATTGTTAACTTGTAAAAAATAGCCTTTGTTACAATACCATAGGTGAATACTATGGATTATCAATACCACATGCCCAAAAAACATAAATTATTTCACAATCAAAATATTTTATAACAATATGGTAAGATTGTTAACCATGGAAATTCACCCTCACTTTACCATGGATATTAACTTGTAAATAGGCTTTGTTACGATACCATGGGCCAATACCATGGCTTATCAATGTCATATGTCAAAAACCCATAACTTATTTCATAGTAAAAATATTTTATTTTAATTTAATTTTACAACATTTTTTAATTGAATCTAAAAAATGTTACAATTTGAGATATATCTAAACCCTCTATCCTCATGACTACCAAAAATATTCCCATAGAAATTAAATTAAGGTTTTAACAAAATTAAGCTAAGATGGATCTATCCGGGCTCTCTCTCTCTCTCCCCCTCTCTCTCTCTCTATATATATATATATAAAGAACTGGCATAGATCCATCTTATTAGCTAAGGATCCAAGGGATAGATTAAATATAGTGCATAATTTTTTAAAGTTTTTCATTATTTTATTTTTTTTTACATGATTGATCCAAAATATAGGTTTAATATTTTATAACCAATTAAGCTTTTTAATTTCGATAATTTCTTAAATGCAATACAAGGTCATCAAATTTAAGAGAGAGTTGGGGAGGGAGCGGAGAGATGGAGGGAGATAGTGAAAAAGTTGGAGGGCAGAGGGAGAGTGATGGGAGCGAGAGAGAGTGAGGTGGGAGAGAGGGAGTGAGAGGAAGGAAGAGAGAGAGAGAGAGAGATGGAGCTGGAGTGGGAGAGAGAGGGAGGAAAGAACAAAGACATAGAGAGATAGAGGTGGAGAGAGAGAGAGGAGTGAGAAGGGAGAGATGGAGAGAGAGTGAGGGAGAGAGGAAAGGAGGGAAGAAAAAGAAGAGGAGAGCATAGAGATAGGGAGAGAAGGGGAAGGGACAGAGATGGAGAAGGACAAGAGGCAGAGAGGGGAGGGGGGATAGGGATAGAGTTGGATGGAAGAAAGAGAGGTGGGGAGTGATTTGGGGGGAGAGATAAAGGGAGGTGGGAGATAAGGGATAGAGAGGAAGGAAGATAGAGATGAGGAGAGTGAGATGGAATGGAAGGGGGCAGGAAAGGGAGGGAAAAAGAAAAACATAGAGGGATAAAGGTGGAGAGAGAGGGGTGACAAGGGAGTCATGGAGAGAGAGTGAGGGAGAGAGGAGAGTGGGAGGGAATAGAGAGAAGGATATAGATAGAGAGGGAGAGAAGGGGAAGAGAGAGATAGACAGAGAAGGGGAAGAGAGGGAGAGAGTGTGTGTGTATGTTTGGGGGATGAGATAGAGAGGGAATAAAAAAGAGACACAAATACAAATATAGATATTATATAGTATTATATAACCAACCTAGATCCATATTATACCTATAACTATCAAGTGCCGAGAGGGATCCAATCTCTCGAGGTGCAAACATTTCCTCAAGTTTTGCACTAGAAAAAAAAGTTTGCACCTCGAAAGATTGGATCCCTTTCAATGCTAGATAGATCTAGGGTTAAGATGGATCTAGGTCAGTTAATATGAAATTAAAGTAGTTTTTATTTGATATTGTAGTCTTAAAAAATAAAATTTCTCTTCAAATTAATTTCAAATTGGAACTAGATCCAATTAGATTCAATGAATAGATTTTTTTAAAATACATAAAACAATTTTTTTTACTAAAAAATATATTTTTAAAATTACAAATTATTAGAGATAAATAATGCAAAGTTGGCTCACCTATACACCATGTGAGGATGAAGAAGTGTTTAGGAAAGGATAACCTTTCAACCAATCTTTAAGAACCTTTCAATCCCATATCACTTGTAAGTTTAGATTGCTTGACACAATTAAGATGACTAACATAAAAAAACTGATTCATATTATTGTAGTACTTGTTAGGCAGTTGTATTTTTGTTCTTAGACTAAATTAGTCATTCATGTTAGTCATTTTTAGTTGTATTACTTACTAGCTAGTCACATATTTTAACCCGCGACTAAATTAGTGATTTATGTTAGTCGTTTTTCGTTTGGTCACTTAAGATTGCTTATTTTTTGTAGTATTTCACTTGGAAAACTTGTGGTGACTAAATTATTTTGTTAGGTCCCTATACTACTAGTGTAACCCCTTATTGTTATTAGTACAACCCCCTTATTATATTTTTGTGTCCATGTAATCCCCATATTGTTATTATTGTGCCCCATAGAAGCCCACTATTGTTATTATTGTTCCCTTGCATTATTATTGTTATGTCGGCTCTGATTATATTATGACCCCTTAGACTCCTATATATAGAAAGGAGGTCTTGTCATTTGTATCATCCAAGAATTGTTCATTTCTGTAATGTAAAGGAGGTTTCCCCCTCGAAGATGTTTATTTCTAAGGTGTTTATCTATCTTTTATATCTTTTTGTGAGCTGGTTTCATAACATTTGGTATTAGAGCTTTGTATTCTAGGGTTTCGTTGCTCCAAACAGGTCATCGTGGCATTTTCACTATAACTATTTTTCTGCGATGTTTCAGAAGCAAAAACACAAACCCATTTGAGACAAAATCATGTTGAAGCTCGGGTCCAAATTTCCGATCTTGTCTCTCTATATTTTAGGATATATGATCTAAGGAAGTTAGAGTTTTTGAAAGCTCCAAAATTTCATCTAAAACGGGTCATCGTGGAATTTTCACTATAACTGTTTCGCTACGAAGTTTCAGAACCTAAAAAAAAACCCATTTGAGAATAAATCGGTCTGAACCGCGGGTCCAAATTTCAAATCTTGTTTCACTATATTTTCGGATATATGATCTAAGGCATTTAGGGTTTTTGGAGACTCCCGAATTACATCCTAAACAAGTGACCTTGAGAAAATCGTCATAACTTTCTCTCTGAGCATTATATTGAAATTTCGTAAGAATTTACAGAAAGAGGACGGACTGTGTTTTGTTTGGGTATAATGTTTAGAACCTAAGGTTGAAATAGTGACACGTGGCACGTTGTACAATTTCACTCTACAGAACTAGTCTATAATTAGGTCATCGCAGGGGATTGGGAATAAATCTTTCTTAAGGAATCCAATTGCGATCATACTTGCAGAGTTAGAAAGAGGACTCAGAGGACTATTACAAACCAAAATTTCAGAACTTAAAGATCTAAAATTACAGAGTTACAGTCGTTTCAAGATCAAGCTCCTAAAATCAAGAAAAAGCGAGATGAGGAAGTTTGATGGCAAGGATCTGATAAATTGGATACTACAGATGGAGAAATATTTTGATCTACATGGTGTACGACTGTTACAAAAGGTATGTATTGCATCTAATTATTTAGAACCAAATCAATTTTTATGGTATAAAGGGCTTTGTTCTTGTAAACCACTTGTCACGTGGTTAATTTTCACGAAGGAAATGATAGCACATTATGAGGATACATAGAGAAACACCTTCTTTAGCCAATTGATAAATATAAAAAAAAGGGTTCAATGGCAGAGCACATTGAGGGCTTCCAAAAATTGAATATAAGAGTAAATTGTATTCCAGAGAAGAAAATGGTTGATGTCTTCATAGGAACTATAAAGGATAACATTCAACATGAGGTTCGTCTTTGGGAACTTGATTCACTGGAGAAGGCATTCAGGTTGGAAAGAAAAATTGAAAGTGAAATTATGGAAACAAGGAATCCCACCACTCACAACTATAATTATGGAAGTTTTTTTTCTCCTAGCCTTCGACAACCTACAAGGTTTACACAACAACAATTGGAAGAAAAAAGAGAAAAATGGCTTTGTTATAATTGTGATAGCAAATACACTAAAGGTCATAAGTGTGCTGAGAAGAAATTATTTTACATAGATTATGAAGAGGAGGAAGAAAATGATCAAGAAACATCAAAAGAAGAGGATATACACCAGGAACCCACCCTAGAGAAAGAAAAAATGAATCTGACCATATCTTGTAAAGCATTGGAAAGAATTACCACTCCTCAAACTCTCAAGATAGAAGGACATATCAAGAAAAAAAGGTTCAAAAAGTGAAAGATCTCATCGAGAAAGAAGAAATGAATCCAACCATATCTTGTAATGCATTGGCCATAATTACCACTCCTCAAACTATCAATATAGAAGGACATATCAAGAAGAAAAATGTTCAAGAAGTGAAAGATCACATCGAGCATCAAGAAATGAATCCGACCATATCTTGTAATGCATTGGAAGAAATTACCACTCCTCAAACTATCAAGATAGAAGGACATATCAAGAAGAAAAAGGTAATAGTGTTGATTGATTCGGGCAGTACCCATAATTTTATTCATTGTAAGATAGCCAAGGAATTGAATTGCTTCCTATATCTAGCACCAGAGTGTCAAGTGATGGTTGCAAGTGGAGGAACCATAAATTGCTATGGAAAGTGCCATAATATCAAGCTATCCATTGGAGACTATGTATTGAATAGCCCAATGCTTTCAATTCCAATGGGTGGTGCTGATGTTTTACTAGGAGTCCAATGGCTACAATCTTTGGGTACGATAGCTTTTAATTTTCAAGAACATTTCTTGAAATTTTTTCGGGAAGGAAAGGAAGTTGAATTGATGGGTATCGAAGGGAAACCAAGAAAGATAATCAACTCTAACAACATGACAAATCTTCTAAATAAAGAACAACGTGGCGTAATTGCACAATTATGTTCACGAGAGGATCCCACATCGAAATCATGTATTTCTCCAGATCTCCAAAATGCTTTGAACAATCATTCCAAGGTATTTGAGACTCCCAAAGGCCTCCCACCTATTCGTGATCATGATCATGCTATTCATTTGAATCCAAGAAGTGTTCCTCCAAACATCAGGCCTTACAAATATCCATATGCCCAAAGGAGTGGGAACTCATTCAAAATTTGCAGAAGATCCCAGTTCAAACAGTATTGTGAGAACTTGACAAGGAAGGAAAAATCATATTAGAACTTGAAGCAATCACAGAACCAAGAAATCAACAGCTACAAAATAGATCAATTTTAGAGTATCTCATCAAGTGGAAGAACTTACCCACTGAAGGTTCCACATGGGAGGACAAGAATTTATACATAAGCATCAAGAACTACTCAAGCATTGAGGACAACACTTTTTGAAGGAAAGGGGCATATTAGGTCCCTATACTATAGTGTAACCCCTTATTATTATTAGTACAACCCCCTTATTATATTGTTGTGCCCATGTAGTCCCCATATTGTTATTATTGTGCCCCATAGAAGCCCACTATTCTTATTATTGTGCCCTTACATTATTATTGTTATGTCGGCTCTTATTATATTATGACCCCTTAGACTCCTATATATAGAAAGGAGGTATTGTCATTTGTATCATCCAAGAATTGTTCATTTGTGTAATGTAAAGGAGGTTTCCCCCTCGAAGAGTCTTATTTCTAAGGTGTTTATCTATCTTTTCTATCTTTTTGTGAGCTGGTTTCATAACATTTTTAGTCACCTAGTCACTAATTTTTCAATTTCTACTAGTGATAGACTTATACTCAAAAAATATTTTTCTTAAAGGAATGTAAGTTCTTTTGTACAATATGTAAATATTTTTATATATCATTTCCTTTTGTTACTAAAAGTACTACGCTTTTGAAAAACACATTGGAAGTTTCTCTTTATTTTTGAATTTTTAAACTTATTTAAGGAACAATTTAGAAAGCAAAACTTTAAATTGGAATCTAAGTATTGAATCTATTTTAAATCTTTGAAATAAGATAATCATTTAGTTGTGAAATATTTTGGTTTGAAACTCGTTAAAAAATCTATTTGTTGTGAATTGGTTTTGAAAAGTTATCTTTATAAAAGTAGAAATTACTATGAAGTCTTTAGCATCTTTTACTTAAAGGGGTCATCCAAGACTCGTAAAGAGTAAATGAAACCTCCCCATCCATTTATTTTAAAAAATTTCATAGTGTAATTCAAAAATATTAAAAAAAGGTTAAAAGTTAAGAGATTTCATCATGAGCCTGCTTACCATGATCATAGGAAACTAATAAGATTAACATTATCACTATTGGAAATCAAACCAAGATAGTGGCTCTTAGTCACCAAACTTTGAGACAAGAGATCTCATCATGAGTCCGTTTGTTCAATTTTATTACAACTTGTGAATGGAATTATCATTTTCTGGCTATCAAACAAGGATAATGACTTTAAAGCAAAAAAATAATAAATAAACAAGAAAAAAGAAAAAAAGGAACTTCATTGCCTCTAAAGAATGTTATTATAATATGGATGGGATACTGGTTCATTTTGGTTAAATGGTAACTCTGTAGAGGCTATGAACGTTTGTTGGCAACAGTGGCTCTACTAATGACTAATAAGTTTATTCAATACGCTAATCTTCTAATAGTTTTTACTTTATCTTTTCAACATATTAGCAATTGGTTTACAAAAAAAAAAAAAAAAAATGTATCAACAACCATCATAAGCTTTATGATCAGACAAATTATTTCATTTCAAAGTTATCTATATCGATCTAGATTTCAATCATTTTTAAACTTTCTAAAGAAATTTCTTAATAAAGATTGACATCTCACAGAGATTAAATGTTTTATCCAGTGTGTTGCCAATTGTTGTGGTACTCAACAACCCCCCATTATCTTTAGACTTAGGAGAAATAATAATGGGGACCCTTTAAAAATCTTAGGATAGAGTCCTTCTTTGTTTAGATAAAATAAGATAATTTTTATTTTACTCTTTGAGTTTTGAATAAAACACGAAAGTTTATGAAAAAAGTCATAAAACCTTTTTAGAGATCCTTTTGTAGTTTTAGAAGATGAATTACAAGCCTAAATGAATCCCAAAATCAAAACAAATAAATGAAAAAGCTATAAAAGAGTAGGTCCTACTAAAATGTAAGCATGGTGTCAGCGATTTCAAAGGATAATCGCATAGCTAAAACAGCCAACAAGTCGAAATGCGAAATTGCAAAATTGCGATAAGCGATGAGCCGATTACTAAAAAAGTCGAAATGCCGAAATGCAAAATCACAAAATGTGAAATTGTGGAATTGCGATAAGCGATGAGCCGAAATGCGAAATCACGAAAATATGAAATGTGAAATGTCGAGCCGATATCGCATTCCATCAAGAGCCGATAACGCATTCTGTCAATTGATGGATGTCGATATCACGTTCTGTTAAACTCCAGTATTTCACTAATATTGATCCCATGCCTATATACTTTTCGGAAATCGCAGATCGCTGAGCTATGTAATGTCACCCAATACCACACGCCGATAAAATATTTTCCGATATAATGACAAGTGTCAGTATCATGTGAACAAACATTTGGAAATTAATTGACCACTCTGCATAGTTTTAATTTCGAGGTTTTTTGTTGATTGGTAATAATTTTTAGTTAATGTGAAAGGATTTCCATATAACTCGCATTGAATTGATATGACTATTTGCATCCTTCAAAGATCTTGTTGCTTATCTTGGTTTGTTTCTTTATAGGTAAATCCTAATAAAGAGTAGTTAAAGGACATGTCAAGAATAATTAAGGAAAGAAGGAAGTATGTAATACAGTAAGAACCAGTCTTACCACCTGAAGAAGTGTCTAAGATGTATCCATTGTTTACAGATACTACATGCACTTCGAATGCAGGTTCTGCCTCCTAGGAGGTGATATAAAAACTATTCGAGGATGAAAATATGAGGATAATTGTGAAACATACTGCTACTGCTGATGATTCTCCTCCAAGTAATGACGCTGCATGGAATGATGTGGCCAATTCATTTCTTCACAGAATTGTTGCCCACCCTAAAATTCTACCATATATAGATATGGTGAGATGGGTTGTCGACTAACTGGACATCACATACAGAATGTTTATAATGCCAAAGAAGGCTATTATTGGGTCTTTTAAAGCTAAAGATTTGAGGAAAATGTATCATCTACCTCCACCTCATAAGAGATATGATACACAATTCATCCAGAAATTCATGCAAGAGAATTTGAACCTTGTGGACCTGATCAGAAAATGGAGAACGGACCCGAAAAAAACACAAGCAAGAGGATAGGGTTATGTATTCATTAGCCTCCATTATTGGCCCTTTCTGTCATATTGTTGCTACGTTATGTCGCCTATATGGTTATCTAAATACACAAAAATTCTTTGAAGAATGGGTGTCATTGATAGAAGCCTCTTCTAATGGCTATATCATGGATTGGGCAACTATATTATCCAATAATTTGACCACCCAAATCTGCAATTACAGACAAAAGCGCAATGTTATTGAAAGAATGACTCCTTTCTTTATGAGCGCCTATGTCATGGACGCAATTTGTTTTTCTTATGATTTGCCATCTCTTCGATGGAAATGGATAGACCAATTTCCTAGCCCTATATCTGTTTATCTCGATATCCTTTGGGAATCGAAATACCATGCTCACTTCTACAAAATCTGTCATGAGGTCATGCTCCCTATCCACCAAGAAGTCTTTGGCAAGAAAGCCCCTAGGCTTACTACAAAATCCAATAAAGACGTAACGCCTATATGAAATTGGTTTGGGGAAGAATCATTTACCTACATTTTGGTTTTTGTAGCCTTTCCCATCCTCGGGTTTTCCTCCTTTTTGTCCCAGATAAGTTGTTGGCCAAGGAAGTCGCTTATCAAACAGTTGGTAAGGGCTTAACTAAAGTACTTAAAGATGCCAAGAAATTCGCCTGGCCATGTTTTCCCATTTCTTGTGGTACTTATGCCTTAGAAAATTTCAAGCATTCCTCAATTGAAATTGAACAATTAAGAGCCTTTAATTTTCCAACCATACTAAATAGACCATATGACCCACATGGTGTAGCGAAATATGTTACAACACAGGCTAAGCTCAAACCATTTTTAAATGAGCCTGACAAGTTTGATGATTTGTTTGAAATGGTTCCAGAATATTATATGGTAGAGAAATTAGCAGCAGACCATCTAAGTCCTGACGAATTGATTAGATTCAATCAATATCGTCAGTGAAGAATAGCCCATTTGCCTGAATCCTTGTTAAAGCAATTCTGATAGAATTCATAAACTTCAGATGCATCAGCTTCCTCCTCAAAAGCTCCAATTATTTCCCAAGTCTCTGAAACAGCTACTATAGTTGTTGAGCAAACAAGAGAAATCAAAGAGGATAACAAATTGGATGAATTATGGGAGGAGTTCAACTATGTTTTGAAAACAGAAGAAGCTTGGGTTATAGATGTCTCAGTCGATATACAAGGAGAGCAAGTTATAGTAAGCAAAGAGATAGAGTAGGTTCCAAAGACTACAGGGACAACCTCATTTACTGTTGAGGCTTCCCAAGGGGATATTATTCCTAAAAATCCTAAGAATAATATTAATGCTGAGATTGTCAATCAATCAACTGTTGTTGATGATATGGAGATAATTCATGCATTTCCTACTGCCGAGATAGTCCTCAAGATTGAATAAATCCCACCTTTGGATGTATTTTACAGTCCAAAGCATAAAGTAGTAATGAGAAGGTCAAGGAAGAAAAGAAAGCTAGAATAGCACTAGTTACAAATGAGACTCCTTTTAAAGTTCTTTGGAAAGGAAATCAAACAGCCCCAGACGAAGAATTGAACATATTATCTCAGTTCGAAGGAGATTATGCTAGTTCTACCATTGACAAAGATGTGGAGTTACAATTGCTAATGAACTAAAAGGATCAAAGGATTTTCCAATTGGAACAAACTTTTTAGATAGAAAATAAAGTGAATTAGAAACAATGGCAAGCAAATCTTACCAAGCTGTAGAAAATGTTTAATGATTTAAAGATACAATTTGAATCTAAATTGAAGGACAAAGATGAACAAATATTGCATTTGCAACAAAGAATAGACCAGATGAGAGAAAATCCAGATATAAATGAAGTCTGCAAGGAAGCATCAGAACTAGACATACTCTTAACAAAGCAGCATGTTATCTTCTGTCACAAATTGGCCTTAATTCATGAATTGTCAAAGACCAACGATTCTTTAGTAAATCAATTGTCTAATTTGAGGACATTTTATGAAGATATCGACAAGAAAATCTCTGAGTATATAGATTGGCAAGACAGTGCTTAGGGAATATCATCTATTCTTCCTCGGATTGAAGAATCACAGAAGGATATCATGTTTGGTGACTAGGATATCAAAATGAAACGGGCAAAGATGGCTATTATCAAAGCCAGAAATCTTGCCTCAAATTTCACCGAATACATCACAGATACTTTATTGCAAGCCAATCTAATTCAGGAATTCCCAAAGGACACCTTACAAGATGTAAAATATTTGAAAGAATCTTGGCAAGAAACATTTAAACAAAAGGTTCAAGACATTCAGAGTTTATCGCAAGCGAACCTTGAAAGTTATTGGCATTTTCTGGTGAAGCCTCATAGTCAGTGGCTCGTGCTGAGGTGTCTCTCAAATGCACGAATACAGTTTCTTCCAACACTTAATGATGCAGTGTGTATGGGACAAATGCGCATGAAACCAATACACCCCCCCCAGCTGAAGTCGCTCACGGAAATATACAATCTTAAAGAGCAGATGAAGAATCAATATGGAGCACAGTCATGAGTTCTTGTTGTAACAAATCACAAATTTAACTGTCCTCTATCTTAGCTTAATTTGTTAAATCTTTTTGAATACTTTTATTTTAAGTTTACTAATTTTATAATATTAATAGGTTATTTAAACCCCTTTCATGAATTTAGAAAGGGGTCTAGAATTTTGAGAAGACAGCTTTGAACTTGCACTATTGTTTGATCCAAAGTTATCTAATCAAGAAGCTAAGCCTAAAATCTATATTTTTGATAAGCAGAGTGATAATGCATTGCGTACTATTATCTTTGTGATATTATGTATTGCTGATTTAGACAATGAATCTCTTATGCATTATTTCATTATATAAATGTTTTGAAAACAATCATTCATTATCATTATTGATGTGCAGAATTGGATGATTTGTGATTATGTATGAGATAATGAGATCTTTTTATGTGATTGAGTTTTAACTAACTAAATTAATTAACTATTTAATTAATTTATTTTATCATATAGGATTTCTATTCATTAAAGTATTGAATGATCTATATCGTTAATTAATTTGTGAAACCTTTTTTGAACCACATGTGAAGATGTACTATCCTGGGAATTAAGTTTATTCAGTAATTTTACCATTAGATATAAAGTCATTTCATCAGTTTTCATCTGTTACTATATTAAATCTCCTTAAAATGGGAAACGAGTCGCTTTATATCCAGTCGAACCCGCCAATTTCAACGGAAACAAAGTTTCTTTAAGCTCCCGATTGGGTGGTGTTCCCTGATGTTGAGGCAGTGAAGTCCAGCCTTCAACACCACCATAACTCAAGAGGATGCCATGTCTGCCACCATTATTCATGGAAAATGGGATAGCCACATGCTTATGATGAAGAAGGCTCTAGAGAATTCCATATTGCTAATTTGGTTAAGATTTAAGAAAGACAAATCTAATTACTAGTAGACAATCAGGTTGTGTTATAACTAAGCCACTAAGAGGAAAAGGGATTTTATTCCTTCAAGTGACCTTTTTCCATAGATGAGAAAAAATAGCCGAGAGGGATAGGAGATAGAGCACACAAGGAGGATTTATGCACTGTAGTGGCCAATAGGCCACAAACCATACTTCTTTATACTCACAATAATTTTCTATTTAGATAAAGAGAGTAAAGTGACCTCACCTTCCAGCCGGGTTTTCCCCCAAAAGAGACTCCCTAGTTATATCTTGTGCCAAATCATGGTTTGTGAGTTTTTAATTCATTGTTCTTTCTTTTTTGCATAATTTTAATTTGCATGCATACACAATTAACAGTAATCTACAAATCCATAAATCTAAAAATAAATAAAGCCCTAATACTATAGATTTCAAATTTTTAAATATAGTTTTATCATATCTATCGAGACAAATTGTCGAGTGGAATATCCATGGCAGTTTAGGGATCATTCACATCCTCTCAACTTGATAGATATGGGCCTAATATGGAGGATTAAGTTGGATCTATGATGGTATATAAATGGCTCATTATTAGACGGATCATGGCCATGTTTATTTTTATTCATGAGGGCTTCACTTAATGAACCTTTAACATATCACACACGTTCATGGCATACTAAACAATACCCCTAATTTGACTACATATTGGAAAATACCTCTAAAAATCAAATTATTTAACCCCCTAACAATACAAACCCAATACACCTTCCCAATAATAAAAAAAACCCTAATTTCACTAGATATTATAGCTATCCATTTTTTCATTAAAATTTTGTATACCTATTTATATTTTTCATTAACTTTGAGCTCCATTTTTTACACCTGCTAATATAAAAAACCTTTACCCCCTAATATATGCTCAATATATTATGTCATTTTATCCTCAATGTATATATCCAAATATATATATATATATATATATATATATATATAGTAAGCTTGGCAGGACTACATCTTCATCATGTCCAATATACCACCTCGATCGAGGCAGGGAATTGAACCGGTGATCTCACATCAAGGAGTGCCTTAACAAAGCACATGATCACCGTCTATCCAAGACCCCAAGGAAAATATATATACCCCAATATAAATGCATGTGGTATGATATTATTGTCCTATTGAAGCTTTCATGTGTTTATTACACCTAAATGATATCAATGATGTGAGATCTATTGTAAAAAATTTGAAACCATGTTAAATAATCTATTCTTGATATTCCAACTTTTTCCTTGTTTTTCCAACTTTTTGGGAAGGATTAATAAACTCTTGGTTATCAAATTTGAATCTTACTAGTTCTTTTATGTTTCCATCACTGGTGTTTTATTTGTTCCTTTATGTTCATGTGAAAACATTTATGCATTTGGGCCTGAACATAATGGATGTCCATAAGAAAAGACAGTCAGTAGTAAACTTGACAGATACTGTAAGAACTCTCCCTAATCATGAAGGTTTTGTATATTTCACTGCCTCTTTCATGTCAGACATTATTCCATTATAAAAAGTTATGTTCCACCATGCCTCTTACCAAAAGCCCAAGCCTTCTTACAACTTAGCAAAGATGTCAAAGTTGGAGATTGGTTTCAATTTGAAGATCATGTTGAGATCAGATTGTATGGAGCAGAGGTTGCCCCTTACAGGCTTCCTTCTTTTGTGCCAATGAGATTGTTTGCTCTGGAATTCATTAGACAAAGTCTAAATGTGGATCAAATTCATTTTATACCAGCCAATAAGGGCCATTTATTCAAGTTGCCCAAGACTTTGGGGCCTTTCATTGTTAATAATATACAAGCTATGGAATAAGTTGAGAGAATACTTCGAGATATGCAACTCCAGCAAGGGGAAAAGTGGCCTTATGATCCTCACCATATCATTTCAAACAGAAGGGTAGAGAACTCTTATGCTCCCTACACCCATGAGTCCAGACCAGATATTGAAAAATTGGCCAATGGTGGTAAATCTGAAACAAAAAGGGGAATGGAGATTGAAACTCCCCATCCTATTGAAAAAGGCTTGAAAAGAGAAGTTGAAGAGATAATTGATTTAGATGATGAAACAAGTCACAACTCTAAGAAGCCAAAATTGCATGAAAAGGAGAAGGAGTTTGAGCCTCTGGTTGGAAGTTCCTCTACTGCATTTGGTTTTCAATTGCAATTGGGAGAAGTGACATGCACACCTTCTTCCCCTATCCTTGAAGAATATTCACAAATTTTTATTTCAGTTTTAAAGGAAATGTATAGCCAAATTGAAGAGAAGAACAAGAAAATTAAAGAGAATGTTGTGTACCAGCTTGAAGCTCAATCAATTTTAGAATAGGACAACACCTCCTAAAACAAATAAAAAATTAAAAAAAAAACAAGTAAGATCATAACAATTAAAAATTAATAAACAATTAATATTAATAATTAATTAAAATAATAAAACAAATAAATATAAATATAACCCTTGCTTACGTATTTTAATTTTAATCAACAAATTAATTAAGATACATATGCATACTTAATTTTAATTAATAAATAAATGTGTATATGCACATATACATATTTAATTTTAATTAATAAATTAACATGGATATGTATTTTAATTTTAATTAATAAATTAATTAGAATTAAAATAATTATTAATAAATTAATTAGGATTAAAATAATAATTCATCAAACATAATAAATAGAGAGTTAATTAATAAATAATCATGTACATGTATTTTAATTTTAATAAATTAATTAAAACTAAAACAATTTGAATTAACTAAAGAATTAATTATGTATTTTATTTTTATTTTTAATTTAAAAATTAATTAAAATTAAAATGATTAGAATAATAATTCATTAGAATAAGACAATACATCCTAAGACAAATTAAAAATTAAAAATATAAACAAATAGAATCTTCACAATTAAAATTAACAATTAATATTTATAATTAATTAAATATATAGTTCAATTTTAATTAATAAATTAATTAAAAATAAAATAATTAAACAAACAATAAATTTAAAAATCAATATAATTAAATTAAAATAGATATAATTAAAACATGAAATAATTAGGACTAATAAAATTAAACAATAATACAATTAAATAGAACAATTAAAATAAATTAAAGACCTGTCGGCTAAGCATCTCAGGCATCTCTATATATATTTGGCAAATAAGACCAGTCTCTCAATTAATTCTCTCACATCCTGAAGATGAACCATCGTTGTTGGTTCGAAACGTTGATCTAAAAACAAATTAAATGCGATGGATCCGGAAGAAAATCTACACAAACATGAAACTCGCAGAAACCTCAAAGACAAAATACTCTTTCATCAGCTGTAAATCTAACTGTGGATGAAAGGGAGATTCCATTTCCTAATAAAATTAACTTGCACATGAAAACTGGAGAATTGATTTACAATGATTTGAGTAAAACATCCCTAGCAGCAAATAAGACAAAATCTTTATTGGTAAAAATTGTAAATCAGTTAAAGTTAGAAAAAAAAAAAAAATTCCAGAGCTTTGTTTACTCAGAACGAAGAGTTAAAGAAGTTAATTGTCAAAATTGGTGCCAATCTTGAAGATAGATATGTTGTACAATAACTCTTACAAGGAGCAGAGACATAAATCCAAGTTCTTAGAAAGAAGTTGAAGTTTCCCGTTGTAGAACATGTCATCGCCGTAGAGGTAGCCCAAGTGGAGAAACAAAAGGATATTTTGACCAGAGAGGTGCTAGAAAGAAACAAATTAGTGGATCCCTTAAAAGAAATGAATACTAGCTTACAGCAAGATGGATACTCATGTCTGTACCATGCTAGTACAACCAGACTTAGAGGATCTAGCTGATAAATTAACCAGGGTTATGACAGAATTAAAAATATCAGAAGATGAAAGGAAGAAGATGCAAAATAACTTGGATGACACACAGGAACTCTTGAATATTAAGGAAAGACAACTAACAATGGAAAATGATAATGAATCAAAATATCAAAAGGATTATCAAGCGGCCTACAATGAAATCAATGAATTGAGGGTAAAAGTAAAGGCCAATATGTCACTCATACAGGCAAGAGAGATAATTTTGAATGATATCATTCATCAAGTAAAATCTATCTGGGACAGTGTGTTGATAATGGCAGAAGAAAAGATGATTGTTAGGGACCTGGGAAGCATCATTGCTTCTCATGAGGAGAAAATTCAGCAACATGCGCAACTGGCAAAGAAGATGATTGATTTTCTTAATTCCAAGTCTTCTCAGGAATTAAGAACTATGCAGGTGGAAGACATAACAGAGTTGGTGCTAGAGTTTAATAAGACGATGCATAAAAAATTGTACAGGAAAACAACGAAGGCTAAGATTGGTGAAATTAAAGAATTTGTTCTAAGATTTAACACAAACTTTAATAAGAGAATGAGGGAAGAATTTCCCCTGGGAAACTTATGAAACTTTGTTGGTGGAAGCTAAATGCAAGATTGACTCTTCTCATGAGAAGGCATCAGTTCTCAAAGGGGCAACCATTGTCAATTATCTTCATAGGGACTTTCAACTACTGTGGTTGGTTAAAACTCTTTTTACAGAAAATCCATCTTATTGTAGAATCACAAATTTTAGAATGGCTCATACAAGGTTTATTAAGTGTCCAAGTTCAGATGTCACTATATGGAAGAAATGCAGAACATGGATGTCTCTAATAGTAGAAACAACAAAAGTTGGACCTTCAACAAGCGATCCTACACAGGAATCATAAGTCATCCAGTGAAAGATAGCCACCTAGATTTATTTTATGAAATTTTGAAAATATTATATTTGTAATGGTTACACAATTTTGTTCTTAGTTTTATAAAAATATAAGTCCTCAGAAGGACCGAGTAGGGCTAAAGTAGTTTGGTAGTTTTGTGACAGTTAGCAGTTTTTATAACTATCACGATTGGAATGTAACTATAAAAGAAACTTGAGAGAACCATTTGGGGTTCCAATTTTTTACTTCAGAAGGCAAGAATTTTTTGTGTAATGTTTTTATCATTTCTTGGAGAATAATAAATATTTTCAAGGTGATTCCAAATAGTCTTTTGAAACTGATATATATTCATGTTCTTTGTAAATCACTTAATGTATTTCTTCTATGGAAAAGAGTAATGAAGATGCTAGTTGTTTTTATCATACATATTTATTGAAATTATAGTACATGTCATCTTAAACTAAATAACCTTAATATGCACTCCTCTTTTCTGCAAGTTCATTTCTCAGTCTTCAAATTTTCTTCTAAAGTTTGAGGCAAAAGATTTTACAATAAGTAGCCTTTCACTTTGGACTTTTTATCATTTCTCTCTATCACTTCGCTACAAATTTAGATCATTTTCATTGTCAGTGAGGCCACCTTGAAAGGTGTCTTTACCCAAGACATTTTCTTAGCATTACCTATGTAACAGTCTTTTGAAATGTCGTAATGGGGCAACAAGTGAAATCTATTGTCTTTCTGTGTAGATTTCCTAGGCATTGACCTCTACTCAGCCATGGGTTGTCTCGAGGGTTACAACAGGGAAAACATGACACATTCATGTCATTTCTAGAATTTTGTTAATATTTCATTTTCAAGAAAGGAATGAAGTCTCATATGTACTAATTAGGATAGTTAGGTTAGTCGCATGCTCATACAGTTGTGTAGTTCAGACAATTGTAGCATTCTAGATATTTTTGAAACTATTCTTGTCTTGGTTCTCCCTGTAAAAGGGATGAATATCTCATTAGAAGAGGTTTGATTTTCAATGCCAAAGGCTATCGTTTTCCTGCAATTTTTTCAAGTTTTGAAGCTTATCAGATGTATGTTGTTCTTGAAGATTAATGAAGAAGTTTTTGTTGATTTCAAGTACTGAGATGTTTAGTATGTAATTCATTTGTTGTTTATTATTTCATATGTGTTTCTATCCTCTCAGAAATTGTGTAATTGTAGATATTGGAATTCAATCTTGTATAATCAATTTACCTATGTAATGTTATGGAAAATTGTACCTGTAATGTGTGGGATTGAAGGCCTTAAAATGTGCCCCATGGTTTCTAAAGCTCATTTCCTTTATCTTGTTCATGATCCTACTGGGATTTGGTGCATAGGATTTTGTGTCTGTCCAACCCTCTGCACTGAGTTTCTCTCCTTGTATTTACTATTTCACATATACTGCAACGACCATTGAAATTTCACTCTATGTGTGTCAGCCACCATAACTGACCATTAAATCTTGGGAATGTTATATTTTTTAAGTGTATACTGAATCTGCCTCGAAGTAGGGTGATTGGACCAGATTTCATATAAGTTTGTATCTATTTCTTGAGAAGAACGAATAAATCCTTAAGACACACTAAGAAGTCCTAGGCACTGACCCTAATCCTCAACCTGGGGGTTGTCTCTAGGAGCGACAACACACTTTGGCCTCGTTGTCGAGGAATGAATAAAAATATATTTCCCTGGGTATAAATTTGTGCATTCCTTTGTCCAATGAGCAAAGAAAGTGTGGGTTGAGATCTCTCATCTAAAGGGGTTTTCAAAATGGTTCTTCCTACATTATTGGCCAACAACACCCCCTCCCCCCCATATTTTTCTTATGTTGTTGGTTATCCTCATCATGTACCTCCATTTCAAGAATGGTATACCTATTTTCCTATATTCAATGGAAGCACAAATGAAATCCCAACACAACACCTTAAGGACTCTCATGAATGCATGGAGAAACATGGTATTGCTCATGAAGATGTGAAAATTAAGTTGTTCATGTATTCTTTGGATAGAGACGCTAAGGGCTTGGTACAAAACCCTACCTCATTGCAGCATATCTTCTTTGAAGAGCTTCCACATAACATATAATTATTTTTGCAAACGTTTATATCCACTGGATTCTCTGTTTAAATATTGTTGTGAACATTTTAAAGTTGAAAATATTTCTAAGACTGATGATGTTTTTAAAGATGTTTGTGGATCTTAACACTAAGAAAACATATACCTGCATCAAGAATCACTACCCAACAATCAATAAAAGGAAGGAGACATTGTTAAGCTACAAACAAATGCTCCAGGTCTTATTCTGTTGAATTTGATGGTTCTATTTTTTATGATTTGTATGACTCAGATGGGGAGTTGGGTTCTCTAGAACAACAATAGTCCCAGTCATGGGAAGTTGTACAAAAAGAGGAAGTTGGAAATGGGGTTAACAAAGAGGCTCCAGTTTATGACTTACATCCTTTAGAGGGAGAACAAGGTATGAGCATATGCCAAAGACAACCACAAGTAGAAAATGATTCCCAACAAATAAAGATAATTTCTTCTTCTAGGTATATATCAATAGTTTCCAACCAGTTTTACTTGCCCATGTTCATACCTATCTCTATTTTTGAAGTTCAAGAAGCTGGTAATAAAGTTGATGAAGATTCTCTGATTTATTATTCATATGATTCAAAGGAGGACAAGATTGCTGCATATTTTCAAAAGGATTTGCTTACAAGCAAGTGGGAAGAAGATTACCAGCAATAATTTTTTCAAGAAGAGCCCAAATTTGAAAAGCTAAGCAGTAACTATGGCTGCCCTATGCAAAAACATTCATGTTAGAAAATTGTTCAAGAAAATGAAGCAGTTGCGAATTTTTCTCATCAATTTTATGATCCTGTAGTTTAATACATGATGAGAAAGAAGGAAATGAAACTTGACTATGTTTGGAAATTATATTTTGATGGGGCCTACTCTAAGGAAGGAAATGGAGCAGGTGTGTTGTTGATATCTCCAGAATATTTGCAAAAGGACCTACTTATAAGAAAGTGGGAAGAAGATGACCAACAACAATATTTTTAGCAAGAGCCCAAAGTTGAAGAGCCAAGCAATGATTGTGGTTGTCTTATGCAAAAATATTTGTGTCAGGGAATTGTTCAAGAAAATGAAGCAACCAATTTTTTCTCCCATCCATTTTATGACCCAATAACTGACTACATGGCATATTTCTTTGGTCAACAACATACATCAATTCTGAGGTATGTGTCAAATTTTTTTTCTGAATTTTCCATGTGGTATGTTCCCATTTTAATTGTTAACTTTCAAGAGCACATTGGCATAAGGTCCAGTACTCAGATGTTGGGCTGGTATCATTGGAAGGTTGAATTCACTCGAGTGAATTAAGCCTTGTATGCAACTAGGAGTAGTAGGAGTTGTACATAAATAAGCTCACTATGTGAGCATTTAATTTCCAATTTTTAGAAGTTATAGTTTTGCATTTCAGTTTTTATAAGGAGAAGACTTCCAACAAAAAACGTTTCAGGGAGATTTTTTGGTTCAATATATTTTTTACTCCATGCCCAACAAGGCTACTGGTCTATAGGTTCTCAGCACCTTTCTAGCAAGACATTATCCCCAATAGGAGCCGATGTTGTAACCCCTTTGTGTTTCCTAAAATTGTTGTACTATAGAGGGTTTTGGTTCATGAGCTCAAAGAGTATTTGGGACTCTATATCTAGATAAAAATGGAGGAGAAAGAAAAAGAAGGTGAAGCACAAGAGGCGATGGAATGTGGGATTTTCCCCACTTTTAATTTCAAATGGTTAAACAATGATTACTTACCAGGCAGGTCCCCATCCATCCAAGAGTGGCCTCATCCTGGAGGAGCCCCAACAAGGTAACAAGTGCAAAAATTAAAGGCAACACTTGCCCCTGGAAAGACAAGGTCAAAAGGGAAAATTTGGTAGATCAATGGTTACAATGGATTCAGAGGGTTGAGCGTCATCTCTAATCCCACCCAAGAACCCCACTAGAGGAAGATAGATGAGCCCACCATCTATCCGGCAAGCATGGTGACAACACCCACAGTCGGGGCCATTGTTGGGTGAGCGCAGCAGGTGAGCGTGAAACCATTTGACACGCACCCTCCTTCGTCGTTTTCCACCCAAGCCGACTACGCCACATGTATCCTCCACATCACCTGTCAACATGCGTGGAGATCTATTCACATCCACAACGTCTAATTACCTTCGGTTATCAAGAGAAACGAAGCTTAGGAGGGATCCACGCCTTCAGCTACACGAGAGACCTAAATCCAAACAATGGCAGATTTGGGAGCTCAAGAAAGATAAGCATTAATTTTTTATCAACAAGGATCAATGATCCATTAACTAGAGAAGGACCGTGAGAGGAGGCTTTGTATATATATGTAGTGGTCATAAAAGGGCTACAGAGAAAGGGAGATTGTAGAAGCATTCCAGAAAAAGACAAAGGTCAGAACATAGTCGAGTGCAGACAATGTCAAGTCATAGTAGAAGCGTTTTTGAAGAAGAGTAGAATGGAAAAATACTTTGTGTTTTAAAACTTGGAGGAGAGATCTGAAGAGAGCATAGACCTAAAAGGAGTTGAAGTACATAAGTCAGGACTGAACCAATAAATCCTAACACTTAGCCAAATTTTTCTTTTGGAAGAAGTTTGTCAATAGAAAGAAACGGGGAAACATAACTAGCACTAGACAGAGTCAGGAGACAATATTTATAGTACCGGGTCGGAACCCTGTAACATTTATAAAATGACAATTCCCAAAAACGCCAGGCACCAATGATCCAACAATTTTCAGAGTAGGGTCCCTCTATTGACAAAACCTCACAACAGATATCCCAGAATCCCGGAAGGGCGAATCCCATGAGTTATTTTAAAAAGGCTTCGGGCACAAGGGATATGTTAGTAGACAAAAGGTTTCTCCGCTACTCGGGAACGATTGTTAATAGAATCATGTGACAGAGATTTGTCCTAGGAGGTTGGAAACCTCAAACCCTTTAACATATTTTAAATTGAATATAAATAGAGCGTCGGGGTTGCGGGGGGCAGTGAATATTAGTGGGGAAATCCCAGAATCCTGTAACTACTTCTAATTGTATTTAGAAAATACCAAGGGACTAGGGAGCGTCAAGTGACGATGACGGGAACAACTTTTCATTCCCAGGATCAGTTAAATGATGGACTTTTTGTGACCATTTCCTGTGTAATTCCTCCATTGTGCTAAGGCCTCTCCACTATGATTTTTACAGGGATTTTGATCATGATCGATGGAAGGAAGTTCCCACAAGAAGAGACAACTCCAAAAGGGGTCGATTTAAGCAGTTAGAGGAGAAAATCATGGGTAAAATGGCAGGAAACTATGGAGGGAATATAATGGCAAGAGTGTGGTCATTTCTTCAACTCACCATGAATCCGAACAGTGGGGCCTGGGCCTGCCTCGGAATATAAACAGAGTCGGCAATGGAGATATTTTTTTGGGAAATCATGACACATTCGTGTCATTTCTACAATTTTGTTAATATTTCATTTTCAAGAAAGGAATCAAGTTTGTTATGTAATAATTAGGATAGTTAGGCTAGTCACATGCTCAAATAGCTATGTAGTTTAGATAGCTGTAGCATTCCAGATATTTTTGTAACTTTTATTGTCTTGGTTCTCCCTATAAAAGGGATAAACATCTCATTAGAAGAGGTTTGATTTTCTATCCCAGAGGTTGTATTTTTCTGCCAAATTTTCAAGTTCCAGAGCTTATGAGAAGTTTTTGGTGATTCCAGGCACTGATATGTGTAGTATGTAATTCCTTCTCTATTTATTATTTCATATGTTTTCATTTCCTCTCAGTAATTGTGTAATTGTAGTTGCTGGAATTCAATATTGTATAACATATTCGCCTATGTTATGTTATGGCAAATGGTACCTGTAATGTGTGGGATTGAAGGCCTTAAAATTCACTTCATGGTTTCTAAACCTCATTTCATTTATCTTGTTCATGATCTTACTAGAATTTGGTGCATAGGATTATGTGTTTGTCCAACGCTCTGCACTGGGCTTCTATCCTTGTATTTTCTTTTTCACCTATACTACAACGACCAATGAAACTACACTCTTTGTGTGTCAACCACTATAACTAAAAAATAAGTCTTGGGAATGACATACCGTTTAGGCGTATATTGAATCTGCCTCTAAGTAGGGTGATTGGACCAGATTTCATAAGTTTGTATCTAATTCTTGAGAAGAATGAATAAATCCTTAAGACACACTAAGATGTCCTAGGAACTGACCCTTCTCCTCAACCCGAGGGTTGTCTCTAGGAGTGACAACAATTACTATTGAAAATGAGGCTATGAATTTCCTTAGGTACTTTGTTGCCTCAATGAAACTCTTGGCCTCAAAAACATTAGTAGGCACCAACCATTTCATGATGGATTCCATCTTGGAAATATATATTTTTAGCTCTCCTCCACCTATCAAAAACCCCAGATACAGCTAAGGCTAATGTGAAAATTCAAACTTGAGATATGTTAGTATCTAGTGCTTCTTTAATGTCTCCAACACCTGCATCAAATGTGGGATGTGCTCCTGCCAAGTAGCATGGTATACCTATATATCATCTAAATAGAAAATAACAAATGAATCTATAAATGGGTGCAATATATCATTCATTAACCTCATAAGTTCATTGCATAGGCCAAATGGCATGAAGAACCACTCATACATTATATCTTTCCTGGTTTTGAAGGTGATCTTTTGGGTATCTTCTTCTCTGAATCGAACCCAGTGATATTTAGACTGTTAGTCTAGCTTGGTGAATTATTTCACTTGTTACAGTTGATCCAATAGATCATCTATTCTGGATGGCGGGTACCTATTATTGATATTGATTTTGTTCAATGCCTTATAATCTATACACATTCTCCAATTCCCATCCTTCTTTGGCATGATGATGATGGGTGACCCACATGGTTATCTACTCGATCAATGACACCATGTTCCAACAGTTGTTGCAACTACTTTTCTACCTCGCTTCTATAGCAAACTATTCGTACAACCCATTGTTTGGAAATGGGGAGTCTGACAATAGCTAGATCTCATGCTCCACTTCCTTCTTGGGTAGTATCCCTTTAGGCTCCCAGAACACATCCTTGTATGCCTGTAGCAACTCTTCTAGTTATTGTTTTAGTTTCTTAGTACACCTCTCGAAGGATTCATTTTCTCTTACTGACTCTTCTATAGACTAATTTTCTCTTAACAATAGTACAATGTACTTCTTTGCTAGAATTGATCAATTTATTTGCTTGCTTAACACTTAAGAGTGAAATTTTCGACTTGCTTTTGTGCACATTGATGGTGAATGATTTTCCATCCTTGACGAGTTGGTACTAGTTGGCTCTCCACATGAATATTTCATATCACATGTACATGTAAGGACTTCTCAATGCCACTCCGCATACATCAAGGGGAACTACATCTAGTTCTACTTCATCAATAAAATCAATGGTGATAGAAAATCTAATTTTGCAATAATTTTTTTCTTTATCTCTACATCCTTATTTACCCATCCTGATGGATATGGGCTTGGATGATCAAAAAATTCCATCCCAATTTGTTGACCATCTCTATTGCAATGAGATTTTTTTGTGATGCTAAGTCAAACAGAGCATCAATATTTGTCTTCTTAACATGTATATTTATATGGAAGGACCTAGTCTTTTCACTCTCTTCCTATTGGTGAAGGCTACTCAAATTCACCTCCTTCATCCACATCTAATTTGATTTCAATTTGGTTGCTCAAATCATTGGCCATGAGATTCTTCTTCTTATTGTATTTCTTTTGGTTCTTCAAGTTAATCATTGGATGAAAATTTGAACACTTCTCCTCTATATGACCATTGATGTTATAGTGGTTACTGGGGTGTTTGCACTGGTGTTCTAACAGCCCCATGTTAAAAGTTCATGTAATAAAGTTAATAAAGGAAAAATAAGACCAAGGTCATGGGACACGTATTCCAAGTTGAATGTTGGGAAAACATCATAGTGGGTGTTCATTTGGTTTATTATGGCTAAGGAAATTGGCAAAGGCAAAGAGACATTAATTGGAATTTTATTTATGAAAATAAAGGAAAATAGGAGAAAAGGGAGATGAAAGGTCACAGGTTTGCATGAGATGAAAATTGAAGGAAAAGTAGTGGAAATTGAAGAAAATTGAGGCCTCAATGATAAAACGTCTTCTAAGGATCAATTCAGAGCTTTTGGCAATTCCATGGTGGAGCTTTCTCTCTATTCTCTCATACTATTGTACACTTAGAGCATTCCTGGAGAACTGTAGCATTGAGGAAAGAAAGCAAAGGAAGGAAAAGGAAGGAGAAGGAAAGCAAGGGACAAGTAAGGAAAAGTTGGGTCAAGCAACTTCAGTAGGAATACTTGCAAGTAACAGGTTACAAGTGTTATTTCCTAGCTAGTTGGTGAATGCATGGTACATGCATGCATGTATTTAGTTCTTTTGTTATCACAGGCATGGGTTTTTTCCAGGTGTGAAAGTGATTTCACCCTTTCCTTTCCATTTCCAAATAGCCATGGTGTGATGGGGTTCTTTCATTCGGTTGAACATTGAATTTCCATATGGTTTTGGAACTGGGTGAGGTGGTGTCGGGAAAATTCCCAAGGGCCTAGGAATCCCTTGACCAGTTTTGGCGGGATTGCAGTAAAGCCTGAGGGTGAGATGGGAAAATTCCTCAAGGTATTGGTGAATAAATTCAGAGGAATCCAAGATTTGTTTTGGCCTAGAGATCCCTTGACCAGTTTTGGTGGGATTGTGGTAAATCCTTGTTGTTTATGTGCTTGTTTTGGGCCTAATAATCCTTTGATCGATTTTGGTGAGATTGTGGTAAATCCTGGCTATTTATGTGCTTGTTTTGGACATAGTGATCCCTTGACTGGTTTTGGTGGGATTCCGGTAAAGCCTAAGGGTGGAGGTGGTTTAATATCCAAGAAGCCCTGGTTGTTTTTGTCTTGAATAATACATTCATGCTTGGAATATGGCACGGGGGTGATTGGTTGAAAGAAATATTTCGTTCAACCCAATCTATGGTCGGGTGGTACGTGGAAGTCGCTAACTTGGTTGGATTTTTCATATGTTAATAAGAGAACTTTTCCTCTTGTATTTCATGAGTATTTGTACTTGTTATTATGTGGATTTGATGGTTCTCCTATCATGGTTATTATTATGGTTATATGTTGGTTATAAGCATGGTTTCATAATAGGTTCTAGTTATGGCTCTTGGTATGTTTTGATTAGTTGATGAATGGTTAAAGAATGCATGAGATAACAAATGTTATTGCACCTATTATGATAGGGCATTAGACCTTCTTGATGATTCTCAGATAAGTATCAAACCCCTATGTTCAGATATGCATTCATGACCTATAGATTACATGTTCTCAATATGATTGAAAAAATGACTATCATGGTTAGGAATGGTTAGGTCAATTTTTTGATCAAGTTTTTCAAGAATGGCTTTGTCTTGATGTTATTTATCATTATGAGAATTCTCACTGAGTTCTAGGAAATGGTATGGAGGCTGACCCGGAATGTAGGCTCAAAATTTGGGACCGCATCGTCTAAAATGAACATTTTAGGTCACAATCATTACCTAGTAGGCTTATGCATGCAGTTGGAGGCCTTAAAAAACATGGAGGCCTTGTCATGCATGCAATTGGGAGCCCATGTCACTGAAAAAACATTATGGCTCAGGGTTTGGGCACTGGGAGTGGTTGTTTGGCCCCTGGGTGTCCTGTAGCACCTATAGGATGTTGTGAAAGGTCAGTTTGTCATCAGTTGTTGACCCCACTTCCTTAATGGGACCTAGGAGGTCAGGTCATGTCATAGTATCTCTTTATCTCATGTTTACCCTGGAAGGCTATTGTTATTTGGTTAAATGTGGGAGGAGTGGTTACAGAGTGGTATCGGAGCTTCAAGGTTTAGACTCTTGGACTGTATGGGCTAGATGCATGTTCTTATGCATGCATTGTCATGGTTATGGTTGTCGTGCATGAGTTCATTGTATGTATTTTGTTTCATCGTGATTTTGTTAGTGTGTTATGATGTTGATATGTTGCCTGAGATGGAGTAGGAGATACAAATCATTAGAGTGAGGTTGCAACACTGGACCTCGGGGTAAGAGTGGATCATCATACAGGTTTGTATGTTGGGCATGTAGGTATAATGGTTAATGGTTTTTATATGCATTATGGTTATGTGTATGCTTCTTATTCTATTATTGTTGTGGTTACATGCATGATAGATGCTAGTTGGTCAGTGTGGTCATACGCACATGCGCAGATAGTCATGCATGGTAGTGACTTGTTGTTATATGCATTGCAGTCATATGCATGATGAATACGGTCATTGCAATTAAGATCTTGATATTATTATGTATCATGCTAATCTAGATCATCCATGCAGATGGTTATGATTATGATAATCAGGTATGAGTCGGTACACTTGTGATATTGTGTCATACTAATATGGATTGGCTTGTGCAGATGTGATAGCCTCCCCTAAGATACATTGAGGTATGAGTTTGATTATGTCGTCTATTTGATTTATCTATCATGTATGTTTACATGTTATTTGAATGTTTTATTAATGGAATAATATGAGTATGTGTCTATAAGATTGCATGAAGGAATACTCTTGTTTTAAGATGGTTGTAATAACATAATATGTGTTGAGACAACTGATATGTACTTGACTACAAGTGGGTGCTAGTTGTAGCATTATGATTAATGATAGTGATTTTATTATGACATGGTTTTTAGTATTGGTAAATACTAATTTCAGTTAATAGATATGATGTCTTGATCTTTGGAACACATGACTGACATGTGTGAATAGTTGTAGGGTAACATGCTCGGTATTATCATAACAAGGTAATCATTGATTTGTTTATATAATTAACAACTATGTGATGCGATATCACATAATAAGACTTAATTGCAGTAAGAAAAAGTTAAAAGAAAGGAACTAGGTGAGAATTCCTTTGGCTATGTTTGGAAACTACAATTCAAAACGAATAAGTGATTTGCATACAAGAAGTCTTCTTAACCTTGATTTCATCTGACATTATGTGGATATGTGCTCTATTCATGAACATGTATTTGGAAGGTATAATAGCTAGCTTCTAGTTATAGATGGATTCATCAAGAGAATTGGAATCCCTTGAAAAAATATATATGTACGTGTTCAGTTACAAGGCAGTGTGCTTGGCACAACAAGGAAGGGTAACCAATATATTGTTATGTTTATTTATGGGCTGACAATTATGTGTTTATGGCAGTATGGTGCAAGGGATTGCATGGAAAAAGAGAATTCCATCAAATCTTGAAGAAGGTTCGGGTTAAGCTTTCCTTTGGAAGTGCTAGGAACCCATGGGGATTGAGCCATGGTGTTTGTTGCTAGTTTTTTCTTTCGGTGCTCTATGGCTTGTTTTTGCTTGATTTGCAGTTTTGTTATTTCTAGTGCATGGCCATTCCACTATTTGTGGTGTCGTATTGCTACTGGTCTTCCATGGTTTTCTTCTTATGTGTTTCTTTTTTTTTCCTTTTATGTTTTGAGGGTCTTAGGAATTGGTTGGGAATGAGAAATTTAACGGAGCTAGGGAAGAGTTGAATGAACCTAGCATGTAATGTAAGACCTAGATGAAGCCTAGTGCATGAGTAAAGCGTAGTTGAAGGAAAGAATATAACAGTCAGTTGGACTAGTTGGGTCCATTAGGATAAATGGGCAGTCACAGGACAGCCATGAGAAAGGTAACAAGAAAAGTAAAGTGAATGGATTTGAGGCATCACATGTCTTGGCTATGTTGGGAACTATTGTTCTCAATGTTGTGCATGTTGTGCATGAATAAAGGGAGTTCTCTTAACATTGACCTTATGATATCCGGTAATTATGTTGTGATCATGATAATGATTATGTTTGTATATATGTATACATGTATGTATGCATGTCATTGTCTGGCAAGGTCATCAAGGATCATGCTTCTTTTATGTGAATATTTATATGTATATTTTTATGTATTTATCTTGTTGTCTGATAGGGTCGTCAGGGATCATTCTAGTGGAGGAATGATTGGTTATGCAGGTGAATGGCATGAAGAGGTTCTTGGTTTCATGAGAAATCAAGTGGGAAGAGTATCCCTGACATATCTATGAGATTGTGTGGATATAGTTTGATATTATGTGTTTATACTATACCTATGTTTATGTTATGGACAGGTGATGTTTAGGGATACATCAACATAATGAAAGAAGTGTGCTCTATGACATGCTAGGATAAGGATGGATGGTGGAAAGAGACTAGAAGCAAGGTTTCTTGGTAGAGTCGGTGTGGTCTCTGGATATGTAGTACTATATATGTGTGTGTGTGTGTGTGTGTGTGTGTGGTACATGTCGTATATGCAATGTTTTGTACATATGGTGTTATCTACATGTTGTATATGAAATGTTGTGTACATATGGTGTTGTGTGCATGTTTTATATGTAGTGTACATATGGTGTTGTGTAGATGTTGTACATGCGGTGTTGTGTACATGTGGTGCTATGTACATGTTGTACATGTGGTGTTGTGTGCATTTGGTGTTTTGCACATGTGGTGTTGTGTGCACGTGGTATTGTGTACACATTGTGTAGGTGGTGTTGTGTCCATGTGGTTTTGTGTACACATTGTGCAAGTGGTGTTATGTACATGTCTTGTTGTGTACACGTTGTGCAGGTGGTTTTGTGTACATGTGATGTTGTGTACACGTTGTGCAGATGGTGCTATGTACATGTGTTGTTGTGTACATGTTGTACAGGTGGTGTTTTGTACATGTTGTATGTGTGGTGTTGTGTATATGTTGTACGTGTGGTGTTGTGTACATGTTGTACATGTGGTATTGTGTACATGCCGTACATGTTGTGTTGTGTATATGTGGTACTGTTTTACGTGCATTATGTATTCATTGTATTGTGATATGTGTATTCATTGTATTGTACGACGTGTATGTATACATATTTTGATGTACACTGGGTGTAGGTGAATGTGTTGTATTGTACATTGTGTATGTGTATGTATTGTACAGTGTGATGGGATAGACAAGTATGGGACTGTCTGGGCCCTTGTTGTTTCTATTGAGGGTTGAGGTGGTGTAGTTTTTGGATGCCCTTGTTGATATTGAGGGTTGAGAAGATTTAGTCTCTCGATGCCCTTGTTGATATGGAGGGTTGAGGCGGTTTAGTCTTTGGATGCCCTTGTTGATATTAAGGGTTGAGGCGGTTTAGTCTCGGGATACCCTCATTGTTGATATTGAGGAAGGGGGCAGTTTAGTCTCTAGATTTCCTTGTTGCTTAGAAGAGAAGGAATTGGGTGCTTGTCGGGTTTGGAAACTAATTTAGTGTATGTACAGAAAGGACAAACAAAAAAGGAAAAAGAAAAGAACCATTTGAAAGATAAGTACCAGTATTTTATTTTAGTTTTAATTATGCATGTGATTTATGATTTTTAGTTATGATGGTTGCATTTTGAGCTAACCGGATGTTATATGCTTATACATGATGATTTGTTCAGACAACTAGTTTGACTTGTTGTGACAAGAAGTAAACAAAATTGCAAGTGTACCTTATTGACGATCCATCAATGAGGTATGATTTAAATTTATTTTAATTACTTTTTAATCTAATGGAAATTATGTGCTTGGTACAGGAAAGCAGGAAATGTCTAGTTTGGGTGGTTGAAACTGCCTGAAAGAATGAGTAGCAGCAACAAAAATGAAATGGAACAGGCAAAAGTATGTTGGTAAAGCACTTCAAGAGCAGAGACATTGTGGGACACTGGTACCCAATAGTTTCCATTGATTGCCATGATCATTCTATGACCAATATGATGGTCGTGAGGAAGTGATATGCCATGTTTCTGGACCTTTCGATGCGAGGAAACCTTGCCAAGGGATGGATTGCTCGGGAAGGGGATGCCAGGGAACTTGGAAGGTGAGTCACTGCACGAAAGGAGGTGACTAGATTTCCCGAGGGATTGTGTAGTAGAGAAGGGAAGCCAGGGAATGATTTTTTTTTGTTCATTAGCATTTCCAGATGGAATCAGAAGCATAATGGGGGTGTGCTTTGGATCAATGAGTCAGTAATTGTTCACTAAGGGAACAAGTAGTGCAAGATTATAGCATTGGACATTGGATGTAGGTTTGACTTTGGAAATGGATTCTGGACTTCCTGGGAAGGAGGTGAATCCTGGTATTACTTTGACGATGGAGGTGTGAGCCTCTGGATTTATAAAGCTCCCTAGACATTATACTTATTTGTTGGTTGAAGAAAATGTGCATGTGTATATGTGGTTGTTATTGTAATTATTGTAATAAGTTGTGTTATAAAGGTCCAATAAACGGTATGTTTGTTATGTTTTTAGCATTGGTCATTATAAATATTGCAATGAGCTGGGTTATAAAGCTCCAGAGGCAATATGCTTTGTTTTAGAAGTTTTTTGGTCATAGGTGTCATAGAACACCGAGGACGGTGTTCCCCTAAGGGGGAGGGGTGTGTAACAGCCCCAGGTTAAAAGTTCATGTAATAAAGTTAATAAAGGAAAAATAAGACCAAGGTCATGTGACACGTATTCCAAGATGAATGTTCATCAAAACATCCTAGTGGGTGTTCACTTTGTTTATTATGGCTAAGGAAATTGGCAAAGGCAAAGAGGCATTAATTGGCATTTTATTTATGAAAATAAAGGAAAATAAGAGAAAATGGATATGAAAGGTCACAGGTTTTCATGAGAGGAAAATTGAAGGAAAAATAGTGGAAATTGAAGAAAATAGAGGCCTCAATGATAAAAATATTTCTGAGGATTAGTTCACAAATTTTGATAGTTCTGTGGTTGAGCTCTCTCTCCATTCTCTCATACTGTTGCACACATAGAACATTCCTAAAGCACTCTAGCATTGAGGAAAGAAAACAAAGGAAGAAAAAATAAAGTAATGGATAAGCAATGAAAAGTTGGATCAAGCAGCTTCAGCAAGAATACTTGTAGGTAACAGGTTTCATGTGTGATTTCCTAGCTAGTAGGTGAATGCATGGTACATGCATGTATGTATTTGGTTCTTTTGTTGTCATTGGCATGGGTTTTTTCCAGGTGTGACACTGGTTTCAACCTTGCTTTTCCATTTCTTGATAACCATGGTGTGGTGGGGTTCTTTTATTCAGTTGAGCTTTGGATTTCCATATGGTTTTGGAACCAGGTGATCTGGTCTCAGGAAAATTCCCAAGGGCCTAGGAATCCCCTGATCGGTTTTGTCGGGATTGCAGTAAATCCTGAGAGTGGAGATGGGAAATTCATCAAGGTATTGGTGAATAAATTCAGAGGCCTCCAAGCTCGTTTTGGGCCTAGTGATTCCTTGACCAGTTTTGGTGGGATTGAGATAAATCCTGGTTGTTTATGTGCTTATTTCTGGCCTAGGAATCCATTGATCAGTTTTGGTAGGATTGTGGTAAAGCCTAGCAGTTTATGTTCTTGTTTTGGGCCTAGTGATCCCTTGACCAGTTTTGGCAATATTGTGGTAAAGCCTGAGGGTGGAGGTGGTTTAATCTCCAGAAAGCCCTGGTTTTTTTTTTGTCTTGAGTCCCACATTCATGCTTGGAATATGGCACAAGGGTGATTGGCTGAAAGAAAATTTTGGTTCAGCCCAATCTATGGTTGGGTGGTACGTAGAAGTCCCTAACCTGGTTAACTTTTACATATGTTAATAAGAGCTCTTTTCATCTTGTATTTCATGAGTATTTGTATTTTTTATTATGTGGCTTTGATGGTTGTCCTATCATGGTTATTATTCTGGTTATAAGTGTAGATTTTTCTATAGATTCAACGACTCATGTAATTTTCTAAAACACAAGACAATAATCTACTCTATTATTAAAAGAAAAAACCAATAGATCGATGAAAACAATAATTAGCATGAGGAAAATAATCAATCACACATAACACAATATTTCTCTGGGGAAAGCCACTACTCAAAACCTCGACTATCTCTATACTGCATTAATAAGAAATCTGAGTGAAAATACAAAGCTAGTTCTCACTAGAACAATTCCTGCACAAGTATGATCAACTCTCTGCCTCACAAGCCTGCTCTAGCCAACACGTAGCTAATTATCTTGCCTGTCAAGTCCCTATTTCCTTGCGCAATTCCTAAGAGGATTTTCCCATATTTAATTGGGAAATCCTTCTTCCAAAACTACGCAATCCAAACTTAGGTCCATAACTGATTGCATGCATGATCTATACAACTCATAAAACCATACAACTGATAGTACATTGTCCCTGCACTCTAGTCTCAACTTGGTCTTTCTATGAAATGACATGCATGAGTTCCTCTTGAGTGAATCTCCAATTAGTTGGAGTGGCACTGAGGATGCACCAACTCACTACTAGACCTCTACTAGTTCCTCCAACAGTTAGAACTAGTTTAACTCACCATAACTCAGTCAAACTGAGTTATCTAATTACAACTCAAATAAACTCATCCTAGACCCCTAAAAATTATGGATCACACATATATGACTACAGAAAGACTTCCAACTTGAAATTCTTAAGTTATTTAATTCAAATAAACTTAATTAACTATTTACAAGTTGCTATGAGAATAGAATTCGATTTTAATTCAAAATTTAATTCAAGGACAAATTAAACTAGAATTTCTTGTTGCCATTTCTCAATAATAAGCATGGTTTCATAACAGGTTCCAACTACGGCTCCTGGTATGTTTTGATAAGTTAATGAATGGTTAAGAATGCATGAGCGAACAAATATTATTGTAACTATTATGAGAGGGAATTAGACCTTCTTGATGATTCTCAGATAAGTATCAGACCCCTATGTTCAGATTTACATTCATGACCTATAGATTACATGTTCTCAATATGTTTGACGAAATGACTGTCATGGTTAGGCCTAGTTAGGTCAAGTTTTTTATCAAGTTTTGCATGAATGGCTTTGTCTTGATGTTATTTATCATTCTGGGAAGTCTCACTAAGTTATGGGCAGTGGTCTGGAGGTTGACCTAGAAAGTAGGCTCACTGAGTTATGGGCACCCTCTGAATTGGATATTTTAGGTCACAACCACTACCTGGTACGCTAATGCATGCAGTTGGAGGCCTTAAACCACATGGAATCCTTTTCATGCATGAGGTTGGGAGCTCGGGTCACTGAAAAAGAATTCCAACTCATGGTTTGGGAACTGTGAGTGGTTGTTTGGATCCTAGGTGTCTTGTATCACCTATAGGGTGTTGTGAAAGTTTAGTTTGTCATTATTTGTTGGCTCCACTTCCTTAATGGAACCTAAGAGGTCAAGTCATGTCATAGTATCTCTTCATCTCATGTTTACCCTGGCAGGCCAGTGAAATCGGGTAAATGTGGAAGGGGTAGTTGTTTTATTTGTATAATTTCCCCCTTTTCAGTTCTTCTTCCCCTCCATAGAAGCATCCTGGTGCTCCTTTTGTTTGGATCCACTTGATTTCCCTTTCTCCAATCCTATGTTCTCCAGGTATTGTATCTATACAGAAGCCTTGTCCATTGATTTGGGGTTGAACAACATTATTTTCTTTCACAAATGGATGTGTAGACACCCCACATAGTTGAGGAGTACATATTGGTTCTTTGGGAATATACCCAACATTATGCCCATCTTACTAAATTATGTAGTGTACTTGTGTACACTCTACCCCTGCTTTTGCCTGAAGTAGTGCCACTGGATCCATTAGTCCTTTACATACCTGATAGGGTACAATTGTGACTTTATGAGGGTTTTAATGTCTCCCACTTAGTCATTAGAGGATCTCCCTCCAACCTTAAGGTCTCCATGTGGATTTCCCACCAGGTTAGGGGATGGCCCTTTATTTTCAATCGTGCAAATTAAATAATTTGTCCTTCCTCTATATGGTGAACATTGAAATAAAATTCTAATAACCGCAACCAATGATTTAGCTTTAGGGGGTCGATCTCAACTTGATATGGCTTGATGTTGACCTTCGCTTCCATTTTGAATAGTTACTATGAATGGTACACAATACTCGAACTAGGTTGATCTTTTTGGGGAGTTCTTTGTCAGCTTCACCATCTCTTCTTGATATCGTAATATCCCCTATGATTGGAACCCTATGCTAGACCCCCCATCTTCTCCAAATAGCCAGAGCTTATTGGCCAGGGATGTCATAAGGAGACTCACCTTATGATTTATATCTGCAATTTGTGCTTCTAGTTTCAAAAACCTCTCCTTTGCAAGATCATGAGGGTTATTCACAGATTCATCACCCATGACTGGGGTCTTATGACTTTTGGCTTCGCTGATCTAGATCCCCTACAAATATCCACAATATACCCAAAGAGACTTGTTATTATACCAACATGATCCATAAACTCTCATGGATATTCTACTACAAAATTTGTCATAATAAATCTAATAAAATTATATTTAAAAAACTAAAATATATACTATGAGGGTTTATTTCTCTTTAAATTTATGGATCTATAAACTATTGTTTATTGCATATGCATGTAAATAATAATTGTGAAAAAATAGAAAATAATGAAATAAAAACTCAGAAACCAAAATTGACACCAAGATATATCCTATGAAACCCTTTCAAGAGAAAACCCAACTGGAAGGTGAGTTCACTTTTCTCTCTTTCTCTAAATAGGATATAGATACAAATACAAAGAAGTCATGTGGCTTGTGGGCTACTATGGTGGAAAAATCATCTATGTGTTCTCTCTCCCTATCCCTCTCAACTACTCTGCTCATCTATGGAACAGGATGCACTGGAAAATAATGGAACCTTTTTTCTTCCCAGTGGCCCTATTATAACACAACCCGATAGCCTACTAATGGTTGGGTTTGACTCCTTCAAATCTTAACTAGAGTTACAATATGGAATATTCTAGACTCGTCTCCATCATGATCATGTGGCTACCTATTTTCCGTGAGTAATTGTGGCTAATGTGACATCCTCTTGAATTACAGTGGACAAAACTTAAAGGTCAACTTCTAAATGACATAACTTTTACATACATACTTCGATTGAAGTGATTCTTCTCCTGTTGGAAATTTATGTGTGTATAATAGGGGAAAAAGGTGGTGCTAAAATGGAAAAATTTTACCCCCAAAAAACATTGTTTGGTGCCTCAAAATTCTCTCAAAAGGTTTCAAACCCCAATTTTCCATACTGGGCCCCGTAGATAAAAATGGTATTATGATATTAGTCCTCCCTTTTCTCCACTCTAAAAGCATCAAGATGGATGAAAAACAATATAATGATTTAGTATGTATCATTCAAACTCTTTATGTTCTTGGAGAAGAAGTTCTTTTGACATAGAATCTTTCTTTATTCTCTTCTAGGTTTCTTCCAATGCATTTTTTTATGCTGGATTGGTTTGGTTTTATTATCCTCCTCAGTCTCCTTGACCTAATGCTTGATGGTTGTCTTTACAAATTTAATTTTTTTCTTGCAAATTATCCATGGGGCCCCTGTCTCCCATCTTCTTCGCGAAGCTTTAACCATTTCTATGAATCCATATGGGAGAAAATCGAAAAGGAAAAGGGACAATTTTCTTAGATTGAAGAATTTCAAGAGAGATGGGCCTATGATTAAACCTCACCCATGGAATAACTTGTGAGGAAATCAGAAGATATTATGACAAGAGTGAGCTCGATACTAGAAACCTATCTAGGAAATTTCAAAAATAATTGGGGCTTGTCCTATGATTTGTCCTAGTGAATTTGTTAGTTGATGTCTTAATATCCATCAGATCTAAGGAAGAGATCAAGTGCTCCATGTTTTCTTGGAATTGATATTGAACCATTGAACCTCCTTTATTTTCCTAGGAATGGAGTTTTAAGTTGAAATCACCTCCAAGAATGCAATCCTCCGACGGCTCAGATTCTCCAAGGAGGAGAAGAGTTGTCCAACAATGATTTTTGTATATATACTAAATAGGAGCATAAACACTTATCATTGTACATACCTTGTTTGATGGAAGATGAAGAATGAAAACTAGCAACCACTGGGGCTCAATGTGCATATCCACGAAGTTGAATAAAGAGGAAGTTTAGATCATGCACAGGCCACCAGAGGCACCTTAAGATCCAATAACCTGAATATTGTTTTCTTTCCACAAGTTTGCTAATTTTTTGTAGGGGCTTTTGTTTCCCCCATTTTCATCTCTTAGAGCAAGTGGACCCCCGACGTTTTTTTCTTGACTAATGATCTAAATCTTGACATTTATTTTTCCAAGCCCAACTCCCTATAGTTCAAGGATAGAAACTTAATTATCTAATTTGGAATTTGGTTCCCCTATATTGGGGGCATGATCCATATTTCCTGGCATACCTAGTAACCTTAAAGTGAGTCAAATATATCACCATTTGGGAACCCATTTCTTTTCATTTTTCTATTTTCTCATTCCTTACCTCTTTATTCAATTTCCTTCCTTCCCTTCGATGGGATCACTCTAGGTATTTTTCCCTTTCATCTTCTAAATTCCATTTTCTAAGCTTATCATCAAGGGCTTGATATGAGCCTTAGGAGCTCATAGGGAGAGAAGTTTCTCTTCTTCTAATTTCGAAACATCCCAGTTACTCCACTGGGGCATCTTCCAAGTGCAGCATTCCTTTTAGAATAGGATCTAAGGATGGTTTTAGGGAACTTTGTGGTATTTCCATTTTAGATTCCTTAGCAAGGATTTCTCATTCTTTTGTCAACTTATTCAATGCCTCGAAGCTTTATTTTGGTCCACAATATTTTTGTTAATACTTACTAAAGTTCATTTGCTCAAATTTCGCCCTGTCTTATTAACGAACATCAATCCCTTTCCCTTTGATCCATTGGAATATGGGGGAGGATCTTTTTGATTTTGCCTTGTTGGACCTCTTCTCCACTTTGTTTGTTGCCATTGATCACTGTCTTCTTGTTTCTTTTGTTGTTGTTCCCCATTTTTTGCAATTCCAAGAAATTTTCTATTATTATTAAAAACATTTGATGTTTTCAATAACAAAGTATTGGATATATTCTATGCTTAATATATTACTTATGAAATAAAAAAGTAATTATTTGTATATGATGAATGTCTTAAAATGCAATAATTGTTTTCTATTTTAATATGTGAATAATGAGTTATGTTTTGTTGTTAGATTATGATTTTAACATTTTTGGAGTCTAAATTAATATTGTGGAGCTCTAATTTCACACTTTATAAATTCAATTTTGGAATTGAAATTTGGGAATCAAATAGTGGCACATTGGAAACTAGGTTTTGGACTTTTAAAACACCAATTTGGAAATTTTTTCAACCTCTTTGTGGACCAAAAATAGTCCAAAATTAATGTTAATGTGTTGACATTTAATAATCAAAATTAGTGGTACTAAACATAGCTAAGTTGTAGTCCCCGAGAGGCAACTTAATTGGCAAGAATCATGAAAATGAATATTTTTTTACTAAGAGATTCGAAGTTCAAATCTCGTTGACTTACTCATGTCTTCGAAAGGGGCATATGTGGGCACCTAGGGGTTATAGTGGCAATGGTCAGAATCACCCCATGTCATGCGAGTACGACACTGACCCAGTTGTTGATTCCTTTAGTCACAAAAAGAAAAATAAAAACATAACTAAGTTGCCTCCCTTATTTGTATTTTTTTGAGGTTTTTTGGATATTTTTATATGTTGATGTTTTATATTATAGGTCTTTTATTATTATTATTATTATTATTATTATTATCCAAAAATAAGATAAGAGATAATTACATTACAATGAAGAGATATGTGCAAAATATGAACAAGAGTTTATGTGTAGGGAAGGTCAGAACAAATGGATGCAACAAATGCATAGAAATAAGGGCATGGAAACTTATGTCGGTATCCCTTTAAAAAAATGAAGAATGGTAATTTGCATCTAGATGGCCGCGTAGACATGTTAATGAAGTGAAAACATGGGTTCAACTACATGGCAGGTAGCAACATATAAAACTAATAATAATGACTATTAAGTTCATGGAAAGGCAAACAAATGAAAAGAGTGAAGCACAAGGCTCTTAATGAAAAGTGGACAATAGAGACTCCCAATCCTATGAGGATAAATGACATGGATGCCAAAATGTAGAGTGCATTGAACTAGGGAAACCCACATAAGGAAAATCAGTATTGTATGACAAGTGTAAGCATGTAGTTGGGAGTTGTGACACAACTTGTTAACACATGGTGGAACCTATGGAAAATACAAAGGCAAAAAAAGATAATATATATAATGTTTGTAGAGGGAAAGAGTATAACTAAATGTTAGTTGAAATAATATACTAAAATCATGACCACCAAAGATACATGAACGAATAATGTCTTTAATGAAATTTTGCACACACACACCATAAGCTTGTGGTGTAAGAGTGCTCAAAACCTAAGTATGAAAACTAGACTTAAATGTGATGAAGGATCAAAATATGATCTAAAGAGTATCGTGTGATAATGAGATTAATGGACTCTCATTCATGGAAGGAATGGTGCAAGCTAAGTGAGTAAGGTCACAAATGGAGAGGGGGGTGTTACTTGGGTGGTAAGCAATAGTTGGCATCAAGCGAAGAAAATGTTTGAAAAAAGACACAAACAAGGCTTACATGGGAGGGAAAATAGGTTTACTCACTAATGGTAGCATGGTAGTGGTGAAGCAGTAAAAGGGTTAAATGATCATGGGTGTAATGATTGAACACTTCACAAATGGTGCATGAGTATAGCAAGGTGGCATCAGCTACTGGAGGGGTAGTTATGACCATCATGTGTGGGGGTTATGTAGCGAAAAGGGCAAAGCCATGGGATGGGGATGAACATAGGCTAATTTTCAAGGCTCTAGGAATGCAAAACACTAATGAATGGAGTGACCTAACAAGTTATATATGGCATAAGAAAGGGGAGTTCAATGGTGATTGTTTAATAGTTGTAGAGGTAGGGTTAACCCAAATTCAAAGGTAGAGATGCTCCAACATTTCTATAATCTCTTATCTCTTCTCGATTCTTCCATGCATGAATCTTAGTCTTCCATTTGGGAATCTTTAGTGAAGCTTAGTTACTAGGTGATAAATCATGAGGACATAGGGGAGAAGACCAATTCCATTAGTGTTGTAATGGAGGGCTAGTAACTGGGGAGAAAGATACTAAAAAGGTATATTTTCAACTCAGGAATGGAAAAGGTTACCATGAAAAGGGTCCCAACTGCTCCAAGTAGGGGAAAAAGAAAAAATAAATTGTTGGAGAGAGTTGAACTTCTTAAAAAAAAAGTTGTTAGTAAATATACATAAATGTTCCAACATAAAGGAGAATTAATGTACTTGCAATTCATAGTATCTCAAGATAGATTGTAGATGGATTTAAAGAAGGTGAGATCCATTATGGAGCAATATACTAAAGAGCACCTTTGAAGTGATAAGCTTTCATGGAATGGCAAGCTTCTATCTAAAGTTTATTTAAAATTTTCATAACATTTGTACACCACTAGTAAACTGTATGAGGAGAGGCTAGTTGAAATAGCACACAACAACACAATGAATTTGTAATTTGTTGAAGAAGAAGGTGAATAAAAATTGTGTTGGATTTACTAGACTTTGTAAAAGTGTTCCAAATGGGTTGAAATGCTAGTATAATTTGGAATGGTGCTTAGTTAAGAAGGTAAGTCAAATGCATTCTTTAATGAGATGTTGGATGATGCAAAGAATAGGTACTCAATGTATTATTAGGGATTTTATGAAATTCAGACATCGAAGATGTAAAGGCACTACATGTTGTCCAAAGAAATTTTCTTCTACACAAATCATTAGTTGGTGTATTTACGTAAATAGCTAAGAAAATTTGAGTCAGAGACATGTGAAATGGGTTGAGTTCCTATAAAGGTACTCACTTGTGTTGAAGAACAGACTTGAAAGATAAACAAAATTGTTTAACAACTTGAGTAGAGAGAAAACATGTTGACTACCATGACTGTGGAGATGGTAATGGTGGAAAAAATGCAGAATGTGTACGAGACAAATGAAAATTTGCTACAACATCAAAAGGCATCAAAGATCCATGGAATGGAAACTAGATAGACTCCACATTTAGATTACTTCATCCAAGAATTATTCATTTTCTAGAGATAAACAAGTTTGCATCCTAAAAGGATCAATGAGGGAGATCCTCATATGAGAGCTACATAATGGGGGATTAAGTAGTCCTTTTGGAATCATTAAGACTTTATATTTCGCTAATGAGTGCCACTATTTCATGTTGGAACCCAAAGAGATATTATGATATATCTATAATGATAAATGGATTCTAAAAAAAGATACATTTTATTCTATGCAATAAAATTAGTAATAAAATAAACAAAGGTGTTTTATTTTTTAAAGTAGTCAGTTGGCATGGTTGGCTAAAGAGAAAACCATTACATGAAGACAACAAATTTATGGGTTACTTTTAGTAGACCTTATGGAAAAAGTTGGACACAAAGTTGTAGTTGAATATTACATATTATTTGCATTGTAATGGGAAAAATAAAGTGGTTAATAAGAGTCTTAGAAACTTGTTAAGGTGTTTGGTAAGAGAAAAATCAGGATAAAGGGATGTGGTGTGGGCACAATAAAAGTTTACATACAACAATTTATTAGATAAATTGATGAGAATGACCTTTTTCCAAATTGTCAATTGGAGATCACCAAGAGGAGTGATATATTTCACAAAGCTTTTTAAAGTAATCAAGAGAACTGCAAATGTAGACTCATTGTAAAACATATGAAGGAAATGTGTGCACAAGTAAAACAATAAATCTACAATAAAGCAACCAAGGATATAAGTAGAGGGATAATGAAAAAAGAAGACAAGAAATTTGGAAGGAAACATTACAACCCAGTACACAAGGGAGTTGTTGTCACGTTAAAGTTAAAATATATATATGTGTGTGTGTGTGTGTGTGTGGGTGGGTGTCGGCTATATGTATATGCAAGGGATTACTTTAAAAAAAATAATAACAATACTTTAAAAGTCAATGTTGGTCATAAATAAAATATTTCAATTTTCACCTTTATTTTACATCAAACTTTATATAGTGAGATAAAGTAACTGAAATTTAAAAAAAACAAAGCAAAACAAAACAAAAACAAAAACTTTTTAGTATGAAGGATATATGTAATTCCTTCATTGAGTCAATATCTAATGCCTATAGTATGATAGAAATGTGTAAAGTAACGTAATGTAAACATTTTAATTGGGCGAAAATAAAAATAACCCTATAAAAAAATAAAGTGACCCATGGTATTCATGTGGAAGATAAACTATTTCAAGGGGAAATTAACCTAGCCTAGATCCATCTTATTTTGATGTTATATTTAGATACATAATTAGCTATAGAAAATGATGGCGGGTGAGGGTAAATATTGGGTAAAATATAATATTTAGGCTCATGTGTAATGGGAAATATTAGGTAAAATGTAATAATATTACATTTTAATTAGTATTTGCCCCACCCCTAGCCACTTTTTATTAAAAAAAATCTTTAGATTTGAGGTTCATAAGTAAACGTAACTCCTACGTAAACATTTGATCTTAGTATGGAAGAGACGTTGTAATCTTTAACATTTTGATTTGGTAAAAATAAACGTAAAATTAATAATTATATTTACACTAACATTTATAATTATAATTAATAATTAAACCAACCTAGATCTATCATAATTCGGATCTACCAAGCATCCAAGGGACCAAATTTCTTGAGATGCAAACTTCTTTTAAAGTGAAAAGAAACTTGATCCCTCTAGGCGCTTGATAGATCCAGATTTATGATGAATCTAAGTTGGTATTAACACAATTAAGAAAAAAAAAAAAACATAAATAAAATTTAACCTTATATAGAATCTTGGAAAAAGTTTTAAATAATACTTAAGTATTGAACTTATGTTTGGACATATTACTAATATATAACATTGAATATTTATGTGAATACCATGAAGATTTAGTGGATAAAGATGAATATATAATCAAATAGAAAGAATTTATTGCTTGAGTTACTTATTTTCTTTAGGGAGTGCTCTCCCTCCCCACAAAATAAGTAAACCAAGAAAGAGTGCTCAACCACTTGGGATGAGGTATGGTTTTGACCTATTGGGTTAGGAGGCATGTAATATCCCTCCCCTTAATAATAAATAAAAATAATAAAAATAATGAATAATAAATAATACAAAAATAATAATTAATAAAATAAATTATAAATAATAATAAATAAATCACTTAATAATAATAAAAATAATAAATCATAAATGTTAAATAATAAATAAGATTAAAAATATATACAAAGAAATAAATAAATAATAAAATAATAAAATAAAATAAAATAGTAATAACCATACTAAAGCTCTAGATAAGAATAAGGAAACTATAAAAAAAAAACTATCAACAAGAAGGAAATAAAACAAGAAAAGGAAACTATCAAAAAGGAAAGAAATCAAAAGAAAGTGGCATGAGACTTCTATTTAATAGAGGGCAAGGAAGATGAGAGGGCATTATTATTCTTTCCGGCATTCTATCAGTCTGAGATTGTATCTTTCATTCTCTTGGAAGAATGGTATACTAAGACTTAGGAGCACTGGCATTAGTAGTTGATTGAGGCTCGGGGGTGGCCAGTTGTAGCAGAATCCTTGCACAATTGAGCCTACGGTTGGGTGGAGAGTGGTCCCTACAACCTTGTTGTCATCTGGCAAACTTTGATCGCAGGTAATATAGATATAAAATTATTTGTCAGCATATATTTCTATCAAGAATTTATATTTTTTTTATTTTTTTTGATAGTTTCCTTATTCTTATCTAGAGCTTTAGTATGGTTATTACTATTTTATTTTATTTTATTATTTTATTATTTATTTATTTGTTTGTATATATTTTTAATCTTATTTATTATTTAGCATTTATGATTTATTATTTTTATTTTATTATTTATTTATTTGTTTGTATATATTTTTAATCTTATTTATTATTTAACATTTATGATTTATTATTTTTATTATTATTAAGTGATTTATTTATTATTATTTATAATTTATTTTATTAATTATTATTTTTGTATTATTTATTATTCATTATTTTTATTATTTTTATTTATTATTAAGGGGGATATTACAAGGCACTTCAATCTAGCAAAGAACATATTTCAAATACATTAGCAAAGAACATATTTCAAATACATTAGAATTAGGAACCAAAATAATATATAATTTATTGAAAAGGAAAGGGTTTAGAAGAAGCAATATAGATTTCAAAAGAAGATCTTGATTCAAGCAAATATATTTGATCATATTATTTATCCAAATAAATATGTCACTTTTCAGAAATAAAATTGGAAGAACCAAAAAAAACAAACTATACTTCTAATTACTCAAACAACCCAAAACAAAAACAAAAACAAAAAATTAAAAAAACAAAATCAAAATCACTTCCAATCACTCAAACAACCCAAAACAAAAAATCAAAACCAAAAACAAAATCACACAAACAAATTTGTATGATTCCATTACTAGACTTGGCCAGGTAGGCATAATGCGAAAAGGGAGCTTCACCCGGTAATGTAACCTCAAATAGCCTGAATACGACTAGATTTATTGTAACCTCAAACATGACCAGACTAGACGACAGATTTAGTCATTGGAATGCCTAATTAGGTCCGCCATCAACCTTGCCAAGCCTGAGCCATAGGTTAACCCAAACCCACGATCAGGTTAAAGATGGTCTTTAAACATTACACGCCGAAGCCAAACAATTTAATACACTGGGTATGCATCTGTTTTCCTCACTCTGGTTTGTCTGCCTTTTGAAATTGATTCCGTTATATTGAAATTTGCGGCCATAGGATGCACTGCACTTTGTATCACGCTCAGGATTAAAAAGGTGTGTGGGGGGCATGAACACCATGACTATGTGGCAACTTTGGATACAAGCTCTATGTTTATGGAACCTTCTATCTCTGGTTCTTGGAATTTACTTAGAACCATTTATCTTCAAATTTCAATTTCTTAACAAGTGGGACTAACGAAAGCTTTTTCATCCTTACTAAAAGGCAATATATACAGCCAAAGGACGTCTGTTCATTGTCTAGACTCTAGACTCTAATCCTTGATGGGCGTACGACTATTTGTTGATTTCCATTTCGAATTGAAGTCCGGGGAGCCCGTACCAGTAGCAAATACAGGAATGGATGCCCAACAGAGCTCTATTTCTGTATCATGATATTATATAACAAAGGGATCTAAATAAAGGTTAGTTTTATTTGTTTTCCTGGTATAAGGATATTTCTATTTGTTTCTCAGAATATTTCTAGACATGACTCCTTAGAGTTAGAGGTCTCATGGTATGCTATGCCCACTCCTGATTAAAAGACAATAAACGATGTATAGCACCAGAAAATTGGCCAGATTGTTTGGAAAAAATAAAATTTACCCGATTTTCTCTGAGCAAAATCATACTTTTTCATGCACAGCAAGCACTCGTTTCAGAAGATTCACTGAGACGGTGGCCCGGAATTTATGGTTATCAGCTAGATTTGCAGCAGAGTGCAGTAGAGATCTCCATTTATCCTGCAAATTTGAGCATAGTCAAACTAGAAATTGGAGACCCCGGGAAATGAATAATGCTTCAGAGTAAATGCTAAGAGCATAAAAATGGGGACCTTCAAGTCTGATGCTGTACGGAACTGAGACGTTGAAAAATATTTTTCCTTAACATCCTTCCACCTGTCAATCAAACCAGCATAATTTTGATAAGACGAGAATACCCAAAACCCAAGCAAGATCAATTGATCAAAATAAATATAAATTCTCTGAAATTTAAATTTCAATTGGACCTATGGTTCTAACAAAATTTTCAAATGTACACTTTTCGGAGCCATCCTTAAATTTGAGTACAAAATTCAAATCACGAGCATTGTGAAATGAAAGAAATACCTTCCTGTTCCAAATTTTTCAACAGCAGCAATCAGGCATTCTACTTCAGATTCATGAAAACGGTGTGAAGGCCGTCTCAGCCATGCAGCTTCAGATATAGCCGCCTTCTTAGCGGGATGATGTTTGCCATTAGTTGCCATTTGTTTTGGATCTGGTGGTGATTTCCTTTTCTTCATACTGGTCTGTTGTTCTCCAAAAGCATTAGTGTTCTCTACCTTATTTGATATTTGCTTCTCGTGATCATTTGAATTCAAGCTGACATCCTTATTTGGTACACAATCTGAAAATCTGTTGCCAAGAATGTTCTTCGGATACCTTTCCTCCAAATTTTGTTCACTCGTATTCCCCTTGTCAAATTGATCCATGCCCCCATTCGTTTGTGGTAGATCAACAAGGTCACATTTATTAGAATTCCCTAGAGAAGATAACAGTTTTGTACCCATTCTATTGGACAGGGTGCCCTGCTTATCGTACTTGGCTTTGTTTTTGGATCTACTCACAGTTTCAGACAACAAGTTTGATCGTATGCTCTTCGGAGAAACTTCCAATTTACACTCTGTTCCACAGTTATTTCCATTCTCACGTTTTGTTGATTCCTGCTCTTGGGCAGGCATGCATATATCAAACTTCTTCAGTTTCGTTCTAAGAATAATGTTTCTCCTTTGGCCATTGGAAGGACAATAATTGTCTCCAACCTTGTCTTTCCGTGACAGATTATCTTGAATATCTGCACCATCATTACAATCTATATGTGGCATGTCAATGCTTGCATTTTCTTTTCCATTGCCGATCTCTGGTCCCCCTGCTTCACAAGCCTCTTGTAAAGAATGTAATTCATTTTGGATGTTTATCTCCATAGGACGAGCATTACAAACTGGAATGTTGGCACTGTCGTTACAATATTTATCTGGCATGATAATTTCTGCATTTTCTCTTTCCTTACCCCTCTGTTGATCTCCTGCTTCATGGCCCTTTCGAAGAGAACACGGATTATTTTCGATGTCTACAACAATGTTCTCATCCATCTTATGAGAATGGCAAGGATCAATGCTACAGGGCATCTGCTGCAAGTCATCAAATTGATGTTCCTGCAACAATGTTTCATGGAAGTCTTCATTAGTAGGTACTTTCGTGTCTTTGTCGTATTTAACTGAGTCCTTGACTTCTTCGGATGTCTCCTTCCCATTTTCATGCTCTCTGTGTTTTTCTGAGTTGTTTTTTGCCGATGTGGGTTCCTCGACAAAGTACCTTACACATTCCTGATACATCGCATAAAACATTCAATACCCTTCCGCGGCATTATTTTAATGAAATTAAAACGAAAATTCTTTTCGAACACCAACGCAGAAATCTGACACAAACCTTCTCTCGAGAGAAACAGGAGCAACAGTTGTCTGCACAAAAATAGTGATATCAGGTTGATGTACAGTTATTTATTAGATTCAGAATTTTCATCTTCAAATAGGAAAAGAAGCGCACTGACACTTTTCTCTTATGATGGCCTTCATGGTACTTTTGATTGCCATAATATCAGAATGGATGTCTTTGAGCCGTTGGCTCTGTATATCACAATCCTGATGCACTAGAAGTTTAATTTCCTGTAGCAGTTGCTCTGCACCGATATTTTTTAATGTAATAAGAAATTACTCGTCGGCATGAAGAACCAAGATACCAACAAATATGCCTGTGAAGACTAAATACAGATACTGAACTCCAGAAGGAATTAACTAAGCCTAAACTCTGGCCTCTGTAAACCAAAGCATGAGATATTCTTATATTATTTACAGTGCTGGATTGCCATTCCCAGATGCAAATAACATGGCCCAAATATAGTGAATTCTGTCCTGTAATCTGCAGTGCAGCTTTCTAAGATTACTGGACAATCACCAATACTAACCTTGCAATGCCCATTCCATGTTTTTCAGCCTAGAGTTATGATTCCAAGCAGCCTGATTTCTGCATCTTACAAGCAACAATAGCCTTGTCAGAATCACTGAGTACACCGTGTTTCGAGCAAATATTCATTTTCAGGACTTACAAGATAGCAATTAAAAGCTTCAAAAACATTGGAACTTACATCTGCTTCGTTATTCTGGTCTCTAAATCATTTAGAGAGCGAAAGATAGGGCTCACAGCTTCGTTTAATTTTTGAAAACTTATGACGTTAGTTTTAACTTCTATTCTCCGCTTGATCCTTCCTACCTTGGACTTGATTTCCCTTGAACATTCAAGTTCAGCATATTCAAAAGTTAATTATACAAATTATGAATGTAAAACAGAATGAACCAATGTACGTTACTTGTTACTTGTTTACGTAAGTACCTGTCGATGGATAAAGGACTGCAATCGACTGATCTGGGGATTTCGAGATACTCATTTTGTACAGAAGCTGACGAAGAAAAATAAAAGGAAAATTAGTAAATAGGCTTTATAAGCTGCTCACCTCTCAATCGTTTGGAAGAAACCGGAGACTACAAAACAAAATTACCTTCGCTGTACAATTCTGTTGTTTCTTTGATGCAACATTTATCTTTAGAAAATCTCTGAAATTTCTTTTTAGATACTCCCTTGAAATTTCCTGTCCCTCTAGCTACCCAAAGTGCAGGCATCACAATCATTTAGAACCATTCTTGAATCCGAAATATATATTTTCAAGTTTATTTTAGAAGGCACATCACAATCATTTAGAACCATGCTTCAATGAGAAATATATATTCTCAAGTTTTTTTTGCACATTCACTGATTGGTTTAGATGGCAGGATGCCATTTCATTATGCATTCAGTAATTAGTGATAGTTGTCCAATGTACATAAGAATTCAGCCTTTGAGAGGTCAAAACTAATATAAGTAGAATGAGTAGGAGATAAGTCAATGGAGGAATAGACCAATTTATAATATGAATATAAAGATAGCAAGAACTAGAATATAATAGTGGAAGCAAAATCCTCGTAGAACAATCTCAAATATCCCTCTTGCTTCTTTCTCCCTGTCGATTTAACAAGTCATGTGTTTTTTAACTACCGTAAGTCTCAAAAACGAGAAATGTCTTATCGATTTTTTGTAATTGCTCTAGAAAATGATCCATACTAAAAAAATGTCTGATAGATTCAGCTGAGAAGTTAAATATCCTAAATGATATTGGGAAAAAAACGCATAGTGAACCCAAATTAAACAAAATGGTCACAGGAAGATCATTCCAACAAGAACGTTGAGAACGATTACCGGTGCTTATCGGAAAACATAAATTATTCAGGTGATGATTGCAGCAGTGATGTGAAAATCAAAACAAGATAGCTTCTGGAACCTATTGAAAATTATTTTCAAACAATCATGAAAAATGGAATGAAATCAGGGTATGCTGCAGAAAGATTATCATGATCCGAAACAAACTGAAGTATGAGAAACAAATAATCAGTTTACTTGAAATAAAATAGGGACAGTTCTAAGAACACGGTCATTTTAACAAATGCAGTCTTATGTGATTCCATATTTTCTCCCAGGATGAAATTTAAAAATCAAGAATCATCGATTTTCTGAGGAGATAATCATGTTATATCTGTCAAGTAACACGGCAGTAAATATTCGAAGTAAAGGTGATGGCCGGAAAAGAATTTCATCACAACAAAGCCACACCTGAGAAATCATTTGGGCAACCAAATTCACATTCGATGCACTAATTCACCCGCAGATTTATTATAACACGCTTCTCTGTTTTTAAGTAAAAGAAAATTTAACATCTAGACAGTGATTTCTCTTGTAAAGTGGCATTTGAGCTAATGACGAAGAAAATTTAGCTTCGATGCAATCCTTTAAAACTCACCTTCATTGCAGAAAATTACATGAAAAGTCCGGATAGAAAACTTTTTATCTGTAATGAAGAAGTTCAAAATGGACAAAGCTATTGCAGAATTTCACGATAAGCACATCAAGACAAAAACATTGACCAAAATCTTTGAAATTTGGCATTGGCAAGAAAAAAAAATCAGACAATGAACGGAATTTGGTGCCTAAACGTTTAATTTGCAGCCATTTCATAGCTAATCGAACATATTTAAATCAAAACTTTGAAGTAATTGCAGCGTAAAGCGAAAAAATGGAGATTCGTGAATGAAACCTCATATTTTTTTAATATTTATGTCAAACAATTGCACGATCTCTGTTTTGCAGATTATTTTGAACATATGATATCGATAAGGTTGGGAAGTTACCATTCGAAGGCGATCCGAGGTCGAATTTGAACAAATTTTCGCTGATCCTTTCCATTCCAACAACAGTACTCGGTTCGAATGGCTTGGCTCGAAAATGGGAAACTAGGTGAATTAAAGTAATAATAAAATGTAATGAACCAGTTTAAAATTAGGGCTCATTTTAACGGACTTAAAATATATGATAAGTTTGTATTCGGTGACCGCGTGAACCAAAACAAAACAGGAAGTTGGGCGTCGCTGCCCCGAGGCAGATAACATTTTCGGCGAAAAGTATATATATCTATATCTATATATATAATATTTTATTTTTGAAAATAAATATATAAATGATAAATCATACCCTTATAAATTGAAATATTCATTTTTTAATTAATTATCTAAAATTATTATTTTAGGATGAATATAAGTTTTTAAATATTAAATTTTAATAATATTACGATCCATGTTTAATTTTATTTTTTAAATACATATATAAATGATAAATCTTAAAAAATATATATATATTAATTATATAAAATCATTATTCTAAAATAATAAGTGAAGTTGTCAAAAAATAATGAGAGAGTTGATTAAAAAATATGAAATTAGCAATATTTACATTTTAATGTTGATTAGTAGTCTTCATTGAAGGTTGGTACATAATAGTTTTAAATAATAATTATTTTGATATTTATGATTAAATGTTTATATTTTATTTTTTTTGGGACAAAAATTTTGTTTAGTGAGAATTTGAACTTGGGTGGGAAAAATAATAACCATTCTCACCAACTACACTAGATAACTCTAATTGACTTCAAAATTTTGTTGGGAAAGAAAGTTGGTCAAGTTGGCCTCCCTCTCAACCCAAAGGAAAGAGAGAGGTTGGCAAAAAAAGTTGGTCTCCCTCTCACCTGAAGGCAAGAGAGAGGTTGGGGAAGAAAGCTGGTCTTCCTAAAAGAGAGGTTGGGGAAGAAAGTTGGCCTCCCTAAGAGAGAGGTTAGGGAAGAAAGTTGGCCTCCCTAAGAGAGAGGTTAGGGAAGAAAGTTGGCTTGGCCCCAACAAAGTTGGCCTCCGTAAGAGAGAGGTTAGGGAAGAAAGTTGGCTTGGCCCCAACAAAGTTGGCCTCCCTAAGAGAGAGGTTAGGGAAGAAAGTTAGGTTGGCCTTCCTAAAAGAGAGGTTGGGGAATAAAGTTGGCCTCCCTCTCAGCCCAAAGGCAAGAGAGAGGTTGTTGGTACTAGGCCAATCCTCAATGTAGACTCACTTCACTTAAGAGTGCAACATAGTTACACTTTCCAAAACATAAACATGTCAACTTACTAAACTTGGTACTAGGTCAATCCTCAATGTAGACTCACTTCACTTTCCAAAACATAAACATGTCAACTCACTAAACTAAACTTGGTACTAGGTCAATCCTCAATGTAGACTCACTTCACTTTCCAAAACATAAACATGTCAACTCACTAAAATCGGTACTAGGTCAATCCTCAATGTAGACTTACTTCACTTAAGAGCACAACATAGTTACACTTTGATCAATCCTCAATGTAGACTCACTTCACTTAAGAGTGCACCATAGTTACACTTTCCACAACATAAACATGTCAACTTACTAAACTTGGTACTAGGTCAATCCTCAACGTAGCTTAAGAGCTCAACATAGTTACACTTTCCAAAACATAAACATGTCAACTTATTAAACTTGAACCTCAACATAGTTACACTTTCCAAAACATAAACATGTCAACTTACTAAACTTGAAAGTGAGTGAGGAAGATAACAACTATACCACACAACTACCTAAATTAAACTCAATTAATAAATTTTAACATTTATCTAAATTTATTATAAATTTATTGTAAAACTTGTTAATAACCACGTTCTAAATTTAAAAAATAAATTTATAACTTAAATTATGAAACATTCTCCACACATTTATTATTCTCTACTGACTACCAAGGTTAGTAGTCCTCTGCTCTGCGCAAGTAATTGTTGATTTGGCACTCATGAACCGACTTAGCCCGCTACCCTAGTACTATGGTTGAAAACCATAAACTCTAAATTTCAATGAAAGGAAAGTGGTAATGTGTAATAAGAGGAGCAGATAAAATCAATTTCAATGAAAGGAAAATGGTAATATTAAATAAGAGGAACAGCTAAAATAAATTTCAATTTGTTTTTTTACTATTACAAATTAAAAATATTTACGAAATTACTATTACAAATGAAAAATATTATGAAAATAAATTTTTTTTTTGGTAGGTAAGCATCTATGGGGAATTTGAACCAATGACCTATTGCAAGGAGTCCCTTAAAAGCACACCCATTCACCATCAATCTAAAGCCCTATGAGTGCAAGGAGTGCCTTAACAGTGCACCCATTCACCGTCAATCCAAAGCCCCGTGGGAGTGCCTTAACACTGCACCCATTCACGTCAATCCAAACCCTCATGAGCAAAAATATAATTCAATTTTACTTAATTTAAAATATTTCATTCTTACTAATAAATTTATTTATAAAAAAATATATATTATTTAAATTTAATTTTAAAAATTTTATATTTTTTATCCTTTTAAATTTTTATTTATTATATTAAATTATAAAAAATTTAAAATTAATAATTACAAATCTTAATATTACAATATATTATGTTTAAAGATTTAGAGTATGTATTTTTGAAAAGGTTCAAATCCAAAAAAGATGGAACATATATATTTCTATAAATTTATATAAGATAAAAGTGAATATTTAATTTCACATCATCGAAATATCAATAGTGCATAATATAGGCTACATCAATGAATGATTGTTAATATATTATCATTTTTTGCAAGACAAACTTTCTATCTTTAGTACACAACTGCATGAAATGAAGTAGGTTACCAAAGCAATATTGATATCTCATGGAATTGTTATATGTCCTCAGTTACTCAGATCAGGTATGTTCAAATGTTATTAGACAATCTCTACTTACGTAAATATTTCGTTCTCATTCAAAGTTGAGCTTGTGTCCTCAAGGGTTTATTATGTGCGACTTTCATTGTCTTGTTGGTGTCTAGTTGTCCACATCATTCACTGTTCTTCATGAAATAACTAAAACAAACCTCCTTTCCATAATAGAATTATTATAACTTTATATTTATAAAAATACGCATACTTTAATTTTGCATACTTTATTTCCTAACAAACCAAGGGTCATTAACTACACATCCTCATGCCAATGTATTTGAATATTTTATTTTTTTAATTCTTTGTTTTTGCATAATTGAGATGAATGGATTATATTGGAAGACTATGTTACATAGTAGTTGCGTATTTGGTTGTGTGTATGTGGTTGTGCATGTGTTAGATGTATGCCTGTCAATGTATATCAACCACATTTATTAATGTAGTTGTGCTAGTTATATCTTTTCACCACATTAACATTTCTTAATACAAGCCCTCTTTTTATCTAAAATCACAAATTCATTTCTAAGTGGTGAAATTTGTGGTTTTAATGATGAGTATTAAATACAAACCGTTTTGTAGGGTCACACCTAGAAGAAATTTAGAGGGTGGAGGTGGAGGTGGGTTTCGAACTTGCGTTCTTCCTTGAAGGAGTTTCTTTTCAGACCTTGGTTGATCAGTTTGATCCTTTGGTATTTCTAGAGAGTTTTCTTGTCTTCTTTGCATATTTCTCATTTGTTTCCATTATCCTTGTCATGCTTCAACATTAAATGTTTTGTAACTTCACATTTGTCCATGGCTTGCATTCTCCTTATGTTATTTTGAGTTGTGATTTTCCAAAATGATTCCTTTCTTGCCCTCGTATTTGATGTTAAGTCCTTCCACAAAGGATTCAAGATTTGTATCTCCATCTATTTGTGCAGTATGAAGATAAGGCAAAAATATTGAATCCACAACAAGAATAACTCTTCCTCTTCACTAAATTCCCATTATTCCCCCTCCTCACATGTCTATATGAGAATGATTGCTGGCGGATTGGTGTAGATGAAGTCAAATATGTTCCTCCTCCTCTACATCTCCCAATCAAACATACTTCCATAATAGGCATGTGGATTCTTATCATGTTTCTTTTCATTTTTGTGGCCCATGTCCTACTCCAACCTCCATTATTGTTGCATAGTGGCATAGGCATGAAGTGAAGAAAACTAGACAAATTTCGATATGTTCTAACTGAAACCAATTCTGATGCAAGAGCATCAATCCTAGGCAATCCCTTTTGATTAGTCCCCAAGGGAGGTCAACAGTGAAAACTTGGAAACAAGAACTGTAAGCTAAAAACGTGAACTCTAGCCAAAAAACCCCCCAAAAAAATGAAAAACGGTGCAAAAATGAAAAGTGTATATTTCGAGACGATGTTTATTTTTTTAGGTTAATTTTCAATATTTTTTAAAAATGGCAGTAAAGCCAATTTTTTTTGCAAAATAAATGAAAAAACACACTAATGTTGTTGGTAGAATAACATTTTTATTTTTCGAGTACAATTTCAACATTTTTTAGTAAACGTGTTAAAGATAAAATATTGGGATCCACATTAAAATTCCAACAATTTTCATCCATGTCGTTAAAAATATAATAACATGACACTAAAAATCCATAAACTTCTAATTGTTTTCAACCATAACATTAAAGATATAAAAACTATAAAAAATTAACAATTTTTCAACCATAGAATTAAAAAACTTTAAGTTTTCAATATATTTCAACCATGACATTATGAACAAATTATATGATTAAAATAATCAAAATATCAATACTTCTAGATTGAATGAAACATAAATTATTTCTCTAAGTTATTGTTGCATTATGGATATTCTAAACAAATAAATTCATCATAATTAAAACATATAATCCAACAAACATAAAAATGACTCATAACTTCATGTAAGATCAAATGGAAGTTAAAATATTTATTTCAAGTTACCATGCAAACATCATGTATATAATTGTCTTAGACAATTGTTCAAAATCACTCATATGTTCTTGCACATCATCATAATTCACATAATTAGATGAATGGCTAGATGCAGATGAAGGTGTTCCATATTCTTCTCTTTCATCAACTAGTGCCCCATCTAAATCAACATGCATGCCCACCATTTCAAGTTTCAAAAGTCTTCTAAATCTACAATTGGGTTCAGCAGACTCTTATCGCAACATTGTTTCTTCTGGTAGCAACATCTTCCCAATCTCTATCGTCCTGAAGTGAAGATTTTGTCTCTTTGTTAAATTGAATTCATAAACAAGTATGTCAACATCCTCCAATTTTAAGAGGTTTGTGTGGCTACGATATATATTTGTACCCTTTCTTTTTCTCTTTCCGCTAATTTTTTTATCAACTACCATCTCTGGCTTGTACACACCATTGAATGGGTGTGTATTTGTGGCATACAAATGTACTTCAACACCTATAACATCTTCATTTTATGTAATGACCTTTATAACCTTGGAAACGCAAAACAAATAGCCATGTGCATCTCCATCTACTAACAAAGTGATCATGCAACCCTCCTTAATATCATGTATTGAACCCCTGTAAAGGTCTTCCATGGCTTCACGTTATGCAGGAGATCTTCTGGAACCAATATACATTTCTCTTTCCTCCACCTGTGAAGAATTAATAATACCTTGAGATTATTGTTGTTCAACAATGTTTCTTTCCTCGTGTTCATTGGACACATTTTGTGGCCAAATAAATGGATTCTTCAAAAGTATATCTTCATTTGTTGATCTTGAAATGATATCACTATGATTATTGAAAAAATACTCCCACTACACTGAGTCAGCAACATCAAAGTACTCATATGTATATCTAATATATTTTTTAATTTCTTCCAGGCATTCAGAATAATTTATATCCCTCTTCTGCCTTCGTGCATTATGAACTTTAGCAACTGATTGTAATAACAATATATTTGACGCAAATATTGGATGATCTGGAATGAAATTCAAAAACACCAAACCTAACGACGACACCCATTTTGCAGTAGTTGAATACTTCTTGCCCCATATTAGTGTTTTCCCATCAATTTTTTTGACATGAAATTGATGTTGGAAGCTAATGTCATTACGTTTTTCAATGCATTTCTCCTCACCATGCGACCCCAGAATAAACCTTCGCATGTCAACAATTTCTTCCAATACATGAAAAATAGGCTCTGGCATGTATGATTTCTTAATACATTCAATTAATGATGGCAATCTCCCAATATCCTTCCTCCTCAATGTTATTGAAAAATGACTGAACATTTGATTAATATGGTCATGAGTGTTCCCAACAAGAAGGAAACCAACCTTTACCTTCTAAAAAAAACTCAATTCAACAAGCATGTTTAGATATCCAAAAACAATCTGATTTTTGTTTTCACAAGTGTTGTCCAATTGTAGATACAAAACTTCAAAAAGATTACTATACCCATGAGAAAGCACATCATAAATTATGATTATTGTCATATTTTCATCATTATGAATATTTGGAGTTGTGAAGTAAACCCTTGGCAAGTTTTCTCATTGAAGACCATACAAGCGACCAACTGAAACTGAATAAAATTTTCCTCCTGTAAATTTTTTGGTGTGTGAACAAAATGTGGTAGAAGTGTCTTCTTCTGGTCCATACCATCAATTAGCAAACCCAAATATTTATTTGGATTATCATAACACTTCTTTCGATGTTTGTTCAACTTTTTCCTTTCACTTGTTTGTTGTTCGTGGTGCTCTTGGATTGCTTTGACAATGGAATCTACAGATAACATAAAAATAAATCTATTAATAAATACATTTTCATAGTTGTTGACTACAGAATTTTAAGAAATAATGTTATGAATTCTTACCTCTTTCTTCCCCTTGACATTTATCCCTTTTTTATTTAAGAGAAACGCATGTACTGCAAACCCCCATCCTTATCTTCTTAGGAATATGGACAGTGTTGAATTCTTTCCTCCATATCTTCACAAAATATTGATATGTAATAAAACCACCATTTCCTACAACACCTTCTGCATATTCTTTGTATAATTTGTAGATTTCTCGTCTTGAGAAATTATCTAGAATATGTATTGTGTCTCTATTTGGCATACACTCTCCATGCTTTGAAAAGAAGTATTGCATCCATGACATTGTAGTATTTTCTAATGGCCCAAACTCTCGTTTATGACGTACTTCTAAATAAAATGTGGGATCGTTTTCCAAATTTTCTTGGATTCTTGACATACGAAAATTACCAATTGAATGAAACATTTTTAAATCATTTCCATAGAGAATTAAAGCCCCGATATGATAATCATAAACTGACAATGTAGATTGCATGCACCCTACTAAATATGAATTTTGCATGCTTTTATTCATTGGAAAATATCTCTTCCTTTTCTCTAATGCAAACTTGAAATCCATATGTTTCAAATAATCATTTTGACAACATTCACTTGAAATGATATCACTGATAGAACTTCTTCTCGTGATATATTATGCTCTACCCCTTGTATAAGTAGAACATCTTGGATTGATACGAAAAGGTCTACTCCTACTCCTAGATACAATATTTGTTGGAAACGTCTCCATCATTTCATCATCCTCTGTATAAGCATTTTCATCATCATTAGGAGGAATATTATCCTCACTATGATCATTTTGAACATAGTTAGGAAATTAATCACCATCATTGTTTGAAAAATACTCATTACCATCCGTAGTTGCAAGAAAATTTTCACTACCATCATATGTGCTTTTGAAACACTGACTTGGAGGATACTCTTCATCATCTTCATCATTCACGTCATCAGTGCTACCCTCATATTCCTTAGAATTAGGACTAAGTGGAAAATTTGACTCTCTATTTACTAGAAATTCTTCATCCTGTGCTTTTTCAGTGTTGCTCTCATAGTCCTTAGGATTAGGACTAAGTGGAAAATGTGACTCTTTATTTACTAGAAATTCTTCATCTTTCCTTTCATCACTACTGCTCTCATAGTCGTTAGGATTAGGACTAAGTGGAAAATGTGACTCTCTATTTATTGAAAATTCTTCATCCTGCCCCTCGTCATTGTCACTCTCATAGTCCTTAGGATTAGGACTAAGTGGAAAATGTGACTCTCTATTTACTCAAAATTCTTCATCTTGCCCTTCGTCGCTACTGCTCTCATAGTCCTTAGGATTAGAACTAAATGGAAAATGTGACTCTCGGTTTATTGGAAATTCTTCATCTTGACCTTTGTCACTACTACTCTCATAGTCCATATGATTAGGACTAAGTGGAAAATGTGACTCTCTATTTATTTGAAATTCGTCATCCTACCCGTCGTCAATGCTACTCCCATAGTCCCTAGGATTAGGGATAAGTGGAAGATTTCACTCTCTATTTATAGTGAAAGAATTTTCATTATATTCATTAATATGAATAGAGTTGTTACACGACTGAGATGTTGATGCTTCACAAAGAGAAACTTCACTATCAAAAGAATCCATGACTTTCAAACAAAAGATGTTGAATGATACAAATGCACTCTCTCCCAATGATAATATATAGCTTAAATAATGAAAATTTCCCTCCAAACTTTCCCCCAAAAAAATTTTGCCGAAACTTTTCCCTCCAAAAATTTCATTTGAAGTATTTCCCTCCAAAATTTTCTTCTAGAATTTATTTGAAAATTTTCTACTAAAATTTTCTCTTGAAAATTTTGACCCTAATTTCCATTTAAATTTTCCACACAATTTTCGTTTAATACATTCCTTCAAAATTAAACTAAATATTTTACTTAAATTATATAACATTTACTAGATAATTGATTTTTTTTATTATATTTTTTATCCCACATGTAACATAAATTAGTGTATCGCCATAATATTAACTTTATGTTAAGTTTTTTCTCATTTTGTAACATCCTCCTCCCACATCTACCCAAGTAATCAGCCAACCGGGCTAAACATGTGATGAGAAATTACTATGATATGATTTGACTCCCTATGTGCTAGCTAAGGAAGTGGAATCGACGGAAACACACCACACAGGCCTTCCACATCAACAACAGAAATCCCAGGAGTCGTCTCAACCACTCAGGGAACTAGCCCCTAAGACCAACGAAAGTTTTACTGCATCAAACCCCTCGACGCTCCCTTGATATGGAAAAGGGTGCTTTTCGGAGGCTCCAGAAGCTCCCACAGTAAGGGCAAGGGAGCTTCTGGGGACATTCTTCCCTAGTGTCGTGCTTGTGACTTTGAGATTTGTGACATTTTTTCAGGCCCATAGCCCAAGTCACTGCCCTGAACTCAATGACAGGTTCATAAACGAAATTTCACAATAGAACAAAGATACATTTGCAAAAACATCAACAAGGACTAGACTGGACCCCTACTAGCCATGATAGACAGCTCTTCAAACATATCACAAATATGAAATCTACAAGTCTTAACAACAGATCTAAGCAGGGGTCACATACTAATCTGAGAATTGCTAGGAAGCATTGATGAATCAACACATTAACTGCAATTTCATCTATTAGTCCATAGATACATTGTTAATTCATTTACAAGTAAAAACATGATATGAGCCAAACATCATGATAGCCATAAAACGCATTCATAACCAACATATAAACATCAGATATGTTAAGCATAAAACAACCATATAAGCCACATAACAATAAGCATATTTACCCATAAATACCATAGGAAATAGATTTTATTGCCACAAGAAAAATGCAACCAAGTCTGGGACTTCCATGTACCACCTGACCATAGACATGGCTAAGCCAAATCTCTCTTCATCTAGTCACCCCCATGCCATATTCCAAGCATGAATGTGGGATCTCATGGAACAATCCATCAAAACTGAATCAAGGCTTCCAGAGGCCAAACCACCTCAACCCATCAAACAGTGATTCCACCTCATAGTCGAACATCACAAACCATCACCAGATTAGTCTCTACCCAAGCCTTCCAGGGCTCCAGAGCGTTTGTTCCAACCAAGGCTTCCAGGACTAGTAACTCAACCCAGAGTTGTCATCAAGCTTCCAGAGTGTTTGTCAAACCAGGGCTTCCAGGGTTAGTAACTCAACCCAAGTTGTTACAGGGCTTCCAGAGCATTTGTCCAACCAAGGCATACAAGAACTAGTAACTCAACCCAAGCTAAAGGAAACATGAGAACCAACCAGAAACAAAAACAAAAAGAAAAACAAAAAAAAAAAAATTAATAATAATAATAATAAAATAAAAACAAAAATTAAAATAAATAAATAAAATTAAAAATTAAAAATTAAAATTAAAAAAAAAAAAAAAAAAATTAAAATTAAAAATTAAAAATTAAAAAAAAAAAAAAAAAATTTAAATTTAAAATTAAAATTTAAAAATTAAAATTAAAAAAAATAAATAAATAAAATAAAATAAAATAATTAATTAAAAATAATAATAAAAAAATAATAAATAATAAATAATAATAATAATAATAATAATAATAATAATAATAATAATAATAAGAATAAATAATAAATAATAAATAAATAAATAAAATTAAAATTAAATAAATAAATAAATAAAATAAAATAAAAAATAAAAAATAAAAAAATTGAACCCACAACATCATGGCTATCCCGAAAACAGCAAGGCTAGGAAAATCCATGTTCAACCTAGGAAATCCTTCATACCAATGACAAATCATGACCAATAAACCATGTGAATATGCCATGCATGCCAAAACTAGTTAGGAAAACATACATGCAACTCGGTACCTGCAAGAAAAACCCATTGTAGTTGTTGATCCTGATGCCCTCTTGTGCTTTCCTACTCTTCCTTTTCCTTCTTGCTCCAAACATTCAAGTATGCCACACTCTCCAAGAGTGCTCCAAGAAAACTCTAAGTGTCCAAGAGTATGAGAGAGAGAGAGAACAGAATGGGAGCTTAAAAACTAAACTGACAAAAGGTTACACTAACCAAGCCTACCCATTGATCCTCAGAAGCCTTTTTATCAATGAGGCCTCTATTTTCTTCATTTTCCATTATTTTCCTTCATTTTCCTCCTCACTTGCAACCTGTGACCTTTCACCTTCCTTTTCTCCTAATTTTCATTATTTTCATAAATAAATGTGCCAAAAATCCCATTTTTCATTTCCAAATTCTTTTTCCATTGTCTTTGCCAAATTCCTTTAGCTATAATAACCAAAATGAACACCCAATAGGATGTTTTTCCCAACATTCAACTTGGAATACGTGTCCCATGATCTTGGTCTTATTTTTACCTTTGTTAACTTTTAAATGGAATTTTAACCTGGGTTGTTACAAAACCGGCCTCCCCCTTGGGGGAACACCGTCCTTAGTGTTCAATGACACCTATAACAAGCAAGACCGCTGCAACCGAACATACTACCCATGGAGATTTATAACTTAGCTCGTTGTAGTATTTACAATGACCATCGTTGAAACATGACAAACATATCATTTACTGGAGATTTATAACATAGCTCATTACAATGTTTACAATAATAACGACATATACACACATACACATTTTCTTCACTTGGTGAATAATCATATTGTTTATGGAGCTTTATAAATCTAGCTCGATACAATATTTACAATAATATACACATATGCACATTTTCTCAACATGCAAATAAAAGGATAAGATGCACGTATCAATCAACAAGGGAATCTAGAGGCTCACACCTCCACCCTCAAAAGTAGTACCGCGATTCACCTCCTTCCTAGGAAGTCTAGAATCCACTGTCAAGGTCAACTTTGCATCCAATTCCCAATCCTAAAATCCAATGCCACTTGTCCTCTCAGTGAACAGTTACCATCTCATTGTTCCAGGGCACACTCCAATGTGCATCTGATTCCATCTAGAAATGTTATTGACAAAAGAAAATCCATCCCTGACCTGCCCTTCTCTGCTACATAGTCCCTCTAGAAATCTGGTCACCCCCTTCTGTGGATTCACACACCTTCCAAGTTCCATTGGCACCCCCATCCTGTCCAGTCATCCCTCGACAAGGTTTCCTCGCATCGAAAGGTCCATAAACCAAGGCATATCCCTACCTCAAAACCATCATACCGGTCATAACATGCTCATGGAAATCAATGGACACTATTAGGTACCAGTTTCCCAAAATTCCCCTGCTCCTGAAGTGCTTTACCAATATATTGTTGTCTGTTCCAATTCCTTTTGTTATCATTGCAAATGCTTGCCATCGGTTTCAACCACCCAATCAGGTATTTCATGCTTTCCTGTACCAAGTACATAATTTGCATTAGATTCAAAATAATTGAAATAACTTCAAATCATACCTCATTGGTGGCCCGTCAATAAGGTATACTTGCAACTCTATTCGCTTCCTGTCACAACAAGTCAAACTAGCATCTTTGACCAAATCATCATGTATAAATATATCACATCAAGTTAGCTCAAAACACAACCATCATAGATCAAAATCATAAATCACATGTAACCATCAAAAACTAGAATCATATATCACATGTAATCATCATAAAACATAATCATAAATCACATGCATAACAAATTTGAATGACATACTGATACTTATCCTTCAATCAGTCCTTTGCTCCTACCTTTTTCCTTATTTTGTACGCACTCTGGATCGGTTGTCACACTCGACAAACACCCGGTGCCTTCTCCTCAACCATGTGCACATACACATAGTGTAAATACCACACATATAACCACACACGACATACAATATCATGCAATACATGCACCTACACCTAGTGTACAACACAACACAATGCATACGCCTACATCCAGTGTACACCACCACACAATACATACATAGTGTCGCATGCCTGCAACACAACATGTATGACATGCGCACAATATCACATGTACACCAGCACCATACGTACAACATGTACACAGTACCACATGTACATAGCACCACCTATAAAACGTGTGCAAAACATCACATGCACACGACACCACCTACCCATCATGTACACAGTGCCATATGTACACCACACCACCTGTACATTGTGTACATAATACCACATGTACACAGCATCACATGCACAACATGTACACGACACCACTTGTACATAGTGCCACATGCACAAAATGCACACAACACCACATGTACAACATGTACACAACACCATGTGCACACAACACCACATATACAGTCATGCAGACAACACCATATGTACATAGTACCATATGTACAACATGCACACAACACCATATGATCCAGATTTAAACAGGAATGCAAAAAATTTTAGAGATAACCATAAACACAGAAATGCGGCGGAAATAATACTTAATTTCATTAATGAAAAATACTGAAATATGCTTACAAATAGAAATGGAAATAAACCAGCTAGGGCGATGGTAGCTTATCTCTGAGAAGAGATGTGGTCGCTACATGCCTCTGAACTGTGTTACAATGAGGCTTGAAGGCCTATTTATTGTTGAGAAACAATGGAAAACCCTCAACATCCAAAAACCTAACCCTAGAAGATGAAACGCCAAACTGTGGGCCCCGTTGGGTAAATTGGTACATCAACTTCCCAGGGTCGTAACTTTGGTATGCGATCTCTGTTTAATGCGCAAAATATCTCATTAGAAAGATCTATCCAAGAACTAAAACTTTGGGAAGAGCAACATTAGTCCATGGATCCATGTTGCTCCCAGTTTTCCCAAAAAACGTCGTTTAGGGCCTCAAAACAGCTCCGAAAGTTCAAGCCCTGAAAAACTGCTAAAAATAGTAAATTATGCTACAATTAAGGAAACTGAAAAGTTGAAAGAAACAATGGTGGGGGTCCAAGTGGACTTGGCAAGTGGCCACCAATATCCACCTGGATCATTACTCCCCCCTTAGGAAGCAATGGTCCCCATTATGTTGAGTTCCTCCATGAGATGAGGAAACTTCTGCTGAACTTGGTCCCTGGTGAGCCACTTGCCCTGGTGAAGGAGTTGGCCTGCTTTGACAACTCGATATAGTTGGATATTCTGCTGGTGAGTGTGCTTGATCTGTGTGTCCATGATCCGATCAGTTGCAGCTTGTTCCATGCAATCTGGATTTAACTCTGTGGGTGTGAGTTGTTCTGCAATGTTGGATGTTTCTAGTAATGGTGGAAAGTATGGCCGAAGGCGGTCCACATTGAACACTGGGTGTAGGCCAAGGAATGGGGGAATGTTGAGCTTAAATGCATCGTCTCCCATAGCCTTGGTAATGGTGTAAGGCCCATATCAAAGTGGTCTGATTTTTCGATAGGCTCCAGTAAGGCATTCCTTTTGCAAATACAACCAGACTTTATCGCCCACCTGAAACTTGTGTGGCACCCAATGTTGATCATGTCGTTGCTTATACTTGAAATTTGATTTCTCCAAAATGTCATGGACCTGCTAGCGAATATGTTGGATGTGCTCAATGAATTTGTTTGCCTTATCTGTTTCAGATTGGACATGAGTTGAATCTGCGTGAGTAGTTGCAAATGGCATGGCCACATCAATGGGACATAGTGGCTGGAATCCCAAGCGCACCTGAAAAGGTTTGTGGCCAATCGAGCTATGAAGAGCCCAGTTGTAGTTGTGCTGAACATAGGGGAGGCTCTCGTCCCATGTGCGTGGATGCTTTGAGTTGTACATGCGCAAAATGTGTACGATCATCCTATTGACAACTTATGTTTGGCCATCAGTTTGAGGATGGAAGGTTGTGGACTTAGTGAGTTTGGTGTCCAGCATCGACCAGAGATTGGACCAAAATGTACTGAGGAACCTGCTGTCCCGATCTAAGATGATAGACTGTGGGATCCCAAAGTGTACCCACACTCATTCAAAGAAGAGTTTAGCAGTGGCTTCTGCTGTGATATTCTTCTTGCAGGTAACCATAATGGCCATCTTCGAGAACCTGTTGATGACCACAAAAACACAGTCATTTCCATGCTTAGTGGAAGGAAGGCCTGACATGTAATCCATGGATATGGATTCCCAAGGTCGACTAGGGGTAGGCAGCGGGGTATAGATGCCTTGCTTCTTGATGGTCAGTTTGGCAATGGCGCAGGCAGTGCATGATCTGATGTACTTCCCGACATCATGTCAAAGATTCGGCCAATAGAAATACTTCTGCAGTACTGCCATCGTTTTCTCGATCCCGAAATTCCCAACAACCTGACTGTAGTGTGCTTCCCAAATCATCTTGGCATGCCCGCTTGAAGGAACACAAAAGTTGACCCAGGTGGCATAACAGGGCATCCTCGAGGTGAAAATCTGGAACATGCTGACCCTCCAAGAGTGTCTGGTATGTGTGGCTGAATTCTGGGTCGCTTTTGTAGAGAAGTGGCCAATCAGAAGTCTCATGCCCACAAAAGTTGAGCATGGTAGTTAACGCCATGATTGGTGGTCGACCGAGGCAATCTGCAACATTATTGGTGTTGCCCTTATTATACTTGATATTCAAATGGAACTGTTGCAGGTATGTGGACCACTTCTAATGGCGATCATTCTGCAATTTCCCTTGGGTCTGTATGAACTGCAGGAATCGGTGGTCTGTGTGGATGATCATTTCCTTCCCCGAAATGTAATGCTTCCATTGTCGGTAGGCCTGCACAATGGAATACATCTATTTGTCATAAGTGGGATACTTCTGAACTGTGTCTGAAAGTGTCTCACTGTGATATGCCACTGGATGCCCATGTTGAGTAAGGACTGCCCCAATAGCATAGTCAGAGGCATCTGTCTTGACCTCAAATGGTTGTTGCAAGTTTGGTAATGCGAGCACTGGTGCCGAGCAGAGGAAATCTTTCAACTCTGTGAATGACTTTTGTTGAGATTTAGACCAAAAGAATTTTTCTTTCGCTCCTCCCTTGGTGACTTGACTCAAGGGCCAAGTGATATGAGAAAATCCCAACATGAACCTGCGGTAGAAGTTGGCAAGACCTAGAAAGCTATGGAGCTCTGTCAGAGTGGTTGGAGATGGCCAATCCCAAATGACTTGGATCTTAGTTGAATCCACATGCACCCCCTGTTCATCAATAATGTATCCCAGATACTAAACCTGGGTCATGCCAAAAGTGCATTTCTCCAAATTGGCACATAACTTGTGTTGTCGCAATGTTTGGAGAACCTGTCGGATGTGGTGGAGGTGCTCTTCCCAACTCTGGCTGAAGATCAGGATGTCATCCAAGTATACCACTACAAATGAGTTGGTGAATGGATGCAAGATGTCATCCATTAGCCTCATGAAGGTTACAGGAGGATTCTTCAATCCGAAAGGCATAACCAACCATTCGAAAAGGCCCTCCTTGGCTTTGAAGGCAGTCTTCCACACATCGGAGGGTTTGATTAGTACCTGGTGATATCCTATCTTCAAATCGATCTTGCTGAAATATTTTTCCCCCTTCAGTTGGTCTAGGAGGTCATCAATTCATGGGATTGGGTACCTATTACGGACAGTGATCTTGTTCAGCATCCAATAGTCAATACAGAGTCTCCAAGTCCCATCCTTCTTCTGTACCAACACGATCGGGCTCCCACTGGACGATGAACTCGGATGGATGTGACCTTTCTGTAGCAGCTCCTGAATCTGCCTCTTGATATCAGCATTCTCCATAACAGAGTGCCGATAGATTGGTCCATTGGGCAGTGGCACACCTGGGGTCAGATCGATGGAGCACTTAACCTGACAGTGCAGAGGAACCCCTACGGGGGAGGTGGAGATGTCCTCATACTCCTCCACGACCTTGTCCATCTGTAGTTGTCGTGCGGAGGGGCCCTGTCTAGAGGTTGTGGCCACCATCTTCTTCTTTCCTTGAGGGCATATCATCAGGAAAACAAATTTCCTGGTTTTGGAAATGAGCTTACTGCATTGTTTTGCAGTAACCAAAGAGATGGCAGTAGGCGGTGCTACCTTTGGTATCATTTACAACTTATTTCCCAAAGTAAGAATAACAACACGAGGCCTTGATTCATACACAACATGTCACTTCCACAAGTATGGTTGTCCTAATAATACATCACAAACTTCAAAGGGAGCAATGTCACACAATACCTCATCCCTGAAGGGCTTGATGTTGTATGGAAGGCGACACTGCTGGCTCACGCGAAGATCACATCCTTGGTGAAGCCACCTGATGGTGTACAGTTGTGGATGTGTCGTGGTCGGTAAGCCCAACCGCTTCATGACCTCTGCCAAAATGAGGTTTTTTTGGCTCTCGTTGTCGACAATGAACTATAGCTGGAGCCCTTTACCCACATCTAGGAGTGGAAGAGACGCTCCTCCTCCTCTGGATCTTCAGGTTCCTCCTTCTGAATCTTCGTGGTGGCAACGGTGGTGTTGGGCTCCGCATCGATAATTTGCTTCCCTTTGTCATTCCCGTTGTCGGGTTCTAACTCGAAGTCAGAACATGAATCTGATTCTGAAACCTTTAGCTTAGCCACTAGTGACTGCTTGGCCCGACATTCACTTGTGTTGTGAGTGGAGCCCTTATGGAACTCACACCACTTTCTTGTGTCCTTTTTCGGCATCGCGACATTGTTCTTTGCTTGCAGCTTTGGCGGGTTGTCTTGGGTCACCCCGCCTTGGCTTTGTCCTTTGTTCTACGGTTTGGGGGCACCTTTCCCTTGCTTCGGATTTGCAGATCCAAAGTCTCGCTTCTTTTGTTTAAACTTTTGCTTGACCTTGACGGCATATCGGTATGTCGTGCCGAGCGAGGAGATGTTCAGGAATTATATTTCTTCCTAGATGTACTTGTGCAGGCAGCCACGGTATTTGAGTACCAAATGCTGCTCTGAATCCTTGATACCCAACTTTGTGCAAAGGGTATGGAAAATATTGGTAAACTTCGGCACGTCTTGGTCCCTTCCTTGCCGCAGCGTGGTCCACTTTATGTATTGATCCTCATAGCTTCCGATAGGGTAGTACTGCTCCTTGATGGCATCTCGGAATGAATTCCAAGTGGGTGCGGCTGAAAATAGTGAGCCTGTACTTTCATCCTTATGCTCGCAGTAGGTTTCCCACTAGTCCTTGATGTGGGGGGCTACTTTGAGAAGAGCGAAAATAATCTTTTCCCGACTGGAAAAATCATGAACAGAAAAATAACCCTCTAGTAGATTTAACCATTTATCGATGGCATCTGCGTCTATCTGACCCTCGAATATGGGGATTTCAAAATTAACTTGTACCTTAAACGGTGTGGCGTTTCTAGAGTAGCTGTTGGAAGCCGATGCGTCGCCCCTGGGTAGCCGCTGAAGGATCTGGGCAAAGTTGTCCATCATCATGTTCCTTTGTCACTCGAGGGCTTCTTCGAGCAAGATTTTGATAAGATCTCCTGCCCCCTCGTCTTTCTTTTCATCCGCCATGGGAGGCCTTCGAGATTTGCGAGGTTGGTCTTGCAAAGGTTCGACCAATTGAAGCCCTAACTCCTTATATCCTGACTTCATTGGGGACATGCAAAGAAAAACAGAGAAAAAGCATACCGCTCTAATACCACTAATCCGGATTTAAACAGAAACGCAACAAATTATAGAGATAACCATAAACACAGAGATGTAGTGGAAATAATACTTAATTTCATTAATGAAAAATACTGAAATATGCTTACAAATAGAAATGGAAATAAACCAGCTAGGGCAATGGTAGCTTATCTCTAAGAAGAGATGTGGCGGCTACATGCCTCTGAACTATCTTATAATGAGGCTCGAAGGCCTATTTATTGTTGAGAAACAATGGAAAACCCTAAACATCCAAAAACCTAACCCTCGAAGATGAAACACCAAACTGTGGGCCCTGTTTGGGTAAATTGGTACATCAACTTCCCAGGGTTGTAACTTTGGCATACGATCTTCGTTTGACATGCAAAATATCTCGTTAGAAAGATCTATCCGAGAACTACAACTTTGGGTAGAGCAACATCGGTCTATGAACCCATGTTGCTCCCAGTTTTCCCAAAAAACGTCATTTAGGGCCTCAAAACGGCTCCGGAAGTTCAGGACCCGAAAAACTGCTAAAAATAGTAAACGGTGCTACAATTAAGGAAATTGAAAAGCTGAAAGAAACAATGGTGGGGGTCCAAGTGGACTTGGCAAGTGGCCACCAATATCCACCTAGATCACCATATGTACATAGCATCATATGCACACAACACCGCATATCTAACATGCACACAACACCACATATCCAACATGCACAAAGTACAATATGTACATAGTACCGCATATCCAACATGTACATAGCATGATCTATACCCAACACTACATATGTAATATACACACAACACCATATATACAATAGGCATACAACATCATATGTACACAATACTACATATACAACATTACAATCACTGAATATACAACATGCACAACATACACACAACAATAGCACTGCACATCCAAAACCATTCTGCCTCTACCAAGTAACCTTGCTTCTAGTGTCTCTCCACCATCCATGCTTATCCTAGCATGCTGCAAAGCACATTGTTTTCATTCTGCTGATGTATCGTTCAATATTACTTATCATAACATAAACATAGGCATAATACAAGCATACAATATCAATTCATATCCACATGATATTGACCTCATATATTTGTCACGACTACTCTTCCCACTTAATTCCTCATAAACCAAGAACCTCTTAATGTCATTCACCTGCATAAGCAATCATTCCTCCACAAGAATGATCCCTGGTGACCCTGTAAAACAACGACATACATACATACATGTATACATATAAACATCCACATAAAAAATCATGATCCTTGTTGAACATGTCAGATAACAACATACATACATACATATATGCATATAAACATTAGCATAAAGTAATCATGATCACACCATAATTACTAGATATAATAAGGCCAAGGTTAAGAGAACTTCCTTTATTCGTGAACAACATGCACAATGTTGAGAACAACAGTTCCCAACATAGCCAAGGCATCTGAAACCTCAAATCCATTTACTTTACCTTTTTTGTTACCTTTCTCATGATTTTCCTATCACCATCCATTTACCTCAATGGACCATACCAATCTAACTAGTTGTCATACGCTTGCCTTCAACTGGCCTTATAAATGCACTGAGCTTCATCAAGGCCTTACATCACATGTTGGGTACCACACAACTCTCCCCGAACTCCATTAACTTTTGTATTTCCCAAACCAATTCCCAAGACTCAAAACATAAAAGGCAAGACAAGAAACAAACAAGAAGAAAACCATGAAAATCAATAACAATACGACACCGCAAACAAAGTGGCAAGGCCTTGCACCAGACATAAAAAGAATGCAATAAAGCGCAACCAAATCACAAATACTGAAAACACAAAACTAGTAACAAAAACCATGAATCATTCCCCATGGTTCCCAGTGCCTCCAAGTGAAAGCTCAACCCGAGATTTCTTTAAGATTCCATGGAAATCTCTTTTTCCATGCAATCCCCTGCATCATAATGCCATAAAAACATAACTGTTAGTGCATAAGTAAACATAACAACATACTAGTTACCTTACCTTGTCATACTAATGCCAAGCATGTTACCCTACAACTGCTCACACATGTCAACCACATGTTCCAAATATCAAGACAATCATATCTATCAATTTGAAATCAACCTTTACCAAGACTAACAATCATGTCATAATCCATAGTCAACTCATAGTCATTATACATAATGTTACAACTGTCACCTATTACACTCAAGTACATGTCAGTTATCTCAACACATATGTGTGAGTAAAACCATCTTAAAACAAGATCATTTCTTGATGCAATCTTATAGACACATACTCATATCATGTGATTAATCAAACATTCAACAACAGATAGATGACATAATAGACACCAACACTCAAACACCAAATAGACAACATAATCAAACATTCAAGCACAAAGTAGACGAAATAAGCAAGCCCATACCTTAATGTATCTGAGGGGAGGTTATCTTGTCTGCACAATCAACCCATACTAGCATGATATAACTTCACGACCTATCAACTCAAACATAAATAAGTTCATGATATCCATAATAGTCACTTGCTAACATGTTCACATCATAAACTCATAAAAAATTAGCATTCATACATAAAAAACACATCTGCACAAACAGTATATATTAGTATGACATAATATCACAACATATTAATTCATACCTGAATGTCATAACCCTAAACAACTGCATAGACCAATCCAAATTAGTATGATACATATAACGTCAAGATATTAATGTAATAACCCTAAACATCAAGTTACTAGCATATAACAATAAGAAGTTATATATCATGCTCATCAATAACATATAAACTAATCATCAAGTTATCTAACATAAAACAACAATAGCAATGTATACAACCACAGGTTACTATCATTCATGACTATCTCACGTATGTGCATATGACTACACTAATCAAATAGCATCTATCATGTATGTAACCATAACATCAATAGAATGAAAGGTATACACATAACCATAATGCATATAACAATCCTTAACCTATATATCTGCGTGCCCAACATAGAAACTTGTATGATGACATGCTCTTGCCTCGATGTACAATGTTGCAACTTCACCTTGAAGGTTTGCATCTCTTTCTTTATCTCGACCAACTCATTAGCATCATAACATACCAATAACATCATAATGACCTAATTGCATACAATGACCTCACAATGCATATCTGACCTACAAAACATGCATAACCATAACCATGGCAATGCATGCATTACAACATATAGACACTAACATGCATAACAAATGCATATACAACTGACATGCATTCATGACTAACACATCCCAACAAAAACATCATCAACTTCCACATGGTGATACAACGACAACAATGACCATCACCATGCATACACAACAGGTACATAGTCCACAAACATAACAAACACATATGTAATTGACATGCATGCATGACAAACAAATTCCACCCATCCAATCCAAGGGTTGAACCATGCCTCTGATACCACTATGTAGTATCATATATCACCCAAAAAGAACGGAAAACAGACACCACCCAAAGAGAACGAAACCCGCTTTGATACCACTCTATAACACCCTCCTCCCACATCTACCCAAGTAACCAGCCAATCGGGGTAAACATGTGATGAGAAGTTACTGTGTTATGATTTGACTCCCTATGTATCATTTAAGGAAGTGGAATTGACAAAAACACACCACACAAACCTTGCACATCAACAACAGAACTCCCAGAAGCCATCCCAACCACTCAGGTAACCAACCCCTGAGACCAACTAAAGTTTAATTGCATCAAACCGCTCGACGCTCCATTGATATGGACAAGGGTGCATCTGGGAGGCTCTAGAAGCTCCCATAGCAAGGGCAAGGGAGCTTTTGGGGAATTTTTTCCCCAATGTTGTGCCTGCGAATCCGATATTTCTGCCACTTTTTCTGGCCCAAAGCCCAGGTCACTGCCCAAAACTCAATGACAGGTTCAGAAATGAAATTTCACAGTTAAACAAAGATACATTTCCAAAGAAATCAACAAGGACTAGACTGGAACCCTACTAGCCATGACAGGTATTTCATCAAACATATCACAAATATGAAATCTACAGGTCTTAATAGCTGAATTGAGCATAGGGGTCTCATACTTATCTGATAATCACTAAGAGGCATTGATGCCTCAACACATTAGTTGCAATTTTATCTATTAGGCCATCAATACATTGTTCATTCGTTTACAAGTAAAAACATGATATGAGCCAAACATCATGAAAGTCATAAACCTCATTCATAACCAGCATATAAACATTAGATATGCTAAGCATAGAACAACCATAAAATACACATAACAATAAGCATATTTATCCCCATCAATACCATTGGAAAGAGTTTTTATTTCCACATGAAAACTGCAACCAAGTTTGGGACTTCCACATACCACCCAACTATAAACATGGTTGAGCCAAATATCTCTTTAGCCAGTCGCCCCCGTTCCATATTCCAATCATGAATGTGAGATCTCATGGAACAATCCATCAAAATCGAACTAGGGCTTCTAGATGCCAAACCAAATCAACCCATCAAACAGTGATTCCAACTCACGGTCGGACATCACAAACCATCACCATATTGGTCTCTACCCAAGCCTTCTAGTGCTCCAGAGCGTTTGTTGCAATCAAGGATTCCAGGACTAGTAAATCAACTCACAGTTGTCGCCGAGCTTCCAAAGCGTTTGTCCAACCATGGCTTCCAAGACAAGTAATTCAACCCACCAAGGGCTTCTAGATCATTTTTCTAACCAAGGCTTAGAGGACTAATAAGTCAACCCAAGTTGTTACAGGGCTTCCAAAGCGTTTGTCCAACCAAGGCTTCCAGAAACTAGTAACTTGACCCAAGCTAAAGGAAACACGAGAACCAACTAGAAAAACAAAGAAATGAACCCACAACACCATGGCTATCCTGGAAATGGCAAGGCTAGGAAAATCCATTTTCAACCCAGGCAATCCTCCATGCCAATCACAGATCATGACCAATAAACCACATGCATATGCCATACATGCCAAAATTTGTAAGTAAACATACATGCAACTCGATACCTGCAAGAAAAACTCGTTGTAGTTGTTGATCCTGATGTCCTATTGCGCTTTCCCACTCTTCCTCTGCCTTCTTGCTCCAAACATCCAAGAATGCCACACTCACCAAGAGTTCTCCAAGAAAACTCTAAGTGTCCAAGAGCATGAGAGAGAGAGAATATAATGAGAGCTCCAAAACTGAACTGAGAAAAGGTTACACTAACGAAGCCTTCCCACTGATCCTTAGAAGCATTTTTATCAATGATGCCTCTATTTTCTTCATTTTCCATTATTTTCCTTCATTTTCCTCCTTACATGCAACAATTGACCTTTCACCTTCCTTTTCTCCTAATTTCCATTATTTTCATAAATAAATGTGCCAAAAATGTCATTTTTCCTTTCCAAAGCCTTTTGCCATTGCCTTTGCCAAATTCCTTTAACCATAATAACCAAAATGAATACTAACTAGGATGTTTTTCCTAACATTCAACTTGGAATACGTGTCCCATGACCTTGGTCTTATTTTATCCTTTATTAACTTTTACATGGAATCTTGCCCAGGGTTGTTACGCATTTTATTTTTAATATCAAATTCAAGAAGCAATAAAGAAATTCCATAATTTCCGCTCTATAATAATTTCCGTTATCACTATTCCTCACATCATACCAATTTTTGTTATCACTATTCCTCAGATCATATCAATTTTCGTTATCACTATTCCTCACATAATAATTTTCATTAAAAAACTTGGAGCAATTTTGTGGAGAACCTACATTGTCATCGACAACACATTCAACGAGATATTGTCGCATTTCAAAGGTTAGCTTCCCTTCTACTTCAACCATTCAATGAGGAATTTGGAGAAATAGTTTGTTATATGCCAACAAATCATTTTTTAATTTATTTTCTTTGTCTTGAGAGGCAACTCAATTTATTAATTCAAAATTTAGGAAATTGTTGAAACAAGATAGACTTAAGTTCAAATCCCATTGAGTACATCTCTTAAACCCCCATATGCTTACTAGTAGTTACGTGTCAGCTGGGTTATTAGTTTCATCCAGGATATTAGACAAAAACCCATTCCATTAATTATTTTTTTTAACATTTAGTTAATGAAATATAGATTCTTTTTCAAAATTAAAAAAAAAAAATTAAAAAAAAATCACATGGGCCAAGCTCACTGGACGACCCCTTGGCAGGTATGGGGCCGATACGTTGTCATTGCGCATGACGCACCCAGTCGTGGGCGTGCCTGCCCACGAGCGAGCACACCTGTCCAAGGCACAAGACCTCTTGTGTGTTGGGTGGGCAGGCCCACAACCGGGCGCGCCCGCCCAAGGCACAAGACCCTCATGTGCCTTGGGCGGGTGGGTACGTGGGTGCACCTGCCCGGGGCACAGCGACCCCCAAGCAGGCAAGGGGTTGATTCTTAGAATCGGGCCCCTGCCTGCTAGGGATTCGTCTGGCGAGCCTGACACAGGAACCACCTGCCTACCAAGGGGTCGTTGTGCCTCGAGAAATCCGCCCCCCCTGAGGCACAACATCCCCCTGCCTGCCACAGAGCCGAATCGGCATCTTGCCTGTCAAGGGGTCGTTTTTCCACAAACAGACACACCCATGATCTGGCACACTCACCTAAGGAACAAGAGACTTGTGCTACAGGTGGGCATGCCCACAGTCGAGAGCGCGCGACCATGGGCGTGCCTGCCCAAGGCACAAGAATCTTATGCTTTGGGTAGGCACGCTTGGCGATGATCATGCCTACCCACAGCATAGCGGGTGTGTCTGGCACGCCCACGGCCAGGCACACTAGCCCGGGGCACAACGACCCCCTGCCTATCAGGGGGCCACTGTGCCTCGAGTGGGTGGGCACGCCCATGGCTTGGTGTTCCCACCCTAGGCACAAGACTCTTGGATTTTTTTTAATTTACTTATATATCTATATATATATATATATATATATATTGCAGGAAAATGACATCAAGGAAGGTTTTTGTGAATCTTTCTAGACCAAAGACAACAATTACATCATCTGAAGTTGCAGGTGGACCCTCAAAAAATATTCTTGAACAAACCTAACCTTAGCTAATGACTAAAAATATAACAAGTGGTTGAAGGTTAAGCCCTAGTTTCTCTTCAAGGTTTTAAGTCACGACATCTCGTTTCCACAAGGATTTTACCCAATTTTGTCTCTTCCAGAGAGTTCCTTGATGTACTTTTTCACGGTAAGATTAATCATGGAAACTTTAACCCTAACATTTCCAATGGGTTTCTTCTACTTCTGAGTTATCATTTCAAAGCTGAGTATTCACCTTCATGGTAGGGGATATGTAAAGACTTTGTTCCTTTAACCAAAGGTAAATAACTGTAAACACAACCCCTTACCCTTAAAAGTGTATTTACTATGCTAACCCAACTTCCCTAGTACAGTGAGAGAAATGGGGTAATTTTTTTTAACTTCTTCCAAGTTTCCAAAACTTAGTTTGGATGTCGTCATTATATTCGTCTCCAAAAAACTTTTCTAGTGATATAATTTTTGTCCAATTTGGACTCCAAGATTACAAGTTATGGTCTTCTAAAGTATTACTATTTCAAATGTTGTACCCACATGGCATGTCATTACACTTCCATGTGGAGGCGGCTCTAGGAAATCTAGTGGCACTTGCCCATGTGGTGTACCTTGATGCCCCATACTTTGCATTACCCCTCCACCATTGCATGCGGGTTTATTGTCCACATATATATAAATATATGACTATATAACATGTGGCACACACATATAGTTAAGGCCCTACGCCATTTGACGACCCACATCAAAATCAATAGTTTACAATTGAAAGTGCAACCCATATTACACACACACACATATGTAGCTGCAGACCGCTGCCATCTAATGGCCCCCATTAAAAATTTCAATCAATGGCCATCAAGTGTGACCCCCCCTCTCATTGAAATCAAAAGGGGGGTAGCGCTATCTTGATTTTTCTTTGAGGTTTTGGGTGGAGATCAGACGGTTCCTTGCAACTTGAATCATCCAATGGTTTCCATTCAATAGTGCTAGCCCCCCTTGTTGACATCACAGGGGTTCAAACTATTAGTCATGACCATCGATTCCATGAAGCAATCTCCATTGTTCGTTACGAGCCCAAGTATTTTCCCTTGGTTGTGATATATGGTTATATGGTTCAACGACTCAACCCTTAGGGCTATGGCCTTTGATTCTGCACCGTATTGTAGAAGCTCTACTCATCACCCACAAGCAATGTGTCGGGAATCTTATTGGCCCCTCTCTTTGGACCTTCCACTAGGTCACGTACCCGCTATGTGACCAAGGGTTATCCCCACCCCTTGGGTCACCAATTCATGGTGCTATAGTGTATTATGATATACACTGCATTTTCACAAGGGTCTTAGTTAAGACTCAGCGTCACGATTATACATATATATGTATATCATCTAACTACTCATTAAGATCAATTCCCTATGTATATAACATTGCATCTGAACCTTGGGCGTGCCACCTAGGTGCTATTCTTAGCATTGTGTATAACCAATTACATAGGCCTGTGGAAATTTTACAGACTTATTTATCAAAATCAAGTTCTCCCACCCCACAAGCGCTCTATGGATTAACATTACAACTAATCATGGCCTCTAGCATATTAAGGAGTATGCATGGTTATAGAGAAGTGCACATTCCTCATTAAACAACTAGAAACACCCTCATGATCTGGTTAACAACTTCCATTAAAGTTGGGAAATTTTCCTAAAGTTTGAAGTCAAATAAATATTTATTCACACACATTACACTCAAATCTATGAAACACTCTATATTTATTCACACACATTATACTGAAATCTATGAAACACTCTAATCTCCCACTAATGAAGGCATAGGTTACCAAAGATCTTCTAAGTAGTGATCAAGTAATTTTTTCAGAGTTGTTTTTATGCGATTTTTTGGACTCGCACTCTATATTTATTCACATACATTATACTAAAGTCTATGAAACACTCTATTCTCTCATTAATGAAGGCATAGGTTACCAAAGATCTTCTAAGTAGTGATCAAGTAATTTTTTCGGAGTTGTCTTTAGTGCGATTTTTTGGACTTACACTCTATATTTATTCACACACATTATTCTGAAATCTATGAAACACTCTATTCTCCCACTAATGAAGGCATAGGTTACCAAAGATCTTCTAAATAGTGATCAAGTAAATTTTTTCAGAATTGACTTTAGCATGATTTTTTAGACTTCATTATATATATATATGGAATCAGCAAACGGAAAATCCCAAGCAGAAAATTTTCGCTAAAGAGAACTCATGTTTTTCACATTAAAAATTAAAAAATTAACCAATTATATAAGCGTCACGTGAAAGATTGGCGGACGAGAAACCCCATGAATTTAGGAGGAAGTTTTAGCAAGGCACAAACCTCGGCCAAAGCAACAAAAATAATAGAGATTAATTATCTACGCACATAGTTTGCAATAAAACAATTACGTCGCCTGAGAGATTCGAACTCTCGCGGGGAAACCCCATGTACTTAGCAGGCACACGCCTTAACCACTCGGCCAAAGCGACAAGTCAGGTTACCACTGACATAATAATTAAAAATCATTACTTTTCTGCAGAGAAAATGGAATCTGAAGATATGGTTTATCCGTTTGCTGTATTTCCGCTCTCGAAACGGTAAACATCATTCCCACAATCAGGAGGCATACCGTTTGAAGATTGTAAAAGAGAAGTGGAGATGCGGGATCGAACCCTGTACCTCTCACATCCGTAATAGTCTCCTTTAAATTACATTAAATGTTCCACAGCGACTATCCTTAATAATCTCTTTTAAATTACATTAGTTTAATTAAAAAATATCCAAAGATGTGTCACAAATTTTAAGCCTCATGGAATCATCTAAGCCGATTTCGTTTTGAAAATATAGATTTTTCTGCTAAGTTTTTGAGAAAATTTGATTATAATTTTTGGAAGAAAATCTGGTTGAAATATTTGGAAATCCAGGTTACAATTGTCAAATTGTAGAATTTTAGGTGCTTTAGAATTTTTGAGAGTGTTGAATCTATTTTTACCTTCAAAATCCAGATTGGAACACTTCTAAATCAAGATTTTGCAAAATGAAAAACATCTAAATGAAAAATTACCATTGAGGTGAAATTGTAGCAACATTAAACAATAGTGTCCCCTCAATGGTGGAATCAATATACAACATATTGCCATGATTAATTATTTTGGAACACTTCTAAATCAAGATTTTGCAAAATAAAAGACATTGATTCAAGTGAAAAGTTACCGTTAAGGTGGAATTGTAGCATCATTAAACAATACTAGAATCAATAATATTGAAAATATACAACATATTGTCATCATTAACTATTTGTATTAGTAAAAGTAGCACACAATATTAAATCATAAATGCACTAAAATATGTAATGTGTAGTTTATTGTTGAACTTAGTCATTATAAAAGTGTTTAATTGCAACTTAGTCATTACAAAAGTTTTCATATAATCTAGTGCATTGACTTCATCTCCAATAAATCAATATACATTAAGCATAATTCATTAATTCAATACTTTGCTCATGGAATACCAATAGTGACAACAAAATCGCTTCCATAAACTCTATATATTCATTTCCTTTGAATTTTCAGGAGGGGGTGTGTGTCTTCAAGGGATAGTTCAGTTGATTTGTGGTTAATTCAACCATATTTGTTAAGTCATAATGTCTAGAGAGCTCATGAAATCCATTTCTACTAAGTATTATGGGGTTATCATATTGCAGTTGGGTTTAATACTACCCTTCATCCAAAAATTGGGAAAGGGAGACAAAATCAATTATAGTTTTGTCCCTCTCCAATAGGAAAACTAAAAAACATAGGTTTCAATTGAATCAAGGGATAACATCATTTTTGGGATCATTACAACATATTAGAGTGTTTGATATTTATAGTGAACAAATCGATGATCATTTGTTCTCCTTTCAAGAAAGGTAATTGAAAAGTAGATAAGCACAAGAAATTAATGAAAGAAAAGACAAGATGTATCTAAAACTGCATTCAAACAACACAACATGTCTTTTTTTTAAAAGCAAAACAATGAACTTTTACAACTCGCTTCCTTGAAATAAAAACTTAAAATTTAATTCCAAAAGAATTCAAATAAATTTGTCAATATTATTAAAGTATATTAACAATAATTAAATAATCAAGTTAAATATAAAAAGAAAAAGAAATGAAAATAGCCTATTAATACTAGAAAAAATAAAAGAAATATATACTTATAGAAAAATAGTTTTCCAATAGTTTTTTTTTTATCTTCCTCTTAAACACACTCAATTAGATCTTTACACTCTAAACTTTAAAAAAAAATTAATAAACCTATATAAATAAATCCTATTTCACAATTACAACATTCCAATACAGTGACTAAAGATTCAAAACGACTTCTTTCATTTTGCTTTTATAATCTTCATGATTGTTATTTACATAGAAAGGTGACAAAAATGGTGATCCAAATGAGATTTCTTGTCATATACAACAATTGAAACAATTCATGCTGGTAAGGTATATCCATCTTTGACTTTTATCGATTTATATTAGTTAGCATAAATATTTCTTAATATTAAGGAAAACAATGCCTCCTTAAAAGTATTAAAAGTGTTTTTTATTCTAAAATTAAAATTTAGCATCTAAATAATAATTTTAAATACTAAAAAATTAGCTTCCACGACATTCTTTAAGCTGATCTTTATCATGACAAACCGGCCAAATTGAAATTAAGCATAAACAATTTGTTATGAATAATGAAATTTAAAAAATAAACAAAGCTCTTGCATAATTTCATAATAGTAACTTTTAATTAAACGCCTAGATGCAAAGATTTAATTCGATTTTTTAAAAAGACACTTACCATTCCATTTTTTTTAAGAAAATGGGGGCGAGTCCCCTTTAGAAGTTATAGTACATTATACACAGATGCGGATCAATCACATAATCATTACATATATACAGAAGCTCAATGAAACACATACGCTGCAGAGTAGCACGGCATACAACAGGATTCGATCACGGGGAACGGGAAAGTCCTCCGCCCCAACCACGTGAGTTGTGCGCTTATGCATAACACTTATGATTCCATAGAGATAGAAGTACCGTTAAATTGTTTTTTTTGTGTTTAAATCCATCAAATTTTGTGCTTAAATTAGTGTTGAGAAGGATCCCATAAAACCGTAAGCTTGTTGATATTGTATTAGGACGTAATAATGACCAATTGACATTGTCAAGTCAAGTAACCCCACCATTATGGTTGGCAAAAGCCATGAATAATATAAACAAATATGGTGTTTCAAATATGAATGAAGAAAGCATAAACACACTTTTACAACCAACAGAATTGAACAATGAAATTGTTCTTTTTTTTGTGGACAATAGATCAATGGAAGAAGATAGTGCACATAATGAGGAATCATATGAAGAGAACAATATATTTAAATCAGTTGTCCCGGATATTGAAAGGCAAGTGTCAACCAATGATATGCAGGACACAAGGAATGAGAAGTTACCTAATCGGTTCCTAAAGCTACCAATAGAGATAGTGTCAAAGAAAAAAAAGCATGGAACACCAGGTAGTCTTCATTTGGGCCGAAATTCACAGTTACTCACCTCAAAAGACTATATAGCCCTATTAGTTGAGTCTCAAAAAAAGAAACTTGACATTCAAGAAGTAAAACAAAAAAGAAGGATTTAGCCAAGGAAAAGAAGGCATCAAGGATTTTTGCAGCACAAATTTGAGCAAAGGAAAGGCTTGAAAGAGATAAAGTAAGGCAAGAGAAGAACCATCATAGACAAATAGTAAGGCAAGAAAAGGAAGCAAGAAAGGATCAACAAATGCTTCAAAGAGAAAGAGGGATGACAGTTGACAATGATGCAAGCATAATTAATGAAACCAGGATGATGTCAACCACATTGGACCAAATTGCAGATAATACACCATTATTCCAAGACCTCATAAACATTCAAGTGTCTCAATATCAAAATGGGGTTTACCCACTTGCTATATTCCTACCAGTGCAGGTGTCAATCTATGTATGCTTATCAAACACCTCCACTTAATGCAGGGGTTAGTAAAGCAAGTGTGAGTTATGGGTACTCAATTCCTCCATGGATACAAGGGGAAAATTAAACTCAATCATATGGAAACAATGCAACACATCCTAATCAGCCATTATTAGGTAGGCCAACCTACTTGGATCAAGCAAGAAACTCAAAAAGTTAGGGCATTGAAAATTCTAGAGGCCATCAAGAATAGGGTTGTGATATGTTTTTTGTTGTAACCACATTATGATGTGGAATTTGGATGGATTGCCTCTTTTTCATATGAGGATTTTGGCTTATAATCGAGGTCATTTTATTCCATATTGTTTGCAACATTGCAATCAAAATCCAATTTAGAAGCAACATTCATAATTTATTTGAATGGAGAAATCCTAGCTGAGAATGAAAATGAAATTTTTGTTCTACCTTTACATACCAAATGATCCACAACATCATATTTTTCTTTGAGTTGTTAAATAAATGACAAATGAGGGAATAATGTAATCATGAACAACTTACTCTTTATAATTTGAAAACTCCATAAAATAGTGAACAATAACAATAAACACCGAGGTTGATGCAAACATCATGACTCCATTTATTTTGGTGGTCATTTTCAACCTCCTAATATCTCCCTCACTATTACAAATTGAAAATACGTTCAATTCCATTTGACAATTCTTGCAGGGGATAACATTACTTCCATTTCAATTGGGTTAATTATAAACATTATGAGTCCATTGAATCAAAAAATTCAAAATTCTTTAATCAAACAAATTCACAATTGTCCTATTATGACCAGAGAAGAAACTGTGAGGAAAACGTAGTGGATGACAAGAAAGAATACCACAAAATTCAATTCAATTTTGTTGATCTATCATGACTACATTGAATCAAACAAATTCAACATTTTTTAATCAAACAAATTCACAATTGTCTTGTTATGACCAGAGAAGAAAATGCGATCAAAACACAGTGGATGACAAGAAAGAATACCACACAATCTATTAAAAAACTTGATTTGCCATGACTCCATTGAATCAAACAAATTCAAAACTTTTTAATCAAACAGATTCACAATTGTCTTGTTATGACCAGAGAAGAAAATGTGGGCAAAGCATAGTGGATGACAAGAAAGAATCCTAGAAGCATTTGGGCATGTTGAAAAGTCACAAACTCAAAATGGAACTCATCCTCAACTTCCTTAGTATTACAAATTAAGCAAATTTGTTTATCCCAGGGAAATTTTAACTCCACAACTCCTGTCAATACTTAATAATCAACTAAAATGTATATCATGATTCAAAAACAAGACAAACAAGTGGATTAAATATGAGTGTCAAAGTGTAGATTAAATTGTTGAGCAAGACTACAACCTAATTTGAGCTACACCTTGTATGTATAACTTTCTATCTTTTCAGGCATAAGTTAATTGTAAGGAGGTTTACTAGCAAGGTTGGTTTTTCAAATGTAGGCCTTCAACAAGGAGATAGAAACTATGAAGCTGCCAAACAACTATGATGATTTTTCTTAAAGGATTTGATGATTATGCCTCAGACCAAATCAAAACGAGATTTATGTAAATGAAAATTGAGCAAAGCGACTATACTCCACCCCTTTTTTCAAGAAGAAAAAAATGACCTTATTTTCATTACTTAAAACAAAAGAGGTTACAAGTAGCATAGATCATATTGTTAACAACAGAGAGATCAATGCCCATCTTAAGTCTTCCTAATAGGGAAGATTTCACAAGAGAAACATAGATCACAAAAATAGACATCGTTCATAAAAATTGAAAACAAATCAGAACAAATTACAGTGGAATCTGCAATGTCCAAGGTACCCAAGGAGTGGCTCGAAACTATTGAAAGACCAAGTCATAAATTCTAGAATTAGTGAGAGACATTTTTCTGGGAGGCCTGTGAGTTACTCATGTTATATATCCTCTCATTTGTCTCATTGAGTTCTTTCAAATCAACTCCTTTGCACAACAAACCAAGTTATTGCAGCATGGATCTTAAGAAAGTCTAATACCTCTGATAGGAAGGTTGGGGCATAGGTCCTTATAGAGGCATAGCTAGCCATATTGCAATGCATCTTTGAATATGTGGAGAAAATAGAAGAAACAGAAAAAGATGTAGAAAAATACTACCCTCACTGAACTATAAGCAACCCAAGCTGACAGACGAAGGTGAACCCCAAAATATTCCTAGTGAGACGGAAGTAATCATAAAATGTGCACTGGATTAGGGCCCAATTACTACCTACGAGTGGGGGATTTGACAACTTTTGAAAGATCAAATGAACAACCTTGAGAAATATATAAACCCCCAAAGAAAGTAGTGCTTTTATATCTTTATTTTCTGCCCAAGGTGCGGCCAAGACCATGGAATGTCGACAAAGAAGTTTTTCAGGCTCAAAAGAATTGTTGCTCTTCGGTTGTTAGGCTCAAAAGATGAGTGTCTCTCAAATTTATAGTGACCCACAAGCAAGAAAACCCCATAAAAATTATAGTGAACCTCAAGCATAAAACCCCGAAAAAATTACAGTGAACCCCAAGCAAAAATTTAATGAACCCCATGCAAAAAAAACATGCAAAAATTATAATGAACCCTAAGCATAAAAAAGAGGAAAAATTTACAGTGGACCATATGCTCACAAATAAATCCAGTGAACCCCATGCAAAAAAACCATACAAAATTTATAGTGAACCCTATTCTCACGAATAAATTCAGTGAACCCTATGCAAAAATACCCTGCAAAATTTATAGTGAACCCTAACCATAGAAACAGGGAAAAATTTATATCGAACCCCAAGCAAGCAAAATTTACAGCGAACCATAAACATAAAAACACCAAAGAGCGCAAAATTCCCATGGTTTGAATGTGTTTACAAACACAAAGTTAGCAGCTGGTAGGAATGGAATCCTACTGGACAACCATCGACGAAGCCATCGAGCCGCACAAACCCCGTTGCATCAGTGTTGAAGACCTCGACCCCTCGCCACACCTCACCTGCAAACCCAACTGAGCTTACCTGCAGCAAAAATCACAAAGGTGTCAAAAATAACTACAAATGAACCAGTGAAAATGCCTGAAAAATTCACAGGCAAGAGAACTTACCCTCTAAAAAACCCACTAGAGCGTGAAAAACCCATGTCCACTGTTGAGCTCACTAAAATTTGGGGTTGGGTTGATAACAAATGATTGTACCAAGTGCTAGTGTGCCACGACCATGGAGAAACGAGGCATAAAAAACTAAACCCTGAACCAAAATAGTCAAACCCCTGAACAAATCACAAATCACTTCTCTCAGCACACAAACTACTTCTCTTAGTAACGAAACTAGTCGAGCGTAATCACTAAGTGTATGTTGACCAACATCAAAGCATTGGTTGGACAACAGTGGGGGAAAAAGAACGGCCACACATCGGCCCCAAGAAAAATATCACAGGGTTCAAACATAGTAAACCCTAATTTACCCTAACCGATAAGGAAAAACAAGAGAAACAAGGCACAGGTTAATTCCCCATCTACCACAACAGATGGGATGATGCATTGGATACGTGTCATACAGGGCATTCAATTCTGAGGTGGTTGTTTGATGTTGTATCAGGGAGGGCGTGCAACAACTAGCGTCCCTCCCCTATCATAAAGGTGGTAAATTTTTTATTATGCAAACCATTATTCCTACTTGGTTATGTGAGAAGTTTTTATATAACTAGGTGTATTAACTTTATGACAAGTGAATCAATAGAATAGTGTGGTACACTAAACATAATTTGTGAATTCAATATTACATGTATCAGGGCAGTTATATAAATTAAATAGTTGGTAATCTTCGATAAGCATCAAAACACTTATTTCATGATACATCTCACATCGCCATGATTAAAAAAATCATAAGAAATAATTTATTTGTTTAAATGATAATTATTAAAAATAATATATAGATAGATATATATATATATATATATATATATATATATATATATATATATATATAAGTTGTAACAAGATTCTTAACTATGCAGATTTATTCCTATTTTACCATGGGAATTCTTAATTTGTAAATAGGCTTTATTCCAATACTATGGGCCAATACGATGGTTTACTAATGCCACATGCCAAGAAAACCATAATTCATGTTCATATGGCACATGTTCATATTACATTTTCTTTAATCAATTAATTTAATTAAAAGTGCAAAAAGGGCTAGGGTTGGTATCACTCATGAGTGGAAAAGACTTTAAAGGGCATGAAGAAAAGATATGGAAGTGGGGTGTTTGATGATTGTCCACTATCAAGGGCTATTGTGTAGCCACAATAGCCAATTCATACTAGTCTGGAGGTTGTAGTCCAATGGCTCTGTGTGAAAAGTTGGTCCTATTGACTATCGATAGAAAATTAGTCCCCACAAATCCTGTAATCCAATCCCCAACAAAACTATATACCCCTAGAGTTGTGCCAGTTCATACTTAATATTTAATTACACCCCTTCATTTTCTTTTCAATCTCATTCAACAGGGCTATAGAAACCCATAAAAAAAAATTAGCCATGTGTTCCTTCAGTATGTCGCTAAGAGCATTGTAATTTGCCAATTCTCCTCGTAGATGATTTGGAATTCTTGGAATATAACATCACCTTTTTGGCTTTATTTTCCATCATTCATTTACCTAGGCCTCAAAAAGGAAAAAATACCAGTCTAAATCATTTCATTTGTTTGTTCCCCCTGTCTGCGGGAATCAATCCAATGGCCTTGAGAAAAGGCCCACCCAAACTTTCAATTTACGTGAATCTTATAGCTTCAAAGTTATCTCCGTTATAAGCTCTACTATCTTGAAATATACTTTATATTTTTGGTGTGGAATTAATATAAGAATAAATACGTTTATCTTTTTACAAATTCGTTTGGATTTGAATAAGATCTAACATGATCAGGATTTAAAGTTAAAGTTAGGTTTTAGGTTAATAAATTATTTTATTTTTATTAAAAAGAAAGAAAGAAAGAAAGAAATTATTTTAACATCCACGAGGCTAAAGATAGCTTATGGGACAAATTGCTTCTTCATCTGCTTGATGTATTCGGCCCTTTTTCTATGAAGCTTCACAATAAATGCTCCCAGTTTCTTGACAAACCCCTCGCTAAATAGATTATCCCAAGAGCTAGCTGCCAGCATATCTGCATAACTTTCCCTGTTTTCTTTGAAGGCCTCACATTCTAAAATGAAATGTTTTTTTGTTTCCACTTTTCCGGAAAAAACAAAAAATGCATACCCTTTCCTCCCACACTTTCTTTGGCCTTTTCCAGCGCCTTGTTTCACAACGGAGTTGATGAGAATTAGTCCTTAACTGAGCAATAAGAATTTTGGCTCTCCAAGAGATATTGGCCTCTATGTATGCTTTTGGTTGATGATTATGAGTGAGATTAAACACTTCAATATAGTAATTTTTCTTTCTTCCTAGCTCCTTATCCCAAGTACATTTGTGGAACTTTTCCATAAAAAAAGCTTTTATCTCTTTGTTGTTTATGGGATACATGTTCAAGCAAATACCCCATTTACTAAACCATTTGTTATTTTGTTGCGCCCAAGTTTTTTTGCTCTTGCACAATCTATCATTAAAGACAACCTTAGGCCATCTACCCTCTTCCATTTGCTCAAATTTTTTTAAATACCTTATGACTCGCACCATAGCAATTGCTTCAATATGAGCAGTCCCTGTTTCACTTAACAAGATATCATAAGGAACTGCACTTTTAATCTTAAATTTGTTTGTAATCAAACGCTTCTGAATTTTCTCAATTTGTCTCCACTGCATGTCAGAGGTACTGCTAGCCCACAGTTCACAACCATAGAGAATCACCGGAATCACTAGAAGCCCAAAAAGAGTTTGAGTGGTCTTTCAGTCCCTTAACTCTGCCTCTCTACACCTATTTTGAAAAGCATAAAATGCTTTCCAACCCCCCAAAGTTCTTTTCTTTCTACAACCATTCTAGCTTAGATTTTTGTTGAAGTCAATTCCGAGGTATTTGTAATCTGCAACTTCTTCCAGAATGTTGCCTTCAAAGTAGAACATTTTTTCCCCAGGAAAAATAGTAATCTTTCATTATTTTTGAAAACTTACATATAGTAGATGCTTGGCAGCATATGCATCATTAGCCCTTGGCCATCTCAGTGTGTATCAGTAAAAAATATGTCTCTGTCTTACAAAAATGGTGATGTGTGTAGCATTCATAATTCACCACGCAGGGTAATAATATAAGAGAGTCTAGAAAATAGAGTATCATATATGAGATATCTACAATATACATACACCACGCAGGGTGATGTCCATAATATATAGTTTGAGAAAAAATACAGCTGAAATATATACAATATAAAAAATTGTGCAGGTCCCAAAAATAAGATTAGGCTCTCTCAGCCCTATGATATGTCTGATCGATATACGACTTGTGGTAGTATTGGTACTCAGCAGTACCCCTTTGCTCCTGTATCATCCACTGGCCTCTGGGTAGTAGCGTGGCCTCCTTGGAAAGCATGTCAGCACTGAAGTTATGTTCCCTGCAAATATGATGACAAGAGATGGAGTTAAACTTTGCTTCAAATATGTTCGCTTCATCCAAAATATTTCTGAGAGTGTGTGCATGCCAGGAAGTGATGTTATTGAAACAATTTATAATAATTTTTGGGTCTCCATAAATTTGTAGATTGTAGCAATCGTGGCCAAGTGAAAAGTGCAGTGAATGGCAGAGGGTGATTAATTCTGCGTAATTGTTTGTCCCTTCACCGAGTCCCATCTTGACCTTGAAGTGTTGCTATTCAGGTAGGAACAATAGGAATCCTCCCCCACACCCTTAGTCTTGTGCAGCACTGTCAAAATATGCCTAGGGGGTAGATTTGACGATGGGATTGGGTGCAAGTGATCTTCTAGGACGAGGCCTAGTGTGCTCAGGTAGTTCATGGTAGGCAGAAATGATCTTTGTTGTAATATTTTGCCAATTTGCTACAACGTCATCAAAGATAATTTGGTTTCGAATCAGCCAAATATTCAAACATATGAGCAGAGGGAGACAGATTAGCTTAGATCCACGGTGCGCACTACACCAGCTTTCCCAGGCATGGTTTATGTTATCCCCATTCCATCTGCCCGTCAATTGGATCGATGAGGAGATAGACTGCCAGAGATTAGTCGATGATTCACATTTTAAAAAAAGATGGTCTGTCGATTCAGATGCTTGTTTACAGAGGACACACCAGTGTGGTCCATGAAGGGCACGGTGGGTTAAGGATTCCCCAGTGGGAACTTTGTTGCTGAGCACGCACCAAAAGAATAGCTTGGTTCGCGGAGGGGAGTTTATCTTCCAAATGTTCTGCCACCAATCATGAATCTGCTCCGGCTGTCTGTTAGCAATCAGCCCGAGGTAACTAGCTTTTGGAGTATATATTCCATTCTCCGCAAGGCACCACATGAGCTCGTCAGGTCCCTCCTTGATTCTGATGTGAGATTCACTCAGTGTTGATATGTAAGATTGCCACGATTGGTGCCAATGGGGAGGGATATTGAGCTGATGAACAGATTTCTAGCCCTGAGAAAAAATGGTGGTATTTTCTTGATCTGCAATGTGAGCAATAACACTGATCAAAGTAGAACTTATGCTAGTTATGTTTTCTTTTCTTAGAGAAGACCACTATTTTCATTTTGCTGATATTGACTTGCATCCCCACACTGCTACAAAAATTCTCAAGAGATAGTAAGTGCTCTTGCAAACCAAGAGCTGATTTAGCAATCAGAATAAGGTCATCTGCATACAAAAGAATCCTTATAACAAACTTGCACAAATAGATACCATCACCAGCCTTGCGAATTTAACCACTCCTCAAGCTTGTCGATATATAAACCAAAAAGTGTAGGAGACAGTGGGAAACCTTGCTTGACCCCGATATTGCTTCTAAAACTTTCATAAATGTCTGCTGAAGTTCTAATTTTGACTTTCACCTCTTCATACAGCCTATGCACAGCTGCTCTCAAATGATTAGGAACCCCAAGTTCCTCCATTCTATGCCAAAGTTTATCCCTAGGAACCGAGTCAAATGCTTTTATGAAATCAAAAAACCAACAAAAGAATTCTTCCTTTTCCTCCCAAACTTTTTCAATGATGTGCCTTAAAGTTATGCAATGATCAATTGAGGAATGTTTAGGTCTAAAACCTGCTTGCTCTTTAGCATGCTTATCTCTTTCTTCTGCCCACTTGCTAATTTTGTTTTCTAGCATGCTTCCAAATAGCTTTGCAAACAAAAGGTTTATCATGATGGTCCTATAATTGGAGGGATTATATATTTATTAAGAATTTATAATTTTTTGAATTTAAGTTTTTTGATTTATAATTTGTATTTAAAAAAAAAAAATGGTGAAATTTTTTTTTAATAATAATATAAATATATTTAATTAAAAAAATTTAATTATAGATAGATATATATATATAGATGTAAATATTTAATAAACTTATCATATAAAATAATGATTAAATAACTTTTGAAGAAATTTATTTAACAAAAAAATATTTCGGAATTTATTTCTTTAATAAATATCTATTTTCAATTTATAAAAAATAGTAAAGATCGGCAAGTTAATCAAAGGTGATGTGGAATTTGAATGCTAGTACAAAATAATGGTGAATTATATAATTGATTTCAATATATAGTATTGATGTCTTAAAATATAGTTCACAACTTTATTCTTAATTTAATAATTATTTAATATTTAATATTATATTAAAGAAAATAATAAAAAAATATAAGGATAAATATTATTATATATTAAATTATATAGAAATTTTTGAAACAATTTTTAAAAATTAAAATTTAGTATTGGGGGTTTTCGCATTGCGTTATCTTAGATAACATTTTTTGGAGTTCCACTGTGTTAAGTAAGTCATTCATCTATGGTAGTCGTAATTGACTAATTTCTTATGATTTTTGAATAGTCCACTTATCACTCATTGCATCGAGTGATGCTCATAGGTGTGAAGAAGTGGGATTGAAACTAATAAAATAAATCACATAGCATCAATCATCACTTCTGGGGCTTGCACCCGGTAACCAGGACTTCCCGGGAGGTCACCCATGCCAAATCGCCTCTGGCTCAAGCGCGCTTAACTGTGCAAGCCCTGGAAGTCCTGGTTACCGGGTGCAAGCCCCGGAAGTGATGATTGACGCTATGTGATTTATTTCACTAGTTTCAATCCCACTTCTTCACCCCTGTGAGCATCACCCGATGCAATGAGTGCTAAGTGGACTATTCAAAAATCATGAGAAATTAGTCAGTTACGACTACCTCTCATGGAAATGGTCATAGATGAATGACTTACTTAACGCAGTTGAATCCCAAAAAAATGATATCTAATATAATGCACTACGAAAACCCCCAATACTTAATTCAAAAGAGTGAAGGGAACTCTACTTGAATGGTTCATGAGGCACAATACTTGCTAAGGTTTTGCAAATGGGGTAGCAAGCTAAGTGGGCTTGATTGTGGGGAAAACTCCACAGTGAAGCGTGCTTGAGCCAGAGGCGATCTGGGATGGGTGACCTCCCAGGAAGCCCTGGTTACCGGGTGCAAGCCCCAGAAGTGATGATTGATGCTATGTGATTTATTTCACTAGTTTCAATCCCAATTCTTCACCCCTATGAGGGGTCTCTCATGGAAATGGTCATAAATGAATGACTTACTTAACGCAGTTGAATCCCAAAAAAATGATATCTAATATAACGCACTCCGAAAAACCCCAATACTTAATTCAAAAGAGTGAAGGGAACTCTACTTGAATGGTTCATGAGGCATAATACTTGCTAAGGTTTTGTAAATGGGGTAGCAAGCTAAGTGGACTTGATTGTGAGGAAAACTCATCTATTAAGCGCGCTTGAGCCAGAGGTGATCTAGGATGGGTGACCTCTCGGGAAGTCCTGGTTACCAGGTGCAAGCCCCGGAAGTGACGATTGACGCTATGTGATTTATTTCACTAGTTTCAATCCCACTTCTTCACTCCTGTGAGCATCACCCAATGCGCAATGAGTGCTAAGTGGACTATTCAAAAATCATGATAAATTAGTCTAATGCAAAACAAAATATATATATATAATTAATGCAAAACAATATATATATATATTTAAAAAAGAAAGAGATTAAATAAAAACACCTAAATATATTGATTACTTTTATTTAAATATAAATAATTATAAATTATATTAATATTAATATTAATATTGAGTTGTATTAGATATATATGAAAATGCTTCTTTTTACTAAATAATTGAGATTAATAAGAGACAATGAGTATTAAATTTTAATGAATTTGTATTTTATTTAGATTTTACTTTTTGATATTATATAATATGTAAAGTTGAGTAATTATTTAAATGTTAACAATATTGTATATTTTTTAAAAATAAAATAGTAAGATAATAGATCTAAGATGGAGTTAGATTTTTTTAGTTTTTTTAATGAAATAGGTCTTGCTTTAGTTTTTATTCGGATTTTTATTATTACTACGCAACTTTCATGAATGATTTTCAAATCCCACCAGAATCTCTTGGACAAGATTTGGCATGGTTATTCATTTTATGATAAGATGGCAAGGATATTTTAACCAGAGGAACACACCATTAGGGAACATTAGGAGGATACCTATTTCAAGGAACCATCTCGAGGTGATAAGTTTGAAGAAATTTCAAGAAATGAAGCGGGAAATAAAAGTAGATGGTTTGTTTTCTAATGACTATGAAAATAGATTATGTGGCATGGATGGGAAAGGACATAAGGTGTTAAAAGAGGGATTTGCAAAGGAATGTGCTCTTTATTTTCATGTAAGGAAACCACATATAGGGTTTTTTTTCCTACGTCCCAAAAATGCATGGCTACCATCAAAAAGACCAAGATTTGTTCAAATCACATCACAAAGGTCCTTGGTGATGGTTGCTCCTTCATTAGATCCTTGATAAAAAGTTAAAAGACAGAGTTTGTTCTTACGGATGTTTTTCTTCCTATGTCTTCTACATCATGTGGTAATATCCTTTTATGTCAATAAACATGTAACAAAAACTAGCATGATCAAACACAATATGTCGCAACACTTGGTGGATTCAAAGCATTAAAATAAAAATTTGAGGAATATTGATCCATGGTGGATCATTACATTGTTTTTCATCCATCTTAATGCTTTTAGAGTGGAAAATGTGGAGGAATCAGTTAATGGGACCATTTTTACTAACGGGACCCAATTTGGAGAATTGGGGTCTAAAACCTTATGGGAGCATTTTGAGGCATCAAATGATGTTTTTGGGGGTACAACTTTTCTGCATTGTCATAATTCCTTTTCTTCATATTCTACACATAGAGACCTTTCCAACGACATAATAATCACTTCAATTAGAGTTCGTATGAAAAAGTTATGTCACCCAGAAGTTGATCTTCTTGTTTTCACCACCATAATTTGAGAGGATGTCATGTTAGCCCCCATTATTCATGGAAAATTGGCTAGCCACATGATTATGATGAAGAATACTCTAGAAAATTCCAAATTGTAACTCTAATTAAGAGGTGAGGTAGTCAAACCTAACCACTAGTAGGTTATCGGGTTGTGTCATAATCAAGTCACTAGAAGGAAAAGGGGTTTCATTCTTTCGAGTGCATTTGTTCCATAAATGAGAAAAAATAATCGAGAGGGATAGAAGATAGAGCACACACAAATGATTTGTGCACTGTAGTACCACATGGGCTACATCCCATACTTCTTTGTACTCACAACCATGTTCTATTTAGAGAAAGAGAGAAAAGCAACCTCACCTTCCAGCAAGGTTTTTCCTCCCGAAAGGGTTTCCCATGTCATATCTTTCTTTTATTTTGTTGTTCTCTATTTTCCACATAATTTAATTTACATGCATATGAAATTAACAGTAACCTACAAATCCAAACATTTAAAAGGAAATAAAGCCCTAATAGTGTAGATTTCAAAATTTTAAATATAATTCTATCAGATCTGTTATGACAAACCGTTAAGTGGAATATTCATGGCAATTTACCGATCAAATATAAAATTAATAAAATTAGGTTTAGCCAAGTTTAGGAATATAAAATGGAAATGAATGTGTTACATGTGTTTCACAAGTATGAGAATTGAGCCACCATTTTCATCGTACTTTTGTGAGAATAGGAATTTTAAGTTTTGAATATTTTAGCAATTTAGCAAGGAGGAGTAGGTTGTAGGTGCAATTGTTTTTATTATATAAATATGATTTTGAAATACCTGTGAAAATTCAAAATTCATATTTAAACTTCACTAATTTAATTTTGTTTCTTTAATTTCATGTACTTAATACACTTCTTTCATTGTCTAATCTTCCTAAAAGCAATATTTAAACAAGAGAAGAATATATAAATGGAAAAGTACATCATTATCTTTAAAGCATCTAATCTAATCACTACTATAGAAGGAACATAATGAACAAAACAAAATGATAAATATGATAAAAAAATGTGTCGAACATAAACTTGATGAACAAATGAGACATAGAAAAATTGTAAAGAAAAACAAAGAACAATATATTCTATGGATTTCCCAATATGTGTTTTCAACATCATGGCCATATGCAAGCTACCTAGTCTTTTTTCAAATGGATTGATGCCATGTTTGGAATTAATACATACATACTACTTGTAGTTAATCATATCTAACATTCATACCTCTACATTCCCCAATGGACATATTTGTAATCGATGTCATAAAGAAACTAATGGCCATTAATTCTCCAAACAGAATAATATGAAATCTGGGGACCAAGCTAAGTCTATAGTCATTGTCACTTGCACACAGAAAAATTGTAGCCTCAACCACACCCCCCCACCTTTCACAACCTCACGTCTCCCCCACGCTCCCCCCTTTCACAATTATCATTCTATGCTACAACAATGAGGGATCAAAAATATCTATTATATGTTGTGAGCATTGTTTTGTGTTGAATTTCCACAACCTTGGGTCTAGGTTAGAGTCTTAAAATCACTGACACTACCAAACCAAGAATCTCAACCAAAAATACTTTGCACAACAGAATATAAACAACAGTAAATCACACATGCATATAATATTGTCAACTTTTTACATTTTTCAACCGAACTTCATTATATTAAACAACATATAATACAATAGTCTAGGGCTCTTGTACCAAGGATAATGGCCCTCATACATCCACTAGTAAAAGATACAAAATTGGGGCTTGGTGTCAGTACATCTACAACCAATCTGGCCTCAACATGATACTTTGACCATCTGGTTGTTGCATGCTCTCTCAGCTCCTCTCAGTCATACCCTGTACCTGCTCGGTCCTTCGGCTCCCGATTTGTAACTCTTACCTCTATCAATGCTCCAAGTCCATCTGGCCATTGAATCTCGGCTATCAAATTTTCTTACTAGTTGATCGTTCACCCATAAACGCATCAACATCTCGATGCTCCTGTCGAGTTGTTCACAGCTCCACTTGTGACATTATATGAAATTTTAGCCTAAAAGTGGCCTCCTAAGGAAAAATCAAGAAATTAATAAAAAATGTCATGTTGATAATATTTTAATATTACTTTACTTTTTTCTATGTTACGATATCTAGTAGCACAAGGTTTAATAAAAAAAATTAATATACTATCTAATTTTTTACTTTTATTGAAATCCCTCAGTATATGACACTTTTTTAAAAATAATTGTCTATATATATCTTATATTTAAATTTAATTTTCTACATTTATATTTTATATTTAAGTGTCTATATATATTTTGTATTTAACTCTTTTTTTTGTTGATTTTTTTAACGGAGTTGTGTACTAAGGCCACAATTTATCTCAAAATATATTTTTTGGCCGAAATTTTGTAATTTGTTCTTTATGAAATACATTTTTTAACTATTTAATCATTTTATATTTAGCTATTTTCTAACTATTTAACTATTTATTTTATATTTTTTTACCTCGATCTGGCAATTTGTCCTTTCCGGAATACATTTTTTAACTATTTAATTATTTTATATTTAACTATTTTTTTGGTGTATTTTTGGGGCATGGTTATTATTATCAAATGGGACCACATTTTTAATTTATATTTTTTCACTAATATCAAGATTTTCATTACATTAATAACTTTTTCGATATTCTAATTCATATGGGTAAGGTAGTTAAATAATATTAATAAAATGCCCACGGGGCTTTGGATTGGTGGTGATTGGGTGTACTGTTAAGCCACTTCTTGCGATAAGTCACCAGTTCAAATCCCTCGTGGGTGCTTAGGTAGTATTATATAGCAAAAAAAGAAATATTAATAAAATAACCAAATTAAACAATTTAAAATTATTTAAGACATGTATCTCTTTTCAAATTTAAAGGATTTTGATTGGTTTACATATTATGACATGGAAATTACATGACAATTTCATGGGCACTTTTAGGGTGAAATTTACTGTAGTGACAACTCTCACCTACCCACTACTATTCCTCAGCAACTCAGGGACTTCAGCCCACTATGATCTTCCTGCACTGCACTGATGAAGACCGACATAGGGAACAGAGGGCTGCCACCTATCATTGCAAGGTGTCCATCTCACATAATGAACACGGGCTAAGAGGACTACCCATTGACTATTGTAGAAGTCCTTCTCCACACACAAGTGTCGGGCTCCACAAACTGCTCTGCTAGTTCGTCAACTGTTGAGCTCAACAACTACCTCTCTCGCAACTACCTTTGCCCATCAAGGTGTTGCTCACTAGGACCCAACTTGGACATTATCACATTGTCCTCCAACAGACCATAAGTGCCCAATCCATGTCCACACTTGGTCTTCTCTCACATTGCCCTCGCACAGTCCATGAGAGACCACTTAGGAGACCCTTACACATGGTTGCCCACAGACTTCACCAATATGCCCTTCGTTCTACAATAGAGGAGCTATTGCACAAATTTGGGCTCCAATCTTCACTGTGGAAACTGCCCACTGGTTAGGGCTTCTAACATGCCACATCAACCCTACCTCCTTGGCTTCCACAGGCTGCATCAACTCTATCCACACTTACATCACTCCATAGCGGGATCTCCTCCTAGTTGGAGTTCCTTCAAGCCCAAGGCAACTCCAACAAATGGCTCCCAACAATTTGCAATGTAGACATATCCAAACATTGGTCAAAACTTGACCCAACACACCTTCAAATGTTGTTGTTTTGATTTGATGCAATGCTGCAATTCTGGGACTGGTTAGGGCACTAACCATAGTCCCTAACCACCCAACAAAATGGTCCAGAATTACTCCTCCTTGCTACAGATTTCCTCCAAGTATATGTTTCCCTCCATGTTGCTCTTTTAGGGTAGATTCATGCCCAAAACAAGGGACAGTCTCCCTAAAAGTACTGTGGCACCTTTCAACACCCACACTAGGGCTGCGACAGCCTCTTGGGAGGTTTGTCCACCCTCCAAATTAGCTCCAAGCCTCCTCGATGTTCCCTCCTGAGTTGTGGCCTTCACAAACATGGTTGCAACCCTCTCAACAACATCTAGGAAGCCCTCAAACCAGCCTGTGTTAACCCATAGTAGCCCTAACCTTCCTCCAAGTTACCTCAACCCTTCCACCAGTAGTACTCGGCCTCCAAACAACAACACGGACTCTGAAAAAACCCTTAAACAAACTTCCTTCCTCACGTTGTTCTTGCCTCCTTGTGTTGTGGCTAGGGCATAGGTTGTCCCTCCTCAACGAGTTTCCTTCTAGAGTATTGTGTTGCTTTTGTTGGATGAGAATAAGTCCCGACACTCACCCTCTATATATACTAATAAGAGGGGCTTCATAACGTCACTTATAGGGGCTGTCCAACTTTCATATTCCTAAAATATCCTTAGGCCGAACTTAAACATAAGTCACAACCCCAACATATGACTTAAAAAATTCATAACTCCTCAATGACAACTCAGAAATGGATGATTCTTAATGCGTTAGAATCAATTTGCTGAGATCTATCATCCTCATCCAAAACATGTTGAAGACTCGTCACGTTTTTGGCCCAAACATCTATGGGTGAAAAATCCCAGGCTCGGGTTCTAAGCCCACAAGACTACTTGTGGTGCTTTGACCTCCAACCCTCGAACACTAGGGCTTGGAGCACCTCCCAAGCTACATAAAAATCAACACTCCCTCTTAGTGAGGGAGGTACTTCCAAGACTACGAAGTAACCATCATCATTCGACGACATTAACCCATCTAGCATCCATCACTACAACATACCCTGTAGAATGAATATGGCGATCTTGGTAGTGCTTCGTCCTAATCACATTTGAACTTAAAGATACCTAACCTCCATAGGGTTGCTCCCTCTGAGCCTACATGATCTCCATTGTCTCAGCCTTGCAAGCACTCATCCTACTAGATCAAATACCACTCGTGCAAATCCCACCAATCTCAAATATGCAACATCACGATCCAATGAAGACTCTAGCCTACCAACCTATAGTCCATCACATGAAGCCATCTCGATCAACTTGATCTCGTCCATACCGAAGAAACCCTCTAGTTGTCCCAACCATCCATGACAAGACATAAGAAGTCCACAATCTACAAACCGCCACACAACATACTGAAGTGCACTAGATTCACCACCGATCCACCAGAACTCCCAGCACATCTCATCATGTAGTCTATCGAGATCACATCTCCATGTCTTCAGTTGGGCCCTTTGCTCCATGATCTAGACACCCACAACTCCCTTTGATTTGCTTCATTATGCACACTTTGATTCACTGTCTCTCAAAGTAGATCAGATAGCCTCTGATACCATGTTGAATTTCCATGACCTTAGGTCTAGGTTAGAGTCTTAAAATCACTGACGCTACTAAACCAAGAATCTCAACTAGAAATAATTTGCACAACGGAATATAAACAGCAGTGAATCACATGCACAGAATATAAACAAATGTTTACATTTTTCAACCCAACTTCGTTATATTAAACAACATATAATACACAAGTCTAGGACTCCTATACCAGGGATAACGACCCTCATACATCCACTAGTACAAGATAGAAAACTCCGGCTTGGTGTCAGTACATCGACAACTGATCTACCCTCAACAAGATAGGCTTGGTGTCAGTACATCGACAACTGATCTACCCTCAACAAGATACTCTAACCATTTGGCTGTTGCATGCTCTCTCAACTCCTCTTGGTCGTACCATGTACTTGATTGGTCCTTCATCTCCCGATCTGCAGCTCCTGCCTTTATCAATGCTCTAAGTCCATCTGGCCGCTAAATCTCAACTATCAAATCTGCTCACTAGTTGATCGTTCGTCCATCAATGTGTTAACACATCAAGACTCCCATCGATTTGTTCACAGCTCCACTTGCGAACAACTCTCACTTGCCCACTGCTACTCCTCAACTACTCAAGGACTTCAACCCACTATGGTCTTCCTGCATTGCACCGATGAAGACCAACATAGGGCACAAAGGACTGCCACCTATCACTGCAATATGTCCATCTCCTAGAATGAACACGAGCTAGTAGGACTACCCATCATCTGTTGTAAAAGTCCTTCTCCACATACAAGTCTCGAGCTCCACAAACTGCTCCTCTAATTTGTCAGCCCTTTAGCTCAACAATTGTCTCTCTCACAACTACATTTGTTCATCAAGGTGTTGCTCATCAGGCTCCAACTTGGACACTATCGTGTTGCCCTCCAGTAGACCATAAGTTCCCAATCCATGTCCACACTTGGTCTTCTCTCATGTTTCCCTCCAACAGTCCATAGGAGACCAAGTCCACACTATAGCAGCTGCTCCTAGTTAGGGCATCCCCACACTTAGGAGACCCTTAGTCATGACTACCCACAGACTTCATCAATATTCCCTTTGTTCTGCAATAGAGGAGCTATTTCACAAATTTGGGCTCCAATCTTCATTGTGGAAACTGTCCACCAATTAGGGCTTCTAACATGCCACTTTAGCCTTACCTCCTTGTCTTACACAGGCTACATCAACTTTGTCCACACTTACATCACTCCATAGTGATATCTTCTCCTAGTTGTAGTTACTTCAAGCCTAAGGCAACTCCAACAAATGGCTCCCAGCGATTTGCAATGTATACCAATCAAAACACTAGTCAAAACTTGACCCAACACACCTTCAAACGTTGTTGTTTTGATTTCTTGCAATGATGCAATTCTGAAACTGGTTAGGGTACTAACCATAGTCCCTAACCACCCAACAAAATGGCCTAGAATTACTCCTCCTTGTTGTGTATGTCCTCCAAGTATGTGTTTCCCTCCATGCTACTCTTTTAGGGTAGATTCATACCTAAAACAAGGGAGAGTCTCCCTAAAAGTACGGTGGCACCTTTCAGTACCCACATTAGGGTTGTGACAACCTCTTGGGAGGTATTTCCACCCTCCAAATCAACTCCAAGCCTCCTAAATGTTCCCTCCTAAGTTGTGGCCTTCACAAACAGGGTTGTGTCCCTCTCAACAACATCTAGGAAGCCCTCAAACCAACCTACGTTAACCCACAATAGCCTCGACCTTCCTCCAAGGGACCTTGGCCCTTCCACTTGCAGTACTCTCCTCCAAATAGAAAAGTGAACCCTAAAAAAACCCTTAAACGGACTTCCTTCCTCATGTTGTTCTTGCCTCCTTGTGTTGCGACTAGGGCATAGGTTGTCCCTCCTCAACAAGCTGCCTTCTAGATTATTGCATCGCTCTTGTTGGAGGAGAATAAGTCCTCACACTCACCCTCTATATATACTAATAAGAGGGGCTTCATAACGTCACTTCTAAGGGATGTAAAACTGTCATTATGCCTAAAATATCCTTAGGCTAACCTTAAACATAAGTCACAACGCCAGCATATGACTTCAGAAATTCAAAACTCCTCAACGACAACTCGGAATCAGATGATTCTCATTGTGTTAGAATCGTCTCGCCGAGAGCTATCATCCTCATCCAACACATGTTGAAGACCCGCCACGGTTTTGTCCCAATCATCTATGGGCGCAAAACCCCAGGCTTGGGTTCTAAGCCCACAAGCCTACTTGTGGCACATTGACCTCCAACCCTTGAACACTAGGGCTTGGAGTACCTCCCAAGCTACACAAAAATCAACATTTTGTACACAACAATCGAAGGCATGACCAGTAACATTTTAAAAATTAACACCTAAATTTGTAATCAATAGCGCTATTGTAAGGTTGCATGTTGCACATGCGTGGGGTTGCTTACAGCATAATAGTTCTCTTGTAGCATCTCTAACTTTAATTTACAAATAAATAAAAGTAAAAAGAAGTACAAAACTGAAAAAGTTAATTAAGTTGATGTTGATATCTTCTAGAATATTATGTAGTATCGCTAAGGTGTATGATGTTTCTAGTGAACACTTCACCCATCTTTAGGGACAAAAAGCTATATTACAGATATGAAGAGTGCTAGACCATGAATAAGTAGATAAATAGACAAGTAAAGAAATTTTGTTAATATTATTGAAAATTAAAAACAATTTATTAATAATTAGAGAGGAAAAAGTCAAATAAGAATAAATAAGATAAGTTATGAGAATAATATAGAATTAAATTATCAAATAATTAGATTAGGAATAAATTAAATTAAAATAATTAGATTAGGAATAAATTAAAACTAAAATATTGGTCAAATTAACAAAAAATAATATGACTTTAAAGGGTGTAAAGGAAATGTGAACAATAATAAATATTAGAAATTGCACCAAATTTTGCAAAGGAAACGCCATAAGTCAGTAACATATGGAAGAAGAGCATATTTAAAGAGATATGTGATATGCTATGTAATCTAGATGTTGTCTAGCTTGGAATTTTTTGCTTTACAACATAAATTATTGCCTCTAACAACAAGCAATAAATTAACTTAGCTTTGCAACAATTTTACCAAGGCCTACATGAATGGAGACCCCCAATTTCATTAGGTATGTGCCTTGTGAGCCTGTGATATGATAGGTCTTGTTGTAGTAACTTCATACATTTCCCATAACAAGCTTGGTCAAAAATCCATGTAATAAAGTTAATAAAGGAAAAATAATAACCATGGTCATGGGACACATATTCCAACATGAATGTTGGGAAAAAAACATAGTGATGGGGATCACTTGTCATTAATTAATGGCTATGGAAATTGGCAAAGGAAATGGCAAAGGCTTTAGAAAGACAAAGTGGCATTTATTGGCATTTTATTTATGAAAATAATGGAAATTAGGAGAAAATGGAGGTGAAAGGTCATAAGTTGCATGTGAGGAGGAAAATAATGGAAAATTGAAGAAAATAAAGGCCTCATTAATAAAAAGGCTTATGAGGATCAATTTGCAGACTTTTGTCAATTTTATCTTGGAGCTCTCTATTCTACTCTCTCTCTATCATACTCTTGGACAGATAGAGTTTTCTTGGAGCATTCTTGGAGGAGTATGGCATACTTGGAGTTCTGGAGTAAGAAGGAAAAGGAAGAGCGGGAAAAGGAAAGAGGACGTCAAGATCAATAACTACAATAGTTTTTGCTGGTAGGTACTGAATTGCATGTATGATTTCCTTGATAGTTTTGGCATACATGACACAGGCATGTGGTTTCTTGGTTATGATTCATCATTGGCATGGAGGAATTCCTAGATTGACGATGGATTTTCCTAGCCTTGACATTTCCTGGATAGCCATGGTGTTGTGGGTTTCTTCCTTTTGTTTTCTGGTTGGTTCTCATGTTCCTTTGGTTATGGGTTGAGTTACTAGTTCCTGGAGCCTTGGTTAGACAAACACTCTTGAAGCCCTGTAACAACTTGGGTTGAGTTACTAGTCATGGAAGCCTTGCTTGGACAAACGCTCTAGAAGCCCTTGTGGGTTAAGTTACTAGTCCTATAAGCCCTAGTTGGACAAATGCTCTGGAAATCCGACAACAGTTGTGGGTTGAGTTACTAGTCCTAGAAGCCTTGGTTGGAACAAACACTCAAGAGCCCTGGACAACTTGGGTAGAGACCAATATGGTGATGGTTAGTGATGTCCGACCTTGAGGTGGAATCACGGGTTGAGGGTTGAGGTGGTTTGGCCTCTGGAAGCCCTGGTTTGTTTTTGTTCCACTAGATCCCACATTCATGTTTGGAATATGGCACAGGGATGATTAGCTGAAATAAATATTTGGTTTAGTCAATCTATGGTCGGGTGGTACATGGAAGTCCCAGACCTAGTTGCATTTTGCATATGTTAATAATAGATTCTTTCCCCTTGTATTTTATGGGTAAATATACTTGTGTATAATTGGTTTTTATGGTTGTTATATCCTTGTTATTTGTGTTAGTTATAAGCTAGTTACGAGCATGCTTTATGATAGACTTAATGTATGGATTCCATCATGTTTTGATTTGAAAATGAATGAACAATGAATATATGACCTAATAGATGATAATGTGATTATAGTGATAAGGCATTTGTGTTTCCTTACGGTTCTCAGATAAGTATGAGACCCCTATGTTCAGATATGTTGTTATGACATGTAGATTACATATGTGTGATATGTTTAACGAAATTCCTATCATTGTTAGTAGATGTCCAATCAAGTCATTGATCAAATGTTTGCATTGGTACCCTTTTTTCTATGTTATTTATCATTTCTATAATTTTCATGAAGTTTTGGGAAATGGCCTGAGCCCTGGGCCTGAAAAAGTGGTACAAAATTTGGGGTCACTGGCACAAAACCACCTAAAAAAGGCCACATTCGCATGGAGGCCTTGTTGTGGGAGAGACTAGAGGGTCTTAGTTGCATGCATGCCTTGTCATGGGAGCGACTGAGGCTCTAGGACAATGAAAGAGCAAGTTTCCTCAGGGGTTGATCACCTGGAAATGTTGGTTGGCCCCTTGAGGTTTTGAAGCATATGTGGTAGGTCATAATGATTTGATTTGGTCGGTTCCACTTCCTTAACTGTACATGGGGAGTTGAATCACATCATAATAGCCTCTCGTCACATGCTTACCCTAGCGGACTAGTTCACTTGGGTAAATGTGGGAGGAAGGTGGTTATAGAGTGGTATCAGAGCATGGTTCACCCCTTGGACTAGATGGGTGATGTGTGTTGGTCGTGCATACATGTCGATTACATATGTGTTATTTATACTTGTGGTCTATGTACTTGTTGTGTATGCATGATGTTGGTCATAGTTGCAGTGGTTTCTCCATGTGAAAGTTGAGGGTATTGTTGTTGGATGTGGTTTTGATGAGTGTATGTCAATCATGCATTGGTTATGCATGACAATGCTTATATGTTTTTATGAATACATTGGCATGGTGATAGTTGTCATATAGGGTCATGATATCTGGTTGGTATGGTCAAGCATTGATGATTAGATAATGGTTGAAATGATGATTAAATGTTGATATGATTACGATTACACATATATTGTGCTAATCTAGTTGATCTTGTAGACGATATATCCTCTTTGAACTATAATGAGGTACGTTGATTTGTTTACGAATTGCTTTAGATGACATGATATACCTTGCAGGAAGAGAATATCAAAGATGACTAGCAAGATGGTAGACTACAACTCACGATATTCTCCCTATATATCATATGAACGACATGGTGAGGGATATTCACCTGACATAACAGACACTTTAAGAAGTTTGAAGGTAGAAATAAGGAGTTGCAAAGAATATAATGAACGAATCATTCAATCACAAGAGAGACTTGCTAGGGCACAGTAGAAACAAGCAGAGGTTAATGCAGTGATTATTCAGAGCTTGTAAGACTTGCAGAAACAAGGACCGCTTAGAACCAGTCATGGATAAGAGGATAGGACTAATGGAGCATATGGTAGCAGGACACATGGTGGGTACATGTTGGATAGAAATGACACAGTCAGAGATGGAATATTCTTGATACACCTGATAGATGAGGCAGTGGACACGAAATTTACTATAGTTTTGGTTTAGATAAGTTTCATAGTCGTCATTGTTATCATCCTTACAAGAGGAGTTGACTTGGAATGAGTTTGAGAGACTATTCAGGAAGAAGTATCTATCAGAGAGATAATATGATGACAGGGCAAAAGAATTATATGAGTTGAAGATGGGATCTATGACTGATGAGGAGTACACTAGCATATTTTTGGAGTTATTGATATATGTACCTTATCTTAAGGAGGAGAAGGCCAAGATTTAGAGATTCATCAATGGGTTTTCAATAGCATTCAAAGACATGATTGAGTTTGATGAGCCTAGATCATTGGAGGAGGCCATCCAAAAGCTAAAGCATTGTTATGAGCAATCAAAGTGCAGATATGAGACTAAGCCAGACTAGAAAGGTAATGCAAGAATAAATGAAAATGGGATAAGAAGCGAGAAAGACCTCAAGATACAAGTAACAAAGATAATGCAACCCCGCATAAGAAGTTTAATGCATCTGATAGAGGATAGGGATTTTGGTGTGAGGAGTAGAACAAGGGTGATGGTTGGAAGCCCTTGCAGTGTTGGACTTGTAGAGGAGATCATCATGAGAGATATTGTTCACAACATGAGGGTGGTAGACCACATATCTACAGTGCTAAGGAGGCATAGACAGTAGGAGATGTTGGATAGAGTATTCCATGGATCTATGCAACATTGGAGAATAAGAAGGTAGATCACCAAGTGTCTATTATTAAGATGGATCGTAAGCTTTGTGATCAAGTTGTTTCTATTTTAATTGACCCTAGATTTAATTATGGTTATGTTAATCCTGACCTAGTGGATAACTGTGGTTTGAATAAATAAGTGCAATCATAATCTTGGTTAGTGAAGTTTTCTACAGGTACAAACAAGATAGTTCATCATTGGGTAAGAGCTTGTGCATTTGATTTGAATGGTATGCGTACGTCAGCACATTTGAATGTATTCCCATTGGGATCATATAGTATGTTGTTGGGCATGGACTGGTTGTATCTTCATAGGACCAAGGTGGATTTTTGTGACAAGTTTATTGAGTGTTTGTATGACAATGGGGAACAAAGAGTCTTACAGGGTAAGAAGAAGGAAACATCAGATAGAGTGGTGACAACTATGCAGACAAAGTGCAGTCATAGAAAAGGGTGTGTGTTATTCAAAATGCATATTTCCACTCATAAAGGTAAGGAAGTTGAGGATGCAGATGTTTTGAGCAGGTACCCAATTTTACAATAGTTTTAGGCTGTGTTTCTAGCAAATATTTCAGAGTTTCCACCTTACAGGGAAGTGGAATTTTCTATTGAGTTGTTACCAAGGGCAACACCAACAACAAAGTCACCTTACAGGATGAGCACATCGGAGTTGGTGTAGTTGAAGTTTCAATTGAAGGAAATGCTTGACAAGGGATGCATTAGGCCAAGTTTGTCACCTTGGGGTGCACTAGTGTTATTTGTGAAGAAGAAGGATGGTACTCTTAGGTTATGCATTGATTACAAGTAGTTGAACAAGGTGATCATTAAGAACAGGTATCCGTTTCCAAGGATCGATGACTTGTTTGATTAGTTGAAGGGAGAAACAGTGTTATCAAAGATTTATCTGATATCGGGATACCATCAGGTACACATCAAAGAAGAAGACACCTATAAGACTTCTTTCCAGACCATGTATGGACATTATGAGTTTGTTGTGGTTCCATTTGGTTTAAATAATGCTCCAACTACTTTCATGTGCTTTATGAATAGTGTGTTGTGTACTTATCTTGACAAGTTTGTTATTGTATTCATTGATGATATATTGGTATATTATAAAAATGAGGAAGAACATGTCGAACATTTAGCAGTAGTATTGAGATTGTTGAGAGAGCATCAATTGTATGCCAATCTCAGTAAATGTAGTTTCTTTTAGACAGAGGTACATTACTTGGGACATGTAGTTTCCAAGGAAGGCATAACAATGGATCCAGAGAAGATAAGGGCTATCATGGAGTGGGAAGCTCCTAGAAATGTGGATGAGGTAAGATCATTCATGGGGTTAGCAGGTTATTACAGGAGGTTCATCAGGAACTTCTCACAGATTTCTTATCCTATTACGTCATTGCAAAGGAAAGGTAAGAAATTTGAATGGAAAGAGGAATGTGTAGCCAGTTTTGAGAAGTTGAAGCAATTGTTGACAAATGCTCCAGTTTTAAAGATTGCAGATCTAGACAAAGAGTTTGTGGTATGTACAAATGCTTGCAAGAGAGGGCTTGGTGGAGTCCTTATGCAGGAAGGACAAGTAGTATGCTATGAATCAAGGAAATTGAATGAGCATGAGAAAAATTATCCAACACATGATCTTGAGTTGGCAGTGATCATCCATGCTTTGAAGATGTGGAGGCACTATCTTCTTGGCAGGCGGTTCATCTTGATGAGTGATCACAATGGATTAAGGTATCTATTTGACCAACTAAATCTAAATTCCAGGCAAGCTAGATGGTTGGCCACAATCAGTGAGTTCGACTTTGAGATTAGGTACATTAAAGGTAAATAGAACAGGGTTACAGATGCTCTTAGCAGGTGGATATAGGTAAATCACATAGCATCTATGAGCTCCTATGGGACAGATTTACAGGATCAGATCTTGTAGGAAGGTCAGTAGGATGACAGGTATAGGGAGCTTATGCACAAGTTACATCAGGGTATAAGTGATCAGGATGTGGACTATTGTCTCACAGCAGATGGCTTGGTCATATTTAGGGACATGATATATGTGTCAGACAACAGTGAGCTCAAGAAGCTTATCTTGAGGGAATTTCATGCTAAGTCATATTTAGGTCACCTAGGATATCAAAAGACATTGAAATCGGTGAAGAAGTTCTACCATTGGCCGAACTTGAAGAAAGAAGTGGAGGAGTTGTGGCTAGGTGCTTGGATTGGAAACAGGTAAAAGAAAAATGTAAGCATCCAGGTGGATTACTACAGCCAATTTTGAGTCCAGAGTGGAAATGGGAGGTCATCTCCATGGACTTCATTACATGTTTTCTGAGGACATCTAGACAACATGATTCCATCATGGTTGTGGTGGAAAAGTTAACAAAGGTAGCGCACTTCATTCTAGTGAAGTCTAATTATTCATCTAATAATATAGCACAGGTCTTCATCAGAGAAGTAGTGAGGTTTTATGGTGTTTCAAAGAATATTGTGTCAGACAGGGATGCCAAGTTCACTTCTGGATTCTGGAAAGAGTTATTTGTAGGCTTGGGTACAAAGTTGGCCTTCAACATAGCTTATCATCCGCAAACATATGGATAGACAGAGAGGGTAAACATGATATTGGAGGATATGTTGAGGATGTATGTGATGCATCAATAATGGAAGTGGGAAGAGAATCTTCTATTGGCTAAGTTCACTTACAACAATGGGTATCAAGAATCTTTGAGGATGAGTCTATTTGGGGCATTGTATGGGCGGAATTGTAATACTCCCATTAGTTGGAATGATCCAATGAATAGGGTGTTGATTGGACTGGACATGTTGGTAGAGATGGAATAGGAAATGCAGGTAATAAAAAAGAATCTAAAGGCAACACAAGATAGACAGAAGAGTTACGCATATCTGAACAGGTTGTTTAAGGAGTTTCAGGTTGGGGAACAAGTGTGCTTACGCATCAAGGCCAAGAAGAGATCCTTGAGGATTAGATCGTGTGCCAAGCTAGAACCTCGGTTTTGTGGACCTTTCAAGATTCTTGAGAAGATTGGACCAGTAGCTTATCAACTTGCACTACCTCCGACTGTGAAAGTCATGATGTTTTCCATGCGTCATTGCTTAAGAAGTATGTTAGAGATGCTGATCATGTGATTTAAAGGTATGTATTGCAGGTGGGGCCATAGGGAGAATTCCAACGGGAACCTTAGTGCATTTTGTAGAGAAAGATGCTCATGCTCTAAAACCAAGAAATCGAGCAAGTTAAAGTGCAATGGAAGCACTCTAGACTCGATGAAGCTACATGGGAGATGGCAGATCAAATGTGGTCTTACGCATCAAGGCCAAGAAGAGATCCTTGAGGATTAGATCGTGTGCCAAGCTAGAACCTCGGTTTTGTGGACCTTTTAAGATTCTTGAGAAGATTGGACCAGTAGCTTATCAAATTGCACTACCTCCGACTGTGAAAGTCCATGATGTTTTCCATGCGTCATTGCTTAAGAAGTATGTTAGAGATGTTGATCATGTGATTTAAAGGTATGTATTACAGGTGGGGCCATAGGGAGAATTCCAACGGGAACCTTAGTGCGTTTTGCAGAGAAAGATGCTCATGCTCTAAAAACAAGAAATCGAGCAAGTTAAAGTGCAATGGAAGCACTCTAGACTCGATGAAGCTACATGGGAGATGGCAGATCAAATGTGGTCTTACGCATCAAGGCCAAGAAGAGATCCTTGAGGATTAGATCGTGTGCCAAGCTAGAACCTTGGTTTTGTGGACCTTTCAAGATTCTTGAGAAGATTGGACCAGTAGCTTATCAACTTGCACTACCTCCGACTGTGAAAGTCCATGATGTTTTCCATGCGTCATTGCTTAAGAAGTATGTTAGAGATGCTGATCATGTGATTTAAAGGTATGTATTGCAGGTGGGGCCATAGGGAGAATTCCAACGGGAACCTTAGTGCGTTTTGCAGAGAAAGATGTTCATGCTCTAAAACCAAGAAATCAAGCAAGTTAAAGTGCAATGGAAGCACTCTAGACTTGATGAAGCTACATGGGAGATGGCAGATCAAATGTGGTCTATGTATCCTTCTCGATTCGCTAGTTGAGCAAATGTTTTTGGCATATGTTTTTTTGTGATGATTGGTTTATGTATATATGTATATGGATGTAAATACCACCATGAGTTGTGTTATAAAGCTCCAATAAGCAGTATGGGTGTCATGTCATTATGGTTGTCATGTGGTTATGTTTCTCAATTTGGTTTGCTTCTCAACAGGTTGTTCATTGTAAATACTGCAACGAGCTAAGTTATAAAGCTCCATGGGAAGTTTGTTTTTCTTTTCAACAGTCTTATTGGTTGTAGGTGTCATTGAACACCGAAGACGGTGTTCCCCCAAGGGGCAAGGTTTCGTAACAACCTAGGTAAAAAATCCATGTAATAAAGTTAATAACGGAAAAATAAAAACCATGGTCATGGGACACGTATTCCAAGTTAAACATTGGAAAAAAACATATTGATGGGGATCACATGTGATTAATTAATGGCTATGTAAATTGGAAAAGGAAATGACAAAGGATTTGGGAAAGGAAAGTGGAATTTATTGGCATTTTATTTATGAAAATAATGAAAATTGGGAGAAAAGGGAGGTGAAAGATGATAGGTTGCATGTGAGGAGGAAAATGAAGGAAAATAATGGAAATTTGAAGAAAATAGAGGCCTCATTACTAAAAAGGATTTTGAGGATCAATTTGCATACTTTTGTTAGTTTTAGCTTGGAGCTCTCTATTCTACTTTCTCTCTCATACTATTGGACACTTAGAGTTTTCTTGGAGCACTCTTGGAGGAGTTTGGCATACTTGGAGTTTTGGAGCATGAAGGAAAAGGAAGAGTAGGAAATCGCAAGAGGACATTGAGATCAAAAGCTACAACATGTTTTTCTTGCAGGTACTGAGTTGCATGTATGATTTCCTTGCTAGTTTTGGTATGCAAGGCACATATGTGTGGTTTTTGGTTATGATCTATCATTGGCATGGAGGAATTCCCGGATTAACGGTGGATTTTCCTAGCCTTTCCATTTCCTGGATAACCATGGTGTTGTGTGTTTCTTTCCTTTTGTTTTCTGGTTGGTTCTCATGTTCCTTCGGTTGTGTGTTGAGTTACTAGTTCCTGTAGCCTTGATTAGACAACGCTCTGGAAGTCCTGTAACAACTTGGGTTGAGTTACTAGTCTTGGAAGCCTTGGATGGAAAAATGATATGGAAGCCCTTGGTGGGTTGAGTTACTAGTCCTGGAAACCTTGGTTGGACAAATTATCTAGAAGTCCGATAACAATTGTGGGTTGAGCTACTAGTCCTGGAAGCCCTGGTTGGAACAAAAGATCTAGAGCCCTGGAAATCTTGGTTAGAGACCAATCTAGTGATGGTTAGTGATGTCTGATCATGAGGTGGAATCATTGGTTGAGGGTTGAGGTGGTTTGGCCTCTGAAAGCCCTGATTTAGTTTTGTTGTATTTGTTCCATGAGATCCTACATTCATGCTTAGAATATGGCATGAGGGTGATTGGTTTGAAGAAAGATTTGGTTCAGCCAATCTATGGTCGGGTGATACATGGAAGTCCCAGACCTGGTTTATTTTTCATATGTTAATAAGAGCTTATTTCCTCTTGTATTTGATGGGTAAATATACTTGTTTATATGTGGTTTTTATGGTTGTTATACTCTTGTTATTTATGTTGCTTATATGTTGGTTATGAGCAGGTTTTATGACATAATTGATGTATGACTTCCATCATGTTTTGATTTCAAATGAATGAAAAGTTAATATATGACCTGTAGATGATAATTTAGTTGTTGTGATAAGGCATCAATGCTTCCTTACAATTCTCAGATAAGTATGAGACCCTTATGCTCAAATCTATTGGTATGACCTATTAATTACATATTTATGATATGTTTGACGAAATGCCTGTCATGGCTAGTAGGGGTACAATCAAGTAATTTATCAATTGTTTGCATTAGCACCCTTGTTTCTATGTTATTTATAATTTTTGTAAGTTTCATGAAGTTTTGGGCAATGCCTTGAGCCTTTGCCCTGAAAAAGTGGCACAAAATATGGGGTCGTTGGCACAGAACTGCCTGTAAAAGGCCATAATCGCATGGATGCCTTGCAGTGGGAGCAACTAGTGGGTCCCAGTCACATGAATTCTTTGTCATGGGAGTGACTAAGGCTCTAGGGTAGTGAAAAAGCAAGTTGCCTCAAGGGTTGATCACCTGGAAAGGTTGGTTGGCTCCTGGAGGTTTTGTAGCATGTGTGGAAGGTCATAATGGTCTAGTTTGGTCGGTTCCACTTCCTTATCTGTACATGGGGAGTTGAATCACATCATAGTAGCCTCTCATCACATGTTTACCCCATCAGACTGGTTAACTTGGGTAAATGTGGGAGGAGGGTGGTTACATTTCCCCAGAGTTACATGTATACTACTCGACAACTGGTTCAGAGAAAGATTTAATTTTTCTAGTTGATGGAGGTGGCCGATGGATTTAGGGATTCTTCCAGAGATATTATAATTATTTTGTTTAAATATTTTATTCTTTTTATGTTGACATTGAGATTGAGATGATTTCTTTAAAATGGATCCTGAAGTGGGAATTTCTAAACTAGAGAAATATTTCCCTTCTCAATAGAAAGAGATGCTACCAAATGTTTTGTGACCTGCTAAAAGACAAACCAAGATGGGCCATGGTTGAAGCAACATCTCATGTTCATCCCCAGAATAGTTAAGTAGTTGTCACTAGCTAGAAAAAGAAAATTTGAAGGCATTTCACTAATCACCATCTTCTACTTGAAACAAAATTCGACCCTACAACAATATGACATGTAACAAATATGTTAATCCACCACCAACACTACAAACAATTCCCATGTGTCATTTGACATGCATCCGGTACAAAAAAAAAACACAAGGAATCTCATAGGTGATTTCATTCACTTAACTTGAAGCACTGTTGTCCAATGTGGACTGCGGATGTCTACATTTTCAACGGGTCATGAAATACCTATACTAAATAACAGATCCTACAGAGGCAAACAACACTTCCTCGAATTCGATTGTAAATTGTTATGTGGAATTTTTGACAGTACGTCGTAATCATTATGGATGAGTCCTCCATTTAAAAGTTTCCCTACTCCCCATTGATAACTTTGTATTTTTGGTATTTTAGAAAGGTTGATCCTGCTACAAAAGGAGTTTTACAAGGTATCTTTCATACACCTTACCCACTCTTGATTTGAAACTGTACACTCCTCCAAATAAAGAACTTGAATATGTGACCTCCTCCAGAGAGTAAACATTCTTTCACAATTGAAATACCAACATTGTCTATTTAAAAATAATTCATTGTTCCTTTAAAAAACATGACGCACATTTTTTCATTTTGAAGATTCATAAGGTGGAAAGTAACAGTAAAAACTCCCTCAAATCCACAACCCTACTAATTTCTCATAACCTATAATATCATTAAAAATAGAAGAGTCATCTACATATTTTTTGTACATCTTTTCCTATATTTCATCCATTTGCAACTACTCTCTCTCATAAAAGAGAAAAACATAAATGAGAAAAGCATGCACCTTCAATAATTGATTTAAAGTTAAACAAAAAAAATAACTATACATAAAAAATGGAAATGTCCAAGAAAAGATGAAAAAATGATCCTCGTAGAGAATGCAATATTCCTGTGTAGCAAGGGAAGGGAATATCAGGTTTCCCCTTGTGTGGATCATCTTTTGTGTTTGGTATGAACCCAATCTTTGCATTAGGATCTATTGTCATATTTATAACCTGCAATACAATAAAGAAACAAATGGTATTCACACCAAGAAAAAATAAAATTCAAGCTTCCATAAATGAGAATTGTAGATTTTCCCTTCGCCAACACACCAATTATGAAGGACAGGTTGTCTACAATTGAATTGCCTATATCGGCTTGCAAATGGAAAGTGCCAAGAAAACTAAAGACGTTCCAAACCACAACACTAAATCCATTGCATGAAAATTGTTACTCTTGCATGATGATAGTGAAAGTATCGATTGCAACATCTGGAACAAAAATCATGGAGGCAGTTAATACTCAAATCCAATTCAACAATTTGAAACATTATGAAAGCATAAAAAATATTAAGAACTTTGTTTCTCTGTTGTACAAGTCAAATACAAAAGAAAAGCGAAAAATAAAAAAAAAATCAATAAATTGAAACCAAAATGCATATGGGCCAATAGTATTACAGTCTGCACCATGTCATCCTACAGTTGGAATCTAAGTGTTTTGCAGGGTTTCATTTTCCATTCTCAATTGAGAGAAAAGGCAACATTAGCCCATAAAATTATTAGCAGTAAACGTTTTACAAAAGCAGGAAAAAAAAGAGAAAATGGTGAAAGGATTTTCGACCGCAAGAGATCAAGCATTAAAATGAATTTGTTTATCAAGAGAAAACCCTTTTCCATCAAAATCACCAAAAAATTGCACTTGATCCCAATTGCATCTTGCTTGAGGAAATTGATCTTATAGAAATACAATTAGTGTTACGACTTAGAGAAGAGGGGTGTACCACTGTTACCTCCTCCCTAAGGACAGAGTTGCTCTGAGTGGAGCAAAGCACTCTGTGTGACTCGAACTTGTGATGCAAAATCTAATGCATTGCATTAGTGATGTTTATAGTCGTATCAACTTTGAATTGGGAACATAACCGCATATGGGCATTGAGGATGTCCTCCATTCTGATGCCACTCTCAACCCTACACAACTTGTCCTTAACATCCTCTGCGCACAACCTGCATACCCAATTCCCATAGAATAGATAAGGTGCATGGGAGGCAGACCTTGCAGCAACAGCCAAAGCAAGCACTGGGTTAACGGGAATTCCTTTTGGGACTATGGCAAAGCCAGAGACTGCGAATGGAAAGCTAATTGGGAGCAAGTGGGAGGCAGCGCTATTATCTCCTGGGCAGAGGGGGCAAGGGTCCCAATTTCTTCATGGAATTCAGTAAGGAGGAGGAAGGGTCTGCGAGCTTAGTATAGGCGGGGGGGGCTTACCTAACTGTGACCAGAAGTTGCCGAGTTTGGAGAAGGGGAGCGATAGCAGGTAGCTGGGAACAGCCCCATTATGGGGTTCAGTCTTTGAACCACCCCAGCTCCGAGGCTGAGAGAACAAGGGGAGAGGTGAAGTATGGCGTCGCTCATTGTGCTGTCACAACAATACAAGAAAGGTACCAAACTGCAGTGATTTGTTTTGGATTAACAAAATGTTGTTGTCACCAGGGCTCAGATCACCTAGACATGGCTAGACCCGCGAGAGGACAAGGATGAGGAAGGAGAGGCCCGACACCTAGGAAAGATAAAGAGCCTAGCACGTCGGAGCCTTACAGGGGCAGGAAGTCAGTAGAACACCTTATCACTGAAGCGGCGGAGGCTTACCGTGAGGGGACGAATGAAGGAATTTGGAAGTTGCTAGAAGAGTGGGAGGAGGAAATAAAACAAGGCAGTGAGACAGAGGAGGACATGGACAACTAGAGGACTTTAGTCCCGGTCTTGGGTAACATCAGAGGAAGAATTACGCAGTTCAAACAAACTCTATACCTCTATTGGTTGATGAAGAGTTTATTGGGAAAAGCAATGGAACATATTTCTGTAGGAATGACAGTGACACTCCAAGGTATGTCAAGCTACAAGCAAGACTTGTAGAAAATTCAATTCCAGCTTCATAAGAAAGACATCAGGCTAGATAGAATTGACCGTCACATCCCATGCATACTGGAACTGAATGAGATGCCTGGGGCATCAGCCAAGGACCCGACACCTGTAGAATCTGCCTCGGAGGAGCAGAAGGGATAGTCACTTCCCCATGCCTACTTTTGTTTTATGTGGATAGATTTTAATTTCTGTCATGCAAATATAAGTTTAGATAGATATCTAGTGTATGGACATGAAACAGAGACATATATAGCTTGGCTAGAGAGATTAAGACTTTATTGTTTTTGGATGGCTTACAATGCGGATAGGTGGCTAACAAACTTGGTTTCCCTTTAGGACAAATTGAAACCACCTAACCAAACTATGTAGTGTAAATTTACCTTTATTTAATAAAAAATGAAATAATCCTACCAAACTTAACAACAACAAAAATTCATATAAATAATAATTTAATATAAATAACTTACACTTTAATATAAAACACTGAAATTCCCCTTGCCTTGCCTTAATTTATTACAAAATTGAGCATAACCTTGTTCTCAAACCCCCTTGCCTTGCCTTAATTTATTACGACCATGCATTTGAAGTTGGAGATGCGGGGTATCGAACCCCGTACCTCTCGCATGCAAAGCGAGCGCTCTACCGTTTGAGCTACATCCCCATGGTTATACCGACATTGTATTTCTTAATGACTGGAGCCATCGGTGTTTAAACGAAGATGACGTAATTTGTAACTGAAACTATAAACAAATTATTCATTACCATGTTATGATTGTAATACTTTCTATTGTAATAATTTAATCAATAAATTAGAATGTTAGTTAAAAATATTAAACATCAGTTAAAAATATTTTTATAATCATAAAATTTATATTTTAATTATTTAATTAAATACATAATATTTCTTTTTTAATTTTATTCATATTAATAATTATTTCAGTATTATGTAAATTTAAATTAAATAAAGATAATTTTGAAAGAACAACAGGTTTGTTATCTATAATAAATCACAGAAATATTTTAATTATTTAATTAAATACTTAATATTTCTTTTTTAATTTTATTCATATTAATAATTATTTCAATATTATGTAAATTTAAATTAAATAAAGATTATTTTGAAAGAACAACAGGTTTGTTAAATAATTAAATACTTAATATTTCTTTTTTAATTTTATTCATATTAATAATTATTTCAATATTATGTAAATTTAAATTAAATAAAGATTATTTTGAAAGAACAACAGGTTTGTTATCTATAATAAATCATAGAAATATATATTGGATATGAATCCTTGATATTATATTTATTAATGATTTGTGAGGATGATGATTAACATTTTTCAATATGGTTTATTAGACTTTAAGAAGGTAAGAGAATAGTCATAATTCTTTAATATTTTATTTTTATGCTAAAAAAGAAGCGAGAGAAATGTTCCCGATCACCATAGTTTTGTTGAGTGAAAAGGTCAAGAAGGTTGGTAGTGTGACAAATATTTTAAAAATTAGATTGAATGTGAGTATGAGATAGACAATTTAAGAGAAAGTGTTTTTCATCTTCAACCCTCTTTGGATCGCATAAGTGACAAACCCTTTCATCCCATGGCGTTTTGGGAACTAACCAATATCTAGATTCACTATGAAGCTCATGAGAATTAGTTCTAATCTTGGCAATGTTTATTTTCTTCTTAACACTAGTCAAGACAGAGAGATAATTTTCGTTTTCAAAATTGGAGTTGATCACCTCCTTATAATATCGTAGTTCCCTTTTTCTCTCCAGCGCCTTATTTCCCCATAATATCACCTTAAATATGGAAGTAATAGTATTTTTAATATCATTTGAATTTTGTAAGATGGTCTACTCCTTTACTCCCTAATTGTCTAGCCAAGACTAGGCATCCTTATGCCACCCTCGCTTGAGCTAAATATAGGGGTTTTGGCTAGAGTTAGAAACAATTTTAAGAAACCTCTTGGTGTCCATGTTCTATAACTTCTTCTAATATATAAGATTCCTAGTCATAGGCATGCTTTCAATGGGGGAAAGACTTACTTCAATCCAAGGGATAAGGTAGGGAGTATTTTACTTCTTCTTGAAATTGTAGGCTATAAACTTCTTTGGATCTATTCAAATTACATCCATTACTCTCTAGATATATTGTAGCCCTTCACATTCATATAAAATAATAGGAGTGACAAAAATCTCAAAGAGGAGTTCTTTTTTAAGACCAAATCCAAAGATCTGTCAACATACAATTGTTTTCAAACCTAGTAATAAGCTTCCAGCCTCCATTTATCTTTTTCTCAATGCTATAATTCCAATTGATCTTACGATGGATGTTGATTCCCGAATATTTGTATGAAGGAACTTCCTCCAAGAAGTTGTTGTCATAAATGAAAGTATCTAGGTGAACTTTTTGGATTTAATTATTGTAACTTTAGTTTTGTCAGTATTTACAATCATAGTCATTTTGGAGCAGAAATCTTGGAGGATTCTGAGTTGTTTTCCAAGATCGTAATGGATCATTTCCAAAAGAACAATATCATCAGCATAAATGAGAAGAATTATGGCCATACCAATGAGCATGGGGCCAACACAATGAACAACTTCCAAAAGCTCTTCTATCTTATCAATGTATATGCCAAAAATGGTAAGGGATAAGGAATACCATTGCTTGACTCCAATATTGCATTTAATTTCTTACAACCAACCCTTAGTGGTATCAAACTTATCCATAATATTATCGTATAGCCTTGTCATAACAACCTTCAACTCAAGAAGAACCATTATCTCTTCTAGCCTCTTCAATAGCTTTGTTCTAGGAATGGTGTCAAAAACTTTTCTAAATTCAACAAAAAAAATAAGAGATTAGTTTTATTATTGTGGCATTCCTCTACAATTATCCTAAGAGTAACAAGATGGTCCACAGTTGAATGATATTTCCTAAACCTAGCTTGGCCTTTAGCTCTTTTACCATGGATTTCAAGCCAAAGACTAATCTTCTTTTCCCAAAATAATCCCATACAACTTGGCTAAAATGTGGTTGATCGTAATGGTCCTATAATTAGAGGGAATTATTTTATCCCCACTCATAAATATAGGCACAATAAGACTTTGTGTCCAATGCTTAGGGAAGTCATTCTTCAGTGCTAAATTAAAGAGCTTGTATATGTGGAATGAGGGTAGATTCTCCCATTTTAAAAATTTCAGGCTGGAAGCCTTCAATGTCCTTATTTTTTCCCATTAGTGAGTTACTTAACCCTAAACTCAATGTATTCCAAAGAAAAGATATCCTCTATAGGGACATGCAAAATGGTGTCCATGGTGTTAGGGAATCTTAAAGGTTTTTAAGGTAAATATTCTAGCTCTTCAAGGGAATCGAATAATTTCCGTTAGACTTATGAATCAAAGTATTCCTCCAAAAATTTCTAGGATCAAACTTAGAGAGGTGTAGTAACTACTCTTGATTTCTATTTATATGGTGTCTTTTTTTTTTTAATAAGAACTTTGTACATGTTTATCTGATCGAGATTTAATATTTTGTTAATATCATCATTAATCATTTTTCTAGCAATTTTAGAATCATTATCATACCAAGGGATGGTGGTTCTATTATTCTTTTTATATGACACCTTGGTAAAGAACTTGCTAATGGTAGCAGAGAGAGTTGTAATAAAATTATGATAGAGGTTTTCAATGTTATCATTATAAGTTAAGAGGTGTAAATCCCTATTTAAATCCTTTAAGAAGAGAATGATTTTACTCTTTTAACTCTTACATTTCTCATGCATGTGATTGTTTTGCATGGAAAAGTTTAGAGTTAAGGTTTAAATGTCTATGATCAGAGTCAAGCTCATGGCCATTTATGAATTCAAACTTTACAATCTGGTTGGAATAGGGATATCATATATCACATAATCCATGACACTACTTCCAAGCCCATGAATACAAGTCATCTAGTTAGAGTTTGGCCACTTGATTATACCATTGCAAATTATAAAGTCTTGAGAAATACAAAGTTTGACTAACTCGATACCAAATAAATTCTAACACATTTTAATTGAAATTGATTAGATAATTGAATTTCTATATTACTTACCTTTCTTGTATATTTTACTTCATTAGCAAAAACTTATAATTGGTTATTAAAGTATTTACAACAATATCTACACAATATATGTTTAATTATATATTGGTGCTTAGTTTGATTATATATTAGTGTTTAATTTAATTAATTATTTCATTTCCATATTAAAATTGTATATAATTAATTAAATATTATATAAATTATTTCTAATATTAGAAGTATTATTAGAAAAAATCAACATGAATTTCATGTCAAAATGGTTAAATAAAGATATTATTTTATTTTCATAATGATATATACATTATAAGAAATGACATTTTTTTATCTCATGCCAAAAAAATTAGTGTTCAAATTAAGAAAGTTGTTTTGTTTTATTTTGTTTTAAAAAAGAACAAACTAATTATATGATTTACTTTTCTAATGAAAATATATTTGCTTGGTTTGTTAAGAAGCACGATTTCATATAAAGATAATAAATTTATTGGCCACGTTTGGAGGACATTAGGAAAGAAATTGGATACAAAGTTGTACATCAACATTACATGTCATCCAAACACTAATGAGAAAATTAAAGTGGTTAATAGAAGTCCAGGAAACCTCATCCAAACACTAATTAGAACATTGAAGTGGTTAATAGAAGTCTAGGAGACCTCTCAAGGTGTTTGACCATATAAAATTTGGGATAATAGGATGTAGTGTTAGTATCAAAGAAGTTTGTATAGAACCATCTATTAAGTAAATCGACATGAATAAAAAATTTCCATATTATGAATGGGCATCACCAAGAATGTTAATAGATTTGACAAGTTTCCTAAATTCAGCCAAAGAAGTGTAAATGCAATCATTACTAAACATATGAAGGAAGTGCATGAATAAGTAAAACAATAAATATATAACATAACAACTAAGTTAACATCTCTTTTTAAATCCTGTGTTTTGTAATATATAATTAACATTGATACTATTGGAATGACCAACATGAGTACTTTAACAAATTTCATTTGATGTAACTATTAACTCTTATTTATTATATTACAAAAGTTGAAGAAGAGCACAACCAAACACTCAATGCCTAATAGGAAAGTTATAAAGAGGATTTGAGAAGTTTCCTATCTCACTTTGAATTAAATGTTCTTATTTTTTATTTGGCAATTTAACTAACTTAATTGCCAATAGAATAATGGGGGTGAGTGGCAGGGGGGTAGCGATAATGGTATCAAACTACTCCATAAATATGGCTATGCACCCATTCTAGAGACTTATGGTTGACCACACAACCCAAGGAGGGACCCTAAATTCTAATGGATGAGGAGTGCACATGAGGGAGTAGGCAGAATATAGAGAGAGATGAAAAAAAAAACAAATTGAGGAAGAGCAAGGAGAGAGTAGTCAAGGAATGTAAGAGAAGTGTGTGCAAGCGGACTAGAGAAAACTACTAGGAATGAAAGAGAGAACCACATGTGGGTGTTAAGACTATGATTTTGAACAAAAGGAGACAAAAAGCCTTCCCAGTCACAGTTTTCTTGTATGGAATTATGATTTTAACTTACTTGGGTAAGGAAATCAGTAAGGAAGCCTTCAACTTGAGTCAAAGGACCAAGAGGAAAGTCTAAATGGTTTTTCTTATTCAAGCACGTAATATATTGAGAAAAGGAGAATAACTAAGAGACTGCTAGATTAGTGAAGGGTTTCCCTTTGTGTTGTGCAGACCATCATGGTCATACTTTTTTGTGCTAATAGGCCTAGGATTGGTAATTGAAAGGTAAAATCTTGATTCCTATATGTGAATGAGAGTGGCCTTCACATCCTCTACCCTGATTTGAAATCTATAGAACCTTGAGAGATTCTTCCTTTTAAAGCATTGGATATGGCTCAGGGGTGGTCAGCTGCAAGAAAACTATAGTGTAGTTGTGCCTATGTTTGGGTGGATATTGGATCTCCCTTCTTAAGTTTCTAACAATTTTAATTGAATCAGATGAGTGTGTTTATTTATCTATTAATAAAATGAAATTTTTGTTTAATGTTTCATGATTTTTTGTATGCTAGTTATTATGTATGTTTGTAATGATCAGTTAAAAGTTGTGGCAAATGGTTAATGGTTGTAAATTCCTTTGTTACGTAATGTTGTGTACAAAAGTAATCTTTAAAGAGTTACTTGTGATGAATATGTGATGTGTGTTTTAGTAAGGTGAATGTATAAGTTGACTTGAGCTCTAAGGCTCTTCATGTATTTTGTAATGTGATGGATTTTACTAGGCCAATTGTGGGAGGAAACACCTATGGTTGTATACGTGTTTGAACAAGAAGATTTGATAGTTCATCAGTGATGGGAGACCTTGTTTCCTCTAAAGGTAAGCTGAAAGGCTAGCCCCTCTATTTGTAAGAGTTGGAGTTGACAGTGTGATGTGCAATTTGCAGAGCAAAGGAGTAAGAATATTTCATCTTAGTTGGGTGGAGTTGGGAAGATATGGCAATTGGATAATTTATGTCTTTTTGTTATGAAGATGTCATGTTGAAGGTAATGTTTGGGATGTCTTCATAGGCTAGAGAATATTTTGAGTCTTTATAATTATATAGGAAAGGTTTATGCCCTATTAGTGTCAATTTCAATCCTTTGAAATTGGCTTGGGATCTTAGCAAATTTTTCAAAATTTTATGGTTGACCCTTTAAATTTTTAGGGTTGTTAGTAGAAGTTTTGAAAATTTGGGGATTGGAGGCTTTAGCCCTACCCTTTGTCCATATGGTTCGATGGGGGCTTGTGACCATGAGCTTAGCCAAAAAAATCTTGATTTTGAAGGATGGGATGTTAGATTGCCATTGTATCATGCAATAAGGTTAAGTACCACATTGAACAACATCAAAATAAAAACCCCTTATACTAATAGATTTTGAAATGTCTATCGACTGATGAACATCATTAGAAAATAATTTCCTATTAGTTGGCATCTGTCAATTGTGTTAGGCCAAGGAATAACTCCCAAATTGGATTGGTTTTACATTGATGAGAGACTTATATAACATACTAGAGAAACCCTTGGTTTCATCTTCCAATGTTGATTCCTATTCTAATCATTCACATTTCCTTTTATTTACATATCTACAAATTATTCACCCAATACCTAAGGAGTAGGTGTCTAACATCCCCCACCTTTAATTCTATGGGGTGTTTATGATTCTAAGCATGATTATGAAATTTTCAAACTTTTCTATTCCAAGTGCTTTAGTGAAGATGTTTGCAATTTGCTCATTTATGGAACAATTTCTTATATGAATAACCTTGGCCTCTACATGGTATCGAATCAAATGATACTTTTTGTTGATATGTTTGGTTCGATCATGGAATTTGTAATTCTTGGCCAACATAATTGCAAAAGCCTTGTAAATCAGAAGGGGAGTATAGTTCACTTGTTTCTCCTGCAAGTCTTCAAGAATTTTCTTGAGCCAGACAATCTCCTTTGTTGTTTTTTCACCTACCACATATTTTTACTTTGTCATGGAATCTGTTGGATTTAATTGTTTGCATGACCTCTAGGATATAGATCCTAACACAAGACTCACAGTATAGCTTGATGTAGACACTCCATTTTACATATCTCCATCAAAGTCTAAAGCAGAATATCCAATCAAGCTGAAGTCGTCCACCTATGAATATTTGAGTCCAAAGTCTTGACTTCCTTTCAAGTACTTTAGAACTCTTTTTGAAGTAGTATAATTTCATTCACAAGGCCTTTGCATGAATATGGAAAGGATTCTAACAACAAATGAAATATATAGTTAGGTAGTGGTGAGGTAGATAAAACTTCCCACAAGATGTCTATATTTAGTTGCATCCTTAAATTCATTTCCTTCTTTAGATGTGAGCTTCAAATTTTGTTCAATCGAAGTAAAAAAAGGGTTGCATTCAACCATGCCAAACTTGTTCAACAATTCTCCAATGTACTTCTTTTGAGAAACAAATATATACCTTGGATGTTGGGTTACTTCAATGCCCAAGTAATAGTGAATTTGTACCAAATCTCTCATCTCAAATCCTTTCTTCAATTTTTATTTATAGAGGCAATATAGTTTTCATTATACCATGTTATCAATGGATGACCTACATATACCACAATATATACATACATTTTGCTAATTTTCTTGACAAACAGAGTTGTAATCAAGATTAAAGTGTTTGAAATTCAAGTTTAGAATATGCTCAATCAATTTGTAATACCAGGCTCACAATGTTTGTTTGAGGCCATATATCAGTTTGTTAGTTTGCATACATTTTGTGTTTGTCCCTTCACAATAAAGCCTTTTGGTTGAGACATGAAGAAATTTTATTTCTAGTATCCATTCAATAAAGAAGTATCCACAGCCATTTCATGAATTTTCCATACATTCTAAGCTACCAAGGCGAAGAAAGTCTGAATGACGACCCCCTTTGTTGTGAGGGGAAAGGTCTATTCATAATTGACACCTTCTTTTTTGTGCAAATCCTTTTGCCACAAGCCTTGATTTATATTTTTCAAGTGAGTCATCGGATTTGTACTCATTCTTGTAGACCCACTTGTAGCCAATTGATTTTCTTCCAGATGGAGGGTTCACTAAGTTCCAATCTTTATGAGAGAATCATACTCCCTCTGCATTGCTTCTTTCCATTTATCATGAGAAGTAGTTTTTTAAAGGAAATTGGTTCAAATTTAGTAGATAAATTCAACTCACAATCATATGAAACATCGATATTATCAATTGAATCAGAATCATCTACATCACCTCCATTTTTTCTAGTGGAACTTCTAATTCCCATATTTCTGGCCACATGAAGATAAACACTTTCAAGTGTTTTGGTGAGCCATTTTGGGGAACATTTTTGAGATGTTCTAGGTTTCTCTATTGATTGAGGTGGGGCTACATCAAGATTTATCCTTCCAATCCTCAATCACATCACTCAAAGGGTCTTCTTTTTTTGAAAAAGTGGCCAAAACTACATGAATGGAAGACAATGCTTCATAACGAGATTTTATAGATTGATCCAAGATAGGGATCCACCCTTCAAGGTGTGGAATCTCATTATCAAATTAATTATAAATTTTTTCATGATTGAATCTATCTAAATGATCAAGTTGTCACTCAACAATGTTGTCAGTATTGGTGATTCAAGAAAAATCACATCTCTAAACAAAACAAACTTCTTATTTACCTCATCATAAAGACAATATGTTTTGGTGGTATCTGAATACCCCAAGAAGATGCATTTTTGACTCCTTGCATCAAGCTTTCTTCTTTGTTCCTTAGAAATCAAGGCATAATAGGTGGAACCAAAGATATTGAGATGTCTTACTGAAGGAATGTGGCCATACCACATTTCATAAGGAGTATTATTTCTGAGAGCATGAGATGGACATATTTTTTTGACATATATTGCACATAAAACTGCATCATCCCAAAACATCAACTTTACATTTTTGAAAAACATCATGGAGTGAACCATATTTAAAATAGTCTTGTTCATTCTTTCAGCTACACCATTTTGTTGAGGATTGTATGGAACAATAGTTTGATGTTGAATCCCATGTTAACGAAGATAGTTTTAAAATTAATTAGAAGTATATTATTTTCAATTATCAGTATGAAGGGAGCCAATATGTGATTATGAATCATTTTCAATCCATGCATGAAAATTTATGAAAGTTTCAAAAGCTTATGATTTACTTTTCAACAAGTATACCCAATAAACTATTATGGAATGTTCAAGATTCTGGAGAGAGTTTGAATGATTGCATACATGATTGCCTTATCTCCTAATGTTAAAGCACATGTTGTATTCCATTTATTTTATTAAGAAATATGTTTAAGATTCCAATCACAATCATTGACTGGATTGTGATCCAAGTCGATCTAGAAGGATAATTCCAACCCGAGCCTCAATGCATAGTAGACAGGAAGGACAAACTACTCCAGAGTTGAGCCATCATTGATCTAGACTTATGCAAGAATGCAACAAAACACAAATATAAACATAAACATAGAGATGAAGTAGAAATAAAATAAAATTTCATTAACATTAAAGAACTAAAATATGCTTAAATACAAAATAGAAATAAACTAGCTCGAGCGATGGTAGTTTATCTCTTAGAAGAGATGTGGTGGATACATGCCTCTGAACTCTATTACAATGAGGCTCAAGGGAATTTTTATTATTGAGCAACAAATGGAAACCTAAACAACCAAAAATCTAACCCTAGGAGATGGAACACCAAGAGGTTTAGTTTGCCAGCCAACTTCCCGGGGTTGTAACTTGGTCACATGATCTTCATTTGGTGCATTTGATACCTCGTTATAAAGATCTCTCTGTGTACTACAAGATTTGGGATAGGCCCCTACCTATGGCAATATGCCTTGTAGCGAACCTCAAAAAAATGTTGTTTAGGGGGTTAAACCGGCTCATGAAGTTCAAGGCTTGAAAAAAATACTAAAAATAGTAAATGTTGTTATAATAAAGGAAAATGATGAAACCGAATGGAGGTCTAGGTGGAATAGGTGAGTGGCCACCAATATCCAACAAGATTATTCCTCCCCGCTTAGGAATCAATGGTCGCCATTGCGTGCAGAGCCTCCATGAGGTGAGGAAATTTCTGTTGAACTTGGTCCCTGGTGAGCCACTTGCCTTGGTGAAGGAGTTGCCCTGCTTTGACAACTCGATATAGTTGGATCCTATGTTGTTAAGTGTTCTTGATCTGTGTGTCCATTATCCTATCAATTTTGGCATGTTCGATACAACTTGGGTTGAGATCTGTTGGTGCCAACTACTCAGCAACTTCGGATGTGTCCAACAATGGGGGAAAGTATGGTTGCAGCCGATCCAAATTTAATATTGGGTGCAGACCAAGGAACAATGGAATGCTAAGCTTGAAAGCATTGTCCCCTATAGCCTTATTGATGGTGTAAGGCCCATATCAGAGTGGGTGAAGCTTGCGGTGTGGCCCAACGAGGTGCTCCTTCTGTAAATGTAACCAAACTTTGTCGCCCACCTCGAAATTGTGTGGCACCCAATGTTGATCATGACGTAGCTTGTACTTTGCATTTTATTTGTCCAATATGTCATGGACCTATTGGAAAATGTGTTGAATTCATTCAATGAAGTTGTCAACCCTATCAACTTTGTACTAGACATGAGCTGAATCTGCCCGAGTAAATGCAAATGGTATGGCAGCATCAATGGGACATAGTGTTTGGAATCTCAGTCCCACCTGAAAGGGGTTGTGTCTAGTTGACTTATTGAGAGCCATATTGTAGTTGTGTTGGACATAGGGGAGGTTGTCATCTAATGTGCATGGGTGCTTCGAGTTTTACACATGATGTGTATGATCATCCTGTTGACAACCTCTATTTGGCCATCAATTTGAGGGTGAAAGGTATTGGACTTAGTGAGCTTGGTATCCAACAACAACTAGAGGCTTGACCATAACGAACTTAGGAATTAGCTATCTCGATCTAAGATAATGGACTGTGGGATCCCAAAGTGTACCCATACTTGTTAAAATAAGAGTTTGGCAATGGCTTCTACTGAGATACTCTTCTTGCAGGCCGCAAGAATGGCCATCTTAGAGAATCTATCAATGACCACAAAAACATAGTTGTTGCCCTACTTGGTAGAAAGAAGGCCCAACATGTAATCCATGGAGATGGATTCCCAGGGCTGGATAAGAGTAGGTAGAGGAGTATACAGGCCTTGCTTCTTGATTGTAGGTTCGGCAATGGCATAGGTAGTGCAGGATCTGATGCACTTCCCAACATCATGTTGAAGGTTTTACCAATAAAAATATTTCTACAGTACTACCACTATCATTTCAACCCAAAAATGTCCAACGAATCGACTATAGTGTGCCTCCCAAATAATCTTGGCACACTCGCGTGAATGTACACAAAGTTGTCCTAGATGGCATAATAGTGCATCCTGGAGGTAAAATTTTGAAACCTGCGTACCTTCCAGGATCATCTGGTATGTGGTGTCTAATTCTAGATCATTCTTGTAAAGATGTGGCCAGTACGAAGTCTCTTGTCCCCAAGAGTCGAGCATAGTGGTTAGCACTATGACTGGCGATCGACTAAGGCATTTAGCAACATTATTGGTGTTTCCCTTCTTGTACTTAATGTTCAAATGGAATTGTTGCAGGCATGTAGACCATTTCTGATGGTGATCATTCTGCAACTTTTCTTGTGTTTGTATGAACTACACGGGTCGGTGGTCTGTGTGGATGATCGTTGCCTTCCCCGAAATGTAATGCTTCCATTATCAGTAGGCCTGCATAATGGAATACATCTCTTTGTCATAGGTGGGATACTTTTAGACTATGTCTGAAAGTTTCTCACAGTGATATGCCATCAGATGCCCCTACTAAGTAAGAACTACACCAATATCATAGTCGAAGGCATCTCTTTCAATCTCATATGGTTGTTGTAGGTCTAGTAATGTGAGAAATGGTGAAGAGAAGAGGTGATGCTTCAACTCAAAAAATGCCTTTTGTTGGGATTCAAACCAAAATAACTTTGATGTCACTCTGCCATTGGTGACTTGGCTCAAAGGCCAAGTGATATGAGAGAAAACCAACATGAACCTACAGTAGAAATTGGCAAGACCTAGAAAAATGTGGAGCTCTGTTAGAGTGGTTGGGGCTGGCCAATCTCGAATAACTTGTATCTTGGTTGTGTCCACATGCACGCCCCGCTCATAAATGATACACCCCATATATTGAACTTGGGTCATACCAAAAGTGCATTTCTCCAAATTGGCACACGATTTGTGTTCACACAAGGTTTGGAGGACTTTTCAAATATGGTGAAGGTGTTATTCTCAACTCTGGATGAAGATTAGGATGTTGCCCAAATACACTACCATGAATGAGTTGGTGAAGGGATGAAAGACGTCATCCATGAGCCTCATGAAGGTTGTGGGGGCATTCATCAACCCGAAAGGCATAACCAACCATTCAAAAAGTCCCTCCTTGTATTTGAAGGAAGTCTTTCACACATTGGAGGGTTCAATTGGTACCTAATGATAACTGAACTTCAAGTCAATCTTGCCAAAATATTTGGCCCCCTTGCGCTGGTCCAGAAGGTCATTAATATGTGGGATTGGATACGTATTCTGGATAATGATCTTATTCAGTTCCCTATAGTCAATACAGAGTCTCTAGGTCTCGTCATTCTTCTATACAAACATGATCGGGCTCCCACAGGGTGATAAACTTGGCTTGATGTGCCCTTTTTGCAACAGCTCCTGAATCTGCCTCTTGATTTCATCGTTCTCCAAAACAGAGCATCGATATATCATTCTATTGGGTAGAGGCACACCCGAGGTCAAATCGATGAAGTGCTTGACCTAACAATATAGGGGTACCCTTGTAGGTGAGGTGAAGATGTCCCTGTACTCCTCCACGACCTTGTCCATGTGTTGTTGTTGTGTGGAGGAACCCTATCTATAGGCTGTGGATATGGCCACAATATTCTTCTTTCCTTGAGGTTTAATCATAAGGAAGACAAATTTCTTGGTCTGGGAAATGATGTTATTGCATTGCTTTGCAGAGATCAAAGAGATGGTGGTAGGCGGTGCTACCTTTGGTATCCTGTATAACTTATTACACAAATTAATAATAACAATGTGATGCCTAGACTCATACACAACATAACACTTCCAAAAGTATGGCTGGCCTAATACTACATCACAAACTTCAAGAGGAGAAACATCACAAAATACCTCATCTATGAAGGGCTTGATGTTGTAGGGAAGGTGGAACTGCTGGCTGACGCGGAGATCTCGTCCTTAGTGAAGCCACCCGATGGTGTAAGGCTGTAGTTGTGGTGTGGTCGGTAGGCCCAACCGCTTCATGACCTCTACTGAAATGAGTTTCTTTTGGCTCCCTCTGTCAACAATGAACTACAGTCGAGAACCCTTCACCCATATTTGTGAGTGGAAGAGACGTCCCCCCTCCTCTGTATCTTCGGTCTCAATCTTCTGGATCTTGGGGGTGGCAACAATGGCACTGGGTTTCACATAAATAATTTGCTTCCCTTTGTCATTCCCCTTGTCGGGTTTTGACTCAGAGTTGGAACATGCATCTAATTTGGAAGTCTTCAGCTCAGCCAGGAGTGACTGATTGGCTCAACACTCACTTGTGTTGTGAGTGGGGCTCTTTTGAAACTCACACCATTTTCATGTGTCCTTCTTTGTCTTCGTGGTGTTTTTCTTTTCTTGCGGATTTGGCGGGTTGTCCTGGGTTGCACCACCTTGGCTTTGTCCTTTGTTCTGTGGTTTTGGGGCACTTTTCCCTTACTTCGAATTCACAGATACAAAGTCTCGGTTCTTTGTTTAAATTTATGCTCGATCTTGACAATGTATCGATAGGCAACACCAAGCGAGGAGATGTGCAGGAACTCCATCTCGTCCTAGATGTACTTTTGTAGATAGTCGTGGTACTTGGGTATGAAAGTTTTTTGTGAACTCCGACATGTCTCGGTCCCTTCCCTGCCACAACGTGGTCCACATTATGTATTTATCTTCATAGCTCCCGATAGGGTAATATTATTCCTTAATGGCACCTCAGAAAGAATTCCAAGAGGGTGTGGTTGAAAACAATGAGTATTCTCTCTCATCCTTCTGTTCACAATAAGTTTCCCACCAGTCCTTGACATGGAGCGGAGATTTGAGGAGTGCTAAAGTGAAAAAAATTCGTATTGGAAAATTCATGAATCGAAACATATCCTTCCAACAAATTTAACTCTACATCTATCTAGCCTTCAAATATGGGAATGTCAAAGTTGAATTGTACCTTAAAGGGAGTGGTGCCTCCAGAGTGGCTGTTGGATGAAGATGCGGTATCTGTGGGTAGTCGCCGAAGGATTTGGGAAAAGTTGTCCATCATCATGTTCCTTTATCGCTTGAGGGCTTCTTCGCGCAATATTTTGAAAGGATCTCCTGCTTCTCGTCTTTCTTTTCTTTCGCCATGGGAGACCATTAGGGTTTGCAAGGCTGGTCTTGCAAAGGTTCAACAAGTTCAATCCCTAACTCCTTATACCCTGACCTTGTTAGGTACATGCAAAGAAAAATAGAGAAAGAGCATATCACTCTGATACCACTATTCCAGACTTATGCGTGAATGCAACAAAACACATATATAAACATAAACACGGAGATGCAACAGAAATAAAATGTCATTTCATTAACATCAAAGAACTAAAATATGCTTACATATAGAATGGAAATAAACTAGCTCGGGCAATGATAGTTTAACTCTGAGAAGAGATGTGGTGGCTACATGCCTCTGAACTTGGTTAAAATGAGGCTCAAGGGCCTTTTTATTATTGAACAACAAAGGGAAACCCTAAACAACCAAAAACCTAACCCTGGAAGATGGAACACTAAGAGTTTGTGGGCATTAGGGTTAGTTGGGAAGCCAACTTCCTAGGGTTATAACTTGGTCATATGATCTCTATTTGGCATGTATGACACCTCGTTAGAAAAATATCTTCGAGTACTATAGGATTTGCAAAAGGCCTTGGCCTATGGCTAGTAGCCTACGATGAACCTAAAAAAAACGTCATTTAGGGGGTCAAAACAACTCTGGAAGTTTAGGACTTGAAAAATTGCTAAAAATAGTAAATGCTGCTATAATCAAGGAAGTTGATGAAACTGACTGGAGGTTTAGGTGGAATAGGCAGGTGACCACCAATATCCACCTAGATCAATCATGTAAGTCAAAGTGCAATGGAAGCGCTATGGAGAAAAAGAAACCACATGGAAACTAAAGGATGCCACCAAATTTTGTTTACTACATAATACATTATTTTATATAGTAGAATAACAATAACAATGTTCCTTTAAATGGGTGAGATTGTAGCATCCCCATTTTGAACCTCTAGATCACTATAACTATCTATGTCATTATCACCTCTAAAAATGTTTAAATGTCATCATGGTGACAAACCAAGCTGAATGATCTAAAAATGATGCATATGTAAGTATTTTCTTTGATAATTAAAAAAAATTCTTGAGTAACTAATTGGGAATGTGAACACTGATATAGGTTATGATACCATAAGTGGGAACTAGTCATAGGGTAAGGGAAGTTAACCATGCATGCTATTTCTAGAAAAAAAACTCACCCAAATATATAAGCCAAAAATTTAATTCAAATTTGTATTACTTTTATTTCCTACCAACGCATAATTCATTGAATGAAGCAATGGATAGCTAAAGTAACCTCTCATAACATTATAGGGGGTTGAGTGGTGGTTGTGGAGTACTTTCAAAATTCATTGGGAAGCATGGGAAAGTACCCATCTTGGAATTTTAGGGTTGACCAAAAAATGGTGTGGGGAAATGGGGAAAACCATGCAAATCAAACATCCACAAGTTGATTCAAATCGTACCTAGAAAGGCCAAAGACACGAGAGTGCATAGAGTAGTGATTTCTTAAGTAGAGCATTTTCATCTTTGAGTAGAAATTTTGATGCATTGTTTTGAGTGTTTATACAAAGTTTAGGGTGCCCATATACACATAGAAAAGTGTCGATCATAGATTGAAACATTGTTGGTATGTTTTGGGCTCTCTAAAAATCAATTTTGGATTTCTATTGCTCAGTAGAGAGCTTTGGAACTTGGATGAGTAGTGGGAGTTACAAATTGTTGCACGTTGGGCCATTATGATAAACAATGGGCAATGCAATCATCGAGGGATTGTAGGGAAGTGAAGGGATTTTCATATTTCTACGTTGGCTAGTTAAAAAGCATCAAAGATATGTGGAAACCCTAGGCTCAACAAGAAGAGTCATTCTCTGATGTTTTTTCTTTGAGAAGGAGAGTTTCCTTCACCCATCCAAGATTTCAAAGTGTTGATAGTTTCCACTTGTGGTATTGTAATTTGGCTAGGGGTCGTTAGTTGTAAAGAACATTGGTGCAATTGAGCCTCTAGTTGGGTAGGAAAAGACTTATTCCCAAGTCAGTTGCTAGCTTGAAATTTCAAATAAGTATTACTTCTATTTCCTATTGTTATTGTTTATTTTCTCTTTGAATTTTATGGTAAACTTAGATGTTGTATTGATTTATCTCTCTTCTCGTACATGATTCAGAATGTGGAACATGTGCTAAAATGTCATACAAATCTGGTATGGTGATGTGAAAGTAATTTCACCTGATGCCTCCCCTATTTCCATAGTTACAAGGGTAAGGTTTGGGTCTAATATATCCTAAACTATTGAGCTGGTATAAGGAGTAAGCTTCACTTTCCATAAATCTCAATAAGACCCAAATAATTGTAAGTCCATATACCAAGGGTTAATATAATTAATCAAGGCATAGTAATTTTGGTAGGAACTTGTTTATTATCAAGGGAGATCATGGTACATTTATTCATATTATTATGGTAATGCAAGTTTACAAGAGCTTGTTGGGAGTAAATTTGATTTCTAAAGTGGAAAAATTAATTTCAAGTCCTCCTACCTAAATTTGTGCAAAGAAGTGCATAAATTTTGGTGGGAAGTAATGTGATAACGTTGCAATCTTTATAATTTTACTCCTATCTATCTATGAGTTAATAAATTTTAGAGTTAGTAAATGTTGGTAAGTTTACTTGAGTGAATGTGGTAAATTCTAGTAATAATCCATTAGAGGAGAGATTTTATTTTTATTTTTTATTTTTTCCAATATGTCAATGTCTATGTGTATAAATTAATGTGGTAAATTATAGTAATAACCTATTCTAAGAGATAATTTGTTTAATACATTACATATATGACAATGTTTATGTGCCTAAGACGAGCAAAACAATTTTTTACCCATTAAAACTAGACGCAAAAAAAAAACAATTTTTTACCATTCTTAAATTTGATCTCGAGGCGATGATACAAGCAGCGATACAGGCGGAATCGGCTCATAAATCCGCCAAAGGGGATAACGAGTGGCAATCCACGCTGGAGGAGATGCTCATTCATCCCTCGGTCCCTCAAAATGAGAGAAAAGGTCTGTTAAATGAAAAATGTCATATTCCTAACAGCCAGCTCGGAAAGGATATATCCCAAAAGTCATGGCAAGAGATCCGTCACAAGGGAAATATCAAACCTGTCAAGACTATTCCCCCTCCCGCTGCCATCAGTATTAACAGTAGTCATCTGTCAGAACGCATTGAGAGTCTTCAAACTAAGGCTTTAGTTGGGAGATGGCATTTCCCGGAATTAGACGATGCGAAAATGAGATGCTGGCTTGAGCAGCAATGGAAGCCTTTAATTGGATATGTTCCGATTATTTCCAGGTTATTAAAAGAATGGTATTGCTTCCACTTTCTAAACTCAGTTGATCTGGAAATCATCCTAAATCATCAATGGGTTTATAAAAGAAGTTTCTTGGCCTTACACAGATGGTACATGGGCTATAATCCATTGAAAAACATTCCATCTAATAACTTAATTTGGGTCAAGCTACCCGGATTACCATTAGAATTGTGGTCAAAGGAAACGCTAGCAGAAATTGGTAATGCAATCGGAAGATGCGTATATGTGGATCCTTGGGTGTTAGGTGAAAAAGACAAACGGGTAGCATGGATACTGATAGATAAACCTTTCAGAGGGGGTTTTCCGGCTCACATAGACATTCAATGGAGGGACTCAAAAATCAGGCAAAGGCTCGATTTCTGGGGGATTCCCTTTAGATGTTCAGTTTGCCATCGCACTGGGCATCTAATTAAGAATTGTCCAAGACGCCTATCAATCAACCGGAAACAGCACAGTCTTAATAGGTATGTTGCAAAGCCCTTCAAAATCTCATCCCCTGACGGGGAATCTGAGATTTCGTCATCTGCAAAGAATAGGTCTCTCACAGATTTTGATGACCATCCGGATATCGCTGAGAATGACCGTCGACTCTCATCTCATCCGAAAGATCCGATCCCATCCATGGAGCCTGTCTCGGACCACGACATTCCTGTTAATCCATACATTCCGGAGCCTATATCTCCGTCTATGCCCCCTTTGGAGCCTGCTTCGGACCACGAGATCCCCTGCCCGCGTCCGACTCCGCATCCTCTCTATGAAACCATTAATGAAAATCTGTTCAATCCATCCTCTACTCCTTCTCAGAATAACAAAAATCTGTCATCAGATAGAGGAAAAGAAATTATGGTTTCGCCTACACCTGTTAACTCGCCTAATTCATCGCCTTCGAATTCGGTAGGCAGTGATCTGGATTTCCTGCTGAACAAAAAATCGCTTCAGCTCAGGGAGCTTACAATTCACAAGCCCCATTCTCAACCGTCCCCTCAAATCAGTCCGAAGTCGGCCAGAAATATAACAGTGAGAAGGAAAACAAAAGGGGGAAGCAGGCATTTCAGGGGGAGAGGGGAGGGCAGGGGGATCCGCAATTTATCTCTGGTTGAAGTCCCAATCATAGACATGACTGAAGACAGGCCTCTTAGAGCATGCAAGGCCGAGAACTCTCCAATATGAATTTTTCAATCTCCATGAATATAAGAGGCTTGGGGACAGATCCCAAGTTTTTGGCCTTAAATTTTTTTTTTCATTCTGTAAGTCCCAAAATAATTCTAATACAGGAGACAATGCATGATGCCTCTGCTGCGGTTTCTTACTTCAGGAAGATGTATCCTTCATGGCACATCTCTGCCACTGAAGCGATGGGGCTCTCGGGAGGGCTAGCAGTCCTTTGGGACCCATCTTGGATCAAGGCGAAAACTTATAGATGTCTGGCAGGAATTTTAATTTCTGCAAAAATGAGAGGACATAATTTTCCCATTAATATTCTCAATATATATGCACCCTACAGGGACAGAATGCTATTCTGGGAGAAAATTTTGGATTCCGAAATTTTTGATGTGGAAAATTTATTGATTGCAGGAGATTTAAACCTCACTTTAAGCATGGACGAGATATGGGGCAGCAAAAGAAAAAAGGATCCTCTTGCTGAAAGGTTGAAAAATGAATTTCTCAAGAGGAATTTAGTGGACGTCCTTCCTCCTCGAATGATCCCGACTTGGGAAAATGGCAGAATTGATGAAGCTTATGTTGCAAAAAGGCTGGACAGGTTCCTTATTCACGCTAGTATGATTGATTGTATGGGTATGCCATTCTCATCAATAGAAAACATTTTCATTTCAGATCATAGGCCAATCATGTTAGGCTGGAAGGAAAAAGTTTCAGGAAAGGATACTCATTCAAGTTTAACAGCTCTTATCTGGAGGATCCGGGATTTAATGATATCATTAAAAAATCATGGATTGAGCTGGCAAATAATAATCCGTCCACGCTCTTGATGACTTTTAAGGACAAAATGGATTATATGCGGAAGGTGGTGAAAAAATGGCAATATGAGAAAAGACAAGCAAACAGGAAAGAACTAAGAAGTATTCAAAGAGCTTTAGATATGGCATCGGAGGCTATTGCCTCTCATAGTTTATCACTGGAGTCGAGATGCCTCATAAAGGAGCTGCAAAAAAAGAAAATTAAAATTTTGGAACAAGAGGAATCCTATTGGCGGCTAAAAAGCAGAGCGACTTGGATTAAAGAAGGGGATAAAAATACAAAGTTCTTTCACAATTTCGCAAATGCCAGACGTGAAAAAAACTCCATATGGAAGATAAGAGATGGAAATGGTCAGCTCATTTATTCCCAGCAAGATATATCAAACGAGGCAGTAAGATTTTTTGGCAAGCAATATCAAAGATTTGAAGGAAATTTTCCCAAAGATGTTTGATGAGGAAACAAATGATAGAATTTTTCAAAAAATCTCTGAGGAAGAGCTGCTTGGGGTTATGAAGTCATTTAAATCTGATAAATGTCCAGGGCCGGATGGCTGGACAATTGAGTTTTTTACTCACTTCTTTGACCTTTTCAAAGGGGATTTGTTAAAAATGGTAGAGGGCTCAAGAATAGCGGGCAGTATAAATACAAAGGTTGCTTCCACCAATATTGCCCTTATCCCAAAGAATGATGAAGCTGAGTCTTTTATGGATTTCCGGCCGATCTCTCTATGCAATATTACTTATAAAATCATTGCGAAAATAATCGCAGAAAGGATTAAAGGTTCTTTATCAAAGCATATTTCATCAGAGCAGCATGCATTTCTGAAAGGGAGGAACATACAGGATGCCGTGGCAAGTACCCAGGAAGGATTATTTACTATTCAGAAAAGGAAAAGGAATGCAGTCATCCTTAAGATTGATCTCCAAAAGGCATACGACTGCCTCGATTGGGGATTCCTAAGGTGCTTATTGGTAAAGATTGGCCTAAATACTGGTATGACAAACTGGATAATGGCGTGTGTTGAGATGGTGAATTTCTCGGTGATCATAAATGGAATTCCTTCCCCTTTCTTTTCTGCCTCCAGAGGTCTCCGGCAAGGATGCCCCTTATCGCCTCTTTTATTTATCCTGACAATGAATACTCTTAGTCTTCATATAAATAAAGCCGTTGAAGAATCCAGAGTTTCTCCGCTTAAAATTTGTAGGGGAATCTCGATATCCCATAATCTGTTTGTTGATGATATCATAATGTTTGGAATGTTATGCAAGATTACATGGTCATGCTACTTCGAGATCTTGGATAATTTTCAAAAAGCAACAGGCCTTCATATCAATTTTGAAAAGTCTGTCTTTTTTCATAATGAATCGAGCCAGGATGTGATTGATTGGCTGACGGAGCTGTTTGGAATCAAAGCCCATCCTATCAGGCTAGGGTTGAAATATTTGGGCTTTCAGCTAAAAGCCGCAGGTTATAAAAAGGCAGACTGGGGATGGATTTTAGACAAATTTTACAAGAAGATTTCCGTATGGCAGTATAGATATCTCTCTCTCGGGGGCAGAGTGATCCTCGCCCAGTCGGTTTTAAATCAGTTGATGGTATATTGGGCTCATTTATTTGCCATCCCAGCAAGCATAATTACGGCAATGAATAAGCTCACGGCGAACTTCATATGGGGAGATCAAGTGGGGAAAAAAATACCATCTCGCATCTCTAGCCAGTATTTCCAAACCAAAGAAATGCGGAGGCTGGGGGCTTTTAGAATTGAAATCTTTTGCCAGAGCTTTACTATGCAGGACTCTATGGAGAGGCATTTTCGAGGATGGTCCGTGGAGTAACATTATTCGTTTCAAATATCTAAGAAGGAAGAAGTTGGCATATTGGCTCAGAAAGGAGCAATTAGGCTCTTCTAGGGGATCTCCTATTTGGCAAAGCCTTCGGAAAATTGGCAAATTTTTTCTGGAAAATTTATTCTGGCATTTCCAAACAGGTAAAAATATTCTCATTGGAAAAGACTGTTTTATGGGTGGTGCTGAAGTGATTGAGATTCAGAATTCTCTTCTAGACTTTCTCCACAGGAAAGGTATATTTTACTGGGAGAGTCTTATTGCTGGATGGAATGGCCTGATTCCCCTATGGAAGGAAGCTGAATGTATGGGGATGCCTTTAGACATAGCTTTGCAGTGGGACCAAATCAAAATCCAACTCAGGAACTGTGGAATTTTTCGTTCAAAGGAACATGATGATCTCATTTGGAGAAGTTCAAAGGTTTTATATGCTGTCCAAGTAAAGGATGTTTACAAAGATCTGATTAGCAAACTACCTTCTCTCCTCAAACCCTCCTTTCCGCCCATTCTCTGGAAAACAGGATGCCCCTCAAAAATGATCCTGTTCTCTTGGCTGGCTTTTCACAATAGGAACCTCTCTTGGGATAACTTAAGAAAACGCGGTTGGCAGGGTCCGGGTGTATGCTCCATCTGTTGGGCTGAAGAAGAAACCAACTTCCACCTTTTCTTTGATTGCAAGAAGACTCGTCTTCTGTGGTGGAATCTGGAGAATACCCATGGTGTACAGCACATGTCTCATTCTTCTATTTCTGATGCTTTTTTATGGTGCAGCCTTCAAAAGAAATCATGGAGATCAATCTTCATCATTACGGTATGGTGTATATGGAAATGGCGCAATAAGGTTGTCTTCAATGGTAAGGTCTCCCATCTCATGGAAATTATCTCCACCATCTCTTCTATATTTGAATCGATCCCGCAAAGCATATCCAAGGATCCAGATCAGAAAGAAAGTGTGAGTCAGCAGGACCTGTCTGCTATGCCGAGAGCCTTCTTCGATGGGGCTGAACAGGATGGCCAATGTGGCTGTGGGGTTTTTATTGTGGTAAATGAAAATTGCCATTATCATCTTTTTTGGAATGGAGGGAGTGGTTCTAACAGTAAGGCGGAAGCGATGGCCCTTGCTGGCCTTCTTCATTTTTGTCTTTTTGTCAATCTCCAGGATGTTTCCATTTTTGGTGATTCTAAGGTCTTGGTTGATGGTCTTCGTGGTAAGAACATCATAAGGAAACCGCAGCTCTCTGGATGGATTGATAGGATTAATTTTTTATGGAACAGATCTAAGGGTGTGTCCATTCGTCACATCAAGAGGGATCTTAACCAAGCCGCAGATGATTTATCCAAAAAAGGGCTCCGGATGGCTCCAGGTTTATGGTTCTTGCAGGTTTCTTTTGAGGGCAATATTATATCCATTCAGGACTTCCTCCCTCCTGATTTCTAACCTTCTCTTGACTCTGGCTCTTTCATCTTTCTCTGGTTTTGTTTTCTAGTAAGCTCTGATATTTCTCTCTGGTCGCTGAAGCTTTGCTTTTCCAGTGATCGCAGGTTCTTCATGAGTGTTTACATACTCCTGCTGCCGGAAGCAGTATACCAGGATCCGTTTCTTTTTGCTGCCTTCGATTTGCTATGGACTGCGAGTCCTCTATAGTTTCAGTCCTTTATTGTCTGTAAATTTTTGGTTTCATTAGGCAGTCCTGTTCAGATGCTGTTCAATCTTATTGGGAGCTTTTTTGGTTTATGCCGATCCTATTATAGGCTCATATATGTGGAACAATTCCGTCTTTCAGTTTTGGTCTGAGCCTTGGTGATAGATCTTTCGTATGTTTTTATATCATGTATATGAAGAACAACTGAACTGATATAATGTTCTTGTTTATATTTCTGATATAAATGCAATATAGCTTTTTCGACCTGAAAAAAAATAAAAATAATTCTCTTTAATGTCTAATGCAAATTCTCCTAAATTTATTGGATAGCTAGCTAAAATCTACCCCATAATTAGTAATGAGAATTCAGTTTCTCCGGGATTTTGCGGAGCTTGCTAAAATCTACCCCGTAAGTAGTCAATAGATTTAGTAAGGCTTTTGCCATCGATGGTCAATTGAAAGATTGAGGTATTTACTTAGTTACAGTGAATAAAAAGATTAAGCATGAAGTATTTACTCATCTAAGGTGAACAAAAAAGTATTTACTCATCTCAGGTGAACGAAAAACACCCATCAACGATCAACTAAAGTGTAAGTGTTTGGAGTGACTCCATGAATGGACTGCATGTTATAAATTTTATGATGGTACATTGCGGATTTGATTGTTAGTCGCATCTGGGTAAATTATTAATTAAATGTATTTATTGGTATTATTATTAAATTAGTTTAATTATATGAGTGTAATGCATTAAATCATCCATTAAAGTTGGATTTAATTAAATATAATTAAACATAAAAAGTGTAAAATCAGTTTCTTAGAACATAATAATAAAATATTATAAATTAGTGATTAAAAATATAATAAAATATTGAATTAGTTATTTTACGACGAGATATAGCGATAACTTATTTTTTTCACTACCATCTATGTAACTATAGTTAAATTAAATTGAAAATTTATAAATTCTATAGTTAAGTTGGATTGAAAAATCATGTACAATTAAAATTAATTAATTTTTTTTAATAGAAGTAAAGAAAATATTTGACTTATATAGAAGGAAAAATATATTATTATTATTATCTATTTTTAAGGTTATGACCAAGTCATACACTAAATTGGTGTATGAGACTTCTTTGTTTGTGGGACAAGGGACTCATCTCCCTTTTTTGTGGAACAAGGGACCCATCTCCCATCCCCCTTTGTTTGTGGGACAAGGGACCCATCTCTGCGCAATGATTTGACTGCTAAAAGTCTACGAAGGCATACATACTCTACCCCCGTGTGATCTCTTCGGAGGAAACACATGCTCTTAACCATTAGGTCTACTGTGAGACCCCCATACATACTCTACTGCTAAAAGTCTACGAAGGCGTACATACTCTACCCCCTTGTGATCTCTTAGGAAGAAACACATGCTCTTAACCATTAGGTCCACTATGAGACCCCCTTGTTTGTGGGACAAGGGATCCACGGAAGGGTTTGTCTACTAAAAGTCTATGAAGGCATACATACTCTACCCCCTCTAGGTTTGAACTTATAATCCCTTAAGAGAAAACACATGCTCTTAACCATTAAACTCACTCAAACTGTATATACTTCAAGAACTAATGAATTATTCTTTGTCCTTAAACAACTATAACTTTAAAATAAAATATAAATAATAGTTCATAACTTCTTATTTACATTATATATTATTAATTACAATCTAAATTAAAATTAAAATCACATAATAATATAATGAAAATACTATATAAAAATCTAATACATAATATATTATATTTGAGATTGGAAGATTGTATGAGACGAAAAATTTTGATCTTACATTTTTTAAATATTTACATCTAATACATAATATATTATATTTGAGATTGGAAGATTGTATGAGACGAAAAATTTTGATCTTACATTTTTTAAATATTTACATTTAAATTTTTCTTGTGAATGTTTGGAGTCATCTAGTATGGCTCATTCTTAATTCATATTATACATAAATTAATTTATAATTAAAAAATATATCATATAATTTATTAATAATAATAATAATAAAGCATAATATGATTAAATATATTTATAATTGTCAATTAAATGTATTTATTATTATTATTAAAAAAATTAAATTAATTATATAAATTTAATGCATTAAATCATTAGTTAAAGATTAACTTAATTAAACATAAGTAATTAATATTTTGAGATTTAAAATAAGATTGCAAGTTACTAGTTAGAAATACAGTGAAATATTGAATAAGTCATTTTATGAGGAGGTATACTGATATCTCATTTTTTTGCACTACAACCTATCTAACTATAGTTAAATTAAATTGAAAATTTACAAAGTCTATAATTAAGTTGGATTGAAAAATCATGTAAAATGTTTGACTTTAAGTATAAAAACAAAAATTATTATACTTGGAGAACTAATGAATTGTCGTTTATCCTTAACCAACTAAAACTTTGAAATAAAATATAAATAATAATTTATATATTTTATTTACATTATATATTATTAATTATCATCTAAATTAAAATCAAAACCATATAAGAATATATAATAAAAATACTATATAAAAATCTAATATATAATATATTATATTTGAAATTCGAGGTTTTTTTGAGAAGAGAAATTTTGATCTTGCATTTCCGGGATACTCACATTGAAGCTTTTCTTGTCAATATTTTGAGCCATCAAATGTGACTTATCCTTAATTCATATTACATATAATTTAATTCATAATTAAAAATAATAATTTAATATTAAAATAAATTGAATTATAATTTCAATTAATTGCCAAAATGTTTTACATACAACACCAAAAAAAACTAGTGGTCTCACCCCCACTGGGTTTGTTTACCATTGATAACTGATCATTACAAAGAATAATAAAGAGACAATTCATAAAGAGAATTGTCCCTGGAATTGTCTCACTATGCTCCAGGGAATTGGAATTGTCTCAAAGAAGGCCAAAGACACCAAAAAAACCTGCAAAATATATAACACCCTAGTCACTATGGCTAGTCGTCGGAAGTGATGGACGCTAGATTATCAGGCCTTGTCCCTGGGGCGAGGAGGGTGATACGATCAATCTACATGCTTCTCCAGATGATTCAACCATGCTTCTAACTTATCCAGTTTTTCCTGTAGCATATTCTATCCATGCCATACCACAACCACACACTCACGAATGTCGCATTGGAAGTATTGCAACTACAAGAGTGTTGCCATCATAGCCTCATGTTCTTCCCGGTGAGTCTTGTCTTGAGCTTCCAACATTTCCTGAACATAATGCATTGATATACTATAAGAGGCCGCATGACGAGAGGACCCCCATGCCCATGCCCACGCCCAGTAGGGCTCTTGCTGCAACCCCTACCGTTACGATGGGTCATTCCACTGCCACGACCATGACCCTCGCAAAACTGTCTACCTCCTCCACAACCATGACTAACCTTCACACCCCCACTTCGAACATTTCCCTCACAGTTAGGCGGAGCATGGGAGGCTTTGTCTTGATGCGAGGACCTCAGAGCCAACTTCATCTTTGCTCCATCCTCACAAGCACCACCAGGGAACCAATATACACAAATACAAACAATTAAACTCCAACCGCCTCAGAACCACACCAAACCTCCTAGGGAGTGCACTGACCCTTCAACCAAATGACCTGTAGCCATGCCAAGAGAAGTAACATGGCGATTTCCTTTCACGAACCGCCACTCACTTTTAAATTCACAATTTATCCTCCTTAACCAAATTTCACTCCACCAACTCCTATTAAGTCATTGTGCATCCATGCACCAGACACCCAACCTCCACAACTTCCACCACAAACAATATTTCCCCCACTACCAGAGATCCCAAGCCAGATCAGAGAACTGACAAACCTGGGGTGATGTTTCTTTACTGCGACCAAGAGAAAGAGCTCCTCAGTATGCGAGAGTTCATTAGGCACTCCAAACACTAACACAATAACCTTCCAAACTTAAAAGTAAAGCAACAAAGAGACAATTCTCTAGAACATCGAACAAGCCAAAACCTAGTATGCAAATGTGAATATTGAACCTAAACACTGGTAATATCCCCAAAGAACCCCATGCATAGTCCACTAGAATAGCACTTAATCTTGATCAAACTGGTTCGACACCCACACCACCCCAGCCTTGTTCAAAAACCAATATATAGAGAATCCAGATGGTTGAACGCATTATGAACACAAAAAGCTAAGACGAGCAAACTTACCAAAAGGACCCCACCACCTTCGAGTCTAGGTTCGCCTAGACCGTCAGAGTCCTCCAGATTCCTATCTACGCCATAGCTAGCATGCACCAACTTTCTTTTGAAACTCCCACTGGTATACAAAAGGAGACACAAAACTTGTTTTCCACAACGATTTCACCTCCGAATGTTCTGGCCTGACTTCTTCCCAATCTCTTATACCCATCTCGCTATACCGCCACCATCCCAGAGGGGCTCGACTATCACACACTTGCATAGTTAATGAAACAATACGTGGGGGCGGCTCACCTTCCCTCCCACCACCTTGCATTAAGCTTCAAGTCATGTCTCCACACGGGAGTGATCGACGATCCAACCGTCCTCCCAGGCATGCACCCCCATCAAGGTAATACTATAATATGACTTAACAATACTAATAAAAAAGAATAATTGTTGAGCCCTGAACTTGCATCTTTCCTATACACCTTCCTAGACTTTTTCCATTTACCTGGACCTCCTAAGCTATCAACATCATTGCATATTAATCATAAAAGAGCACTTAAAGTGGTTTTTAACTATGTTTTGTGTCTGCTGTTTGAATTAGATTTTTGCTCATTGAGCTGCGGAATCCTGTCACTTTCCGCAGCTGCTTCAACTTTCTGCAACCGTTTTTGTTAAAGTCTATATTGCAGGTGTCTTCAGGAAAATCGAGCCACATGGGCAAGTTGAAAATGACGTGGACATGGACTAAGTCCTATTGGCTCAGTCAAATTCATCAGAGGAGGCCATGGTCAACGGTGGTCAAGCGGTGGTCAAACAGAAGAGTCCTACGGCAACAGGACTCTGTTTCCAAGCACGTGAAAGATTTTCGTGGCCGTTTCTAGATTTCTGGAGGCACGCTGACACCTGTAGGTTGCCCACGATGTAAATCCAACAAGCCGCTTTCAATAGATTGCATCATCTCGGCAACCATGATGCTAGATCCATGGACGTTGTCGTTCACATGTCCTTTGTCAGCGCAGTTTTTAGGTTATGTAGCCTTTTGTTATAAATAATGTGTTTCTATACGCATAATAGTTAATCTTTTGGAATGTAATTTTGCTATTAAAAAGCCCACTGTGTCATGACACTAGTTCCATTATTGTGACTGCGTTCTGAATATATGAGCAGACTCTGTTTCTGAAGCATAATTCTTGATTGATAGTTGTTGCTCGAGGTTGTGCAGAGGGACCCTACACACGTCGAGGTTTTGTTTCTTATTGTTGTACAGTTTCATGCTGTGTTTCTTTATGTTTATTATGCCATAGTTATTCACTTATGTATATTGCATTTCCTATGGTACTAACGTTTCATTTTTGTTCATAATTTTACATGCTTTAAATTGTTGTTAACGCTGATCAGTGTGTATGTTCCAGATTACAATAGGCAGCCCGAGCATTTTCATATAGTTTTCACAATGACTAATGACATGGAATCAGTCTTTCTACTGACTTACTTTTCTTAGCTTTTAATTTCAGTTCTGTTTTGTTTATTTCAGTTTTGTTCATTGGCTTTATTAGTTAGCTTAGATATTGAATTGCTCATATCATTTTCAGTTACCTCCGAAAGCCATAGCGAGACTAATGGCGAGGGATTGAAGTATGAGTGTGTAATTTGATATTAGCTTTATTTTTCTGCAATTAGATATCAGATTGCTCAAGTTGTTGATGATTACCTCCGAAAGCCATAGCGAGACTAACTGGCGAGGGGTCAGACTATGAATTGATGTGATTTGATTTTAAGTTTACTTTTCTGCAATTAGATATCAGATTTCTCAAGTTGTTGATGATTACTTCTGAAAGCCATAGCGAGACTATTTGGCGAGGGGTCAGAATATGAATTGATGTAATTCGATTTTAGCTTTACTTTACTTGCAATTTTTTTTGGATTTCTTTGAGTACAGTAGCTTAATTCATTTCTTTTGTATTTAGGCAACATCAGGGATAATGGTTTCATGATCAATAGTTCACTGTTTGTTTGATTAGAACAGTGGCACATTTTCATTTTCTTTTAGGAATTAATTTCATCATTAGCATGTTCTAAGACCTTCTGAAGTTTGAAGTTTTGGAAACCATTATAAAGGACATAATTGCCTTGAAAATTTATATCCATACTTGTCTTTTAGAATTTCCATTTCACATTAGGAGATAAACGAAGATAAAAACCTCCAAAACAAAATAAAAAATAAAAAACGACAAAAAGTAAGAAATAGCTTATCTTGCACATATAGTGCGCCACACTTCAACAGTTTACGACTCCCGGATTGACAATTAATATAGCAATTTAGGACACTCTAAATTGACCAAACAATAATGTAATAGAAAGATAAAATAATATACGAATGATATATATAAAGTGAATTGAGTCTTATAATATATCACAGACTTAGGTCACATATTGCGTAGTTTCCGTATGTTATTTTAGTATGTCGAGAGGCACTCTCCAGTGGAGTATGGAAGAGATGTTGATGTTGTAATGTCCTGCCTTGTTATGTTATGTAAGCATTTTGACTAGATCAAATTACATAAAAATGAAATTAATAATTATAATTATTAATAAAACATTTTGACTTGGTCAAATTACATAAAAATAAAAAATCAAATTAATAATTATACTTATAATTAATAATTAAACCAACTTAGTCTAGTGGCATCTCAATTGGTGATCGAAGTGATATGAAATCATGGAAACTAAGAGATCCAAAGCTCAATCCCCATCTTGTAACCTAGTCTACAGAGGAGGACAAGTCATAAGCCCCAAAGGTATAGTGGTAGCAGTCGGAATCGACCTCGTGCCACACGAGTACAAGAGTGACCCAATTACATTTTTTTCGTTACCAAAAAAAAAACAACCCAGATCATCTTAACTCCATATCTACCAAGCACGAAGAGGGATCAAATCTCTTGAGGTGCAAACCTCTTTTAGAGTGAAAAGAGATTTGACACTTGGTAGATCCATAGTTAAGATAGAATGTTGTAATATCCTATCTTATCATGTTTCTTAAACATTTTATCCATCTTTACAATCCATGGTTTTGCAACTGGTATTATAAGAATATATATATATATATAGACATTGGGAGTTAAGATGAATCTAGATTAGTTATGTTATACGATACATTTTAATTCAAAATTTATGTGATATATATTATATTAGGCTTTTTTATATTATTGTTAAATTATATTATATTATTTTTAAAATTTAAAATTAAATGTTTAAAATATAAAAATAATATATTATTACGTCGATAAGGCATGCCTATTTTGGAATTGGGTTTCCAAAATTTAATTTAATCATTAATAATTATTAGGTGGATGGTAGTATGTAATCTCCATAGAATATTCTTAGTAGTATAAACAAATCAAAGATGGTTACGATGTCCTTTTTTCCCTTTTAATTAAATTTATTAATTAAAAAAATATCATATAAGTGGCATATGAAATGCGTTATGGTAATTTGGACATGTGGTATTGATAAGCCATGGTATTGGCCCATGGTATTTTAACAATGCCTATTTATAGATTAAGAATCTTCACTATAAAATGGGGATCTCCATGGTTAAGAATATTGTTACATGTAATTTTAAAATGTGTGTGTGTATATATATTATCATTAATTATTATTATTTTAAATAAAGTTACTCTATTTTTTTCAATTTTAGCAAACTTGTATGATGAAGTGTTTTGATGCTTATTCCTCAATCGGGGTGGTCCACACATTACATTGCGACATCTAGATCAGGGTTATCCATCTCGCCATTGTTTGTGGGTAGACTATTGCATGTAGGAGAGGCTTATTCCCATGCTTGAGATCTTGAGTGTTAACACTCCCCTACTCAAGGCAGTTAAGATGGCAAGCATTCATTTAAGGCTTCAAGGTTTTAAAGAGTTGATGAAGGTGAGGGAAAGTGGCTATATTGTGCAACTCCACATTGTTTGTTTCTAGTCAATGGTATGGCAATATTATGTTTGGGATAACTTGGGCACAATGCCAACAAGGAGCTAGAATCCTTTCCCTCCTTCTTCCCTGCAAATTCTATGCATATTTTTTACTTAGTGTGTATTAAGTGGCTTATGGTCTCCTGTTGAAGTCACATTCAAGTATGGGGATTGACATCCTGGTGTGAGGTTCATCGAACACTTGCTAAGAATTCGTCCGGGCTTAGTGGCGAAGGGGAGTAGTGGTTGGTCTTGGTCTTGCGGTCTTCTTCTGGGTAGGATATTCGTATTCCAGGTAATTATCTCATTATGACTTTGTTTGTTATATGTTCATGTGTTGAGTTGCACTCTAACCCTGTTAAATTTTGAGGTAGTAGTTGTGTTAAGAAAGTGCCTGGTTGTCTCTCTTATGTGCTTGTTTTGTTTAGGTATATGGGAATTTTCTCTTGGTCAGGTCCTGAGTTTCTCTTCATTTATTGGAGGGACTGACCACCTATGGAAGAACTTTCAGTGGTTGTGGAACCTCTGTTTGTGGCTGCTGGATAGTGTGGATAGTTGGGTAGTTTTGGTGTTGAGTGGGGTAAGTGAGATTGATCTTTTTTTGCTATCTAGGTCGCTTTTCCTATGGAGGAGGAGGTCTTATTTCTTGGATACCTATGGGTCATGGGTGTGTGTTATTTCTCTTCTATTTTGACTTTCTCTAGTTTTTTGGACACATGACCCGACTTCGAGCTAGAGGGCGTCGAGGTGAAGGGGGTCCGAGCTAGCCCTGTAAGCCATGCACGAAGGCGTAGACTAAGGAGGATGCTATAGCCTTCCATGTAGTGACTCCCCCTATTACGTGTAAGGACATTTGAAAGTGGGAAGCTCAGGTCACTAAGGAGCATCTCGCTCATTCTAATGTTGATGTGTTAGATGAGGTATCCCACTAGCTTCCTAACCACGGTCAAAACAGGGGAAGAAGGAACCAATATCTTCAATCAATCACTCTCCACTGGCATCTTAAGATACTGGTAGGTTGTGTTCTTTAAGAAAAACATGAAGAAAGAAATTACATGATCATATCCTTGAACAAAATCCATAGGAATCAGTGGAAGATGTAGGACACTTTAAACAAGCTAGGGACTCATCTTGTTCACATGGAAAAACATATTGAGTCCGAGTTCAAGCTTCAAGAACCTCTTGGGGTGAAGGCGGATGACCTTGCCACAATGACTTCATTGGAGTCTTGAACCATATGCTATGCAATCATTTTGTAGGGTGTATTGATTACTGTTTTTCCTATTTAGATGATGATACTAGTTTGGTTTTTGGCAGTCTCAGGGACAATTTTCTACCAGTCTCCACATCCAGATTTCGGTATGGCAGAGTGGGACTGATAAGTTTTTAAATAGAAAAAACCATGTACTATGAATATTTCAAGCAATATAATTTCACTTAAAAAAAATGTTTTGATGCTTATTATGAATTGATGTCTATTGACATTTACCAACTATTTAATTTATATAACTATACTAGTGTTTAATTATATTAAATAATGTAACAACCTTGGTGAAAAGTTCATGTAATAAAAGTTAATAAAGGCAAAATAAGACCACGGTTAAGGGACACTTATTCCAAGCTGAATGTTGGGCAAATATATCCTAGTGGTCACCAATGGATGTGTTTTTTGATTAAGGGAAATTGGAAAAGGCCAAGGCAAAGGCATTGAAAGGAAAAAAAGCATTTGGGGCACATTTGTTTATGAAAATAAAGGAAATTAGGAGAAAAGTGAGGTGAAAGGTCACAGGTTGCATGTGAGGAGGAAATTGAAGGAAAATAATGGAAAATGAAGAAAATAAAGGTCTCATTAATAAAAAGGCTTCTGAGGATCAGTTGGTAACCTTTTTCCAGTTCAAGTTTGGAACTCTTTCATTATTCTCTCTCTCCCTCACTCTTGGTCACTTAGAGTTTTCTTGGAGCACTCTAGCTTTGGATCAAGGAAGGAAAAACAAGCAAAGGGAAAGGAAGGAAATCAAGGATCAAGGAAAGGAAAGCGGGATTAAGCAGCTTCAACAAGAATACTTGCAGGTAACCTTTTTCATGTGTGATTTGCTAGCTGGTTTGGACATGCATGGCCTTTCATGTTGGTGTATGGTTCTCTTTTTTTTGGTGGCATGGTTTTGTCGGGTTATGACAACGGTTTTCAGCCTAGCCTTGCCTTCTTCCGGATGCCATGGTATGTAGGGATGTTTATCTCGGTTTTGAGCTTTGTTTTGCTGTATGGATTTTGGAATCCGAGCAAAGGTGGTCTCAAGTTTCATTCCCAAAGGCCTAGGAATCCATTGACTGGTTTTGGCAGTATACACGGTAAATCCTGAGGGAGAAGTCTTGATTTAGGGCCTAGTGATGCAGGTTTGGATTGCAGTAAAGCCTAAGGGACTGATCTCGGTTTAGATCCTAGTGATCCAGGATTGGATTGCAGTGAAGCCTGAGAGAAAAAAAGATGAAAAATTCATCAAGGATAGTGATGGATTCCGGATGACATTCCAAGTTCGATTAGGTTTTGATTGGAGCACTAGTTTTGGTGTGATCATGGTTGTCATTGATGAGGTGGATGTGGTTTAACCTCTATATTCCCTTGGTTTTTTTGGATTAGCTTTTCTGTAAGATCCCACATGCTTGGAATATGGCATGGGGGTGACTGGCTGAAAGAAAGATTTGGTTAATTCATGTCTATAGTCGGGTGGTACGTGGAAGTCCTGAACCTGTTCGAATTTTCCTATGATTAATAAAAGTTAAGCTCTCTTAATTTTCCACTTGTTTATATGTGGATTTAATGGTTGTCATATCTCTGATTTTTATATGGTTTTATGCTGGCTATAAGCATGGTTAAATGACTGGTTCATGTCATGGTTATTTCATGTATTTACTTGTAATTGTTAAATGAATGGATGCAAGACCTAATTGATGATATAATAGTTCAATGGAGAAGGAGGTGATCCTTTTGGTTATGTTTCATAAGTTCTTTTAGTCATTTATGCTTTGTCTTGTATCCTAGACCTGTAGGTTGCATTGATGCCAAGTGTTTGATAGAATGTCTGTCCTAGATGGGGATGCTCAGCCCTAGTCTTGAGGTTGAATTTTGAATTGTTTATATTGTCATTATGTCTTTGATGGATTATGGAGGTTGTAACAAGTTTTGGGCAAAGCCAGAGATTTTGGGCTAGAAAAGTGGCTCAAATCTCAGGGACGCTGGCACAGGTCTACTGGAAAAAGTCCAGGGATGTTGGCACACAGCCCTGTGAGAGAGACTTTAGCTTCTAGTCGCTATATTGCCTATGACATGAGAGCGACCAGGGGTTAAAAGGCTTAAATCATCAGTGGGACTTAGGGACAGGATGTCTGAGTGGATGACATGTCTCCTGTGGGTTATGTTGTTGATGTGGATGGGTTTTTTTATATGTTCCGTCGGTTCCATTTTTTTAAGGTCACCAAGGAAGTTGAATGCCTTATAGTAGCCTCTCTCATCGCATGTTTACCTTGGTTTGTTGGTTGCTTGGGTGGACCTGGGAGGAGCGAGTGTTATAGATTAGTATCAGAGCGAGGTTGCACTCTCCTTGGGTGAAAGTGTTGGTCATGCATGCATGTTAGTTGCATGTGTGTCTTTTACTCTTGCATTTCATGTGTGTGTTGCATTGCATCATGTTGATCATGATTGTAGTAAGGTTGTCATGTGGAACTTGATGTGATTTTGTGGGATGCATTGTCGAAAGTATATAACTGGTTGCATATGGTTATATGTCGCTTGACTACATCCTTGTATGTCAAGTGCATTCTTGAATGTTTTGATTACATGTATCAGTCTTGTAGGTTGATTACAAGAATTGATTTCTTGTGCTCAACTATATGTGTTCATACGTATGTGTAGTTGATTAGGCATTGGTTATGCATGTTGATAGTTGCATGTGGAAATGTGTGCAATGGAGTAATGGTTGCTGTCATGCATGTGGTCATAACATGCAATGTTGATATGGCCTTGCATTGATGACTGGACTCTAGCTAGAATGATGTTTATGCGTTGATACATTTATTCAATACATGTCTATATGTTGTTATGATTATGTTATACATGTATCACGTTGATTTAATGATCTTTCAGATAAGGTATCCTCCCTTAATTATGATAACGTACGTTGGCTTATTGTGAATTGGTTTAGCTGACATAGTATTCCTTACAGGAAAGAGATCAGATGGCTAGCAAGGTGGTAGACTACATAGAATCTCCCTATGCATTAGATGGGTAGCATGGTGTAGGTAACTCTTTTGACTTGGTAAGCACATTGAGAAGCTTGAAGGAAGAAATAAGGAGTTACAAAGTAAACAATGACAAAATCATGCAGGCACAAGAGAAACAAGTAGAGGTGAATGCGATACTACTTCATAGTTTTTCAGATTTGCGGCGACAAGGACCACTTCAGATTAGCCATGGACATGAGGACCGAACTAATGAGGAATACGACATTAGGTCTCCTAGTAGACATAGGTCAGATATATCTGACATGATCAGAGATGGCAGGTTGTTGGATACTCTGGATAAGAGAGGTGATCGACACAGGTACTATTCTAGTTCTAGCTCTGATAGACATCACGATCATCATCGTTATCATCCTTACATGAGGAGTGATAGGGGATACTTTCCAGATGAGTTTAAGAAGGAAAACCCACCTAACTTTAATGGAGAGATGAAGAAATCACAGGATGCAGAAGCATGGTTGCTTAGTATGAAGGAATTATTCTGATTGTATGGTTATTCAAAAAACATGAAAGCAAAGATAGACACTTTCAATCTCAAAGGTAAAGCAGATATTTGGTGGAAAGACATGAAGAATGTCAAAGGTATACATGAGGAGGATTTGACTTTGCATGCATTTGAAAGGCTCTTAAAGAAGAAGTACTTGTTTGAGAGGTACTATGATGACAAAGCTAAGGAGTTTTATGAGCTGTGGATGGGTTCTATGACAGATGCTGAGTATACTAGCAAGTTTTTGGAGTTGTTGAGATATGTGCCTTACCTCAGGGGGGAGAAGGCCAAGGTTCAAATATTCATCAGTGGATTTCCAGTTGCATACAAAGACTAAATTGATTTCGATGAGCCTAGATCATTGGAGGAGGCCATCTGAAAGTTGAGCATCATTATGAGCATTCAAAGCGTAAAGTTGAGCCTAAGCGTGAATTGAAAATAAATGAGAAAGCTAAAGGAAAATGGCCAAAAAAGAGAGGAAGGCCTAAATATGCAAGTGGGAAAGAAAATTTAGTTCCTTACAAGAGATTCAATACAGCTGAGAAGGGACGTGGAGAGAAGCAAGCTAGAGGCGGTGGTAGGGAACCATTGCAATGTTGGATATGTGGTAAGGATCATCATAAGAGAGATTGTCCGCAATATTAGAGTGGTGGTAGAACCCATATCTATAGTGCTGAGGAGGCGCATACAATTGGTGATGTTGGTCATATCATTCCTCGGATATATGCAACGGTGGACAACAGGCAGGTGGACCATCAGGAATCAATCATTGAGATGGACAGTAAGCTTTGCGATCAAGTTGTTTCTATTTTGATTGATCTTGGATCTAACTATAGTTATATTAATCTTGACCTAGTGGATAAGTGTGGCTTGAGAAAACAAGTGCATGCAAAATCTTGGTTGGTATAGTTAGCTACGGGTACAAATAAGAGAGTTCACCATTGGGTGAGAGCTTGTGCATTTGAGTTAAATGGTATGCCTACAACAACACATTTGAATGTATTGTCATTCCTATCATATAGTATGATTTTGGTTATGGATTGGTTATACCTTCACAGAACCAAAGTGGATTGCTTCGACAAGGCCATTGAGTTTGTGGATGATAGTGGGGAAAAGAGGACTTTGTAGGGGAAGAAGAAGCCTACATCAATGAGGATGGTTACTGCTATGCAAGCTAAGCGTAGTTGCAGAAAAGGTTGTGTGATGTTTGTAATACACATTTCTAGTGACAAAGGTAAGGAGGTTGAGGATGCAGATGTGTTAAGTAGGTACCCAATTTTGCAACAATTTCAGGATGTATTTCCTGAGGACATTACAGAGTTTCCACCTCACAGGGAGGTAGACTTTTCTATTGAGTTGGTTCTATGGGTAGCTCCAACATCAAAATCACCTTACAGGATGACCACACCTGAGTTGGTTGAGTTAAAGTTGTAGCTGAAGGAAATGTTGGACAAGGGATACATTAGGCCAAGTGTATCACCTTGGGGCACACCAATGTTGTTTGTGAAGAAGAAAGATGGTACTCTCAGATTGTGCATTTACTACAGGAAACTGAACAAGGTAACAATCAAGAACAAGTACCCTTTGTCGAGGATTGATCAGTTGAAGGGAGCAACAATGTTCTCTAAGATCGACTTGAGATCAGGATACCATCAAGTACGCATCAAGGAAGAGGATATCTTCAAGACTGCATTCATGACCAGGAATGGGCATTATAAGTTTGTTGTTGTTCCATTTGGTTTGACTAATGCTCCAGCTACATTCATGTGTTTGATGAATAGTGTGTTGCGTCCATATCTGGACAAGTTTGTTATTGTATTCATTGATGACATACTGGTATATTATAAGAATGAGGAATAACATGTCGAGAATTTAGTAGCAATGTTGAGATTTCTAAGAGAGCATCAGTTGTATGCTAAACTTAGCAAGTGCAACTTCTTTCAGACAGAGTTACATTATTTGGGCATGTTGTCTCCAAGGATGGCATAGTAGTGGATCCAAAAAATATAAGGTCCATCATGGAGTGGGCAACTCCTAAGAATGTGGATGAGGTGAGATCATTTATGGGATTGGCAGGTTACTACAGGAGGTTCATTAGGAACTTCTCACGAATTTCATATCCTATCACATCATTGCAGAAAAAAGGTAAGAAGTTCGAATGGACAGAAGAATGTGAAGCTAGTTTTGAGCATCTTAAACAGTTGTTGACACATGCACTAGTGTTAAAGATTGTGGATCTGGACAAGAAGTTTGTAGTGTGTACAAATGCTTTCAAGAGAGGACTTGGTGGAGTTCTCATGCAAGAAGGACAAGTAGTGTTCTATGATTCACGAAAACTGAATGAGCACGAGTAGAACTATCTGACGCATGATCTTGAGCTAGTAGCAATTATACATGCATTGAAGATGTGGAGACACTATCTTCTAGGCAGGAGGTTTACATTGATGAGTAATCATAGTGGGTTGAGGTATTTGTTTGATCAGCTGAATCTAAATTCTAGGCAAGCTAGATGGTTGGCTACCCTTAGTGAGTTCGAATTCGAGATCAAATACATCAAAGGGAAGGAGAACCATGTTGTAGATGCTCTTAGCAAGAAGGTACAAGTAAATCATATAGAATTTATGAGCCCTTATGGGACAGAGTTACATGATAGGATCTTGTAGGTAGGACAACGAGATGAAAAATATATGGATATTATGCACAGGTTACAGTAGAGCACAAGTACAGATACAAGTACAGGTGATGAGGATGCAGACTATCATCTCACGTTAGATGGTTTGGTGAGATTTTGAGACAAGATCTATGCATTGAATTGCAGTGAGATCAAGAAGCTTATCTTGAGGAAGTTTCATGTCGGGCCATACTTGGGTCATCTAGGATATCATAACACATTGACGACGGTGAAGAAGTTCTACTATTGGCCAAATCTAAAGAAGGAAGTGGTAGAGTTCGTGGTTAGATGTTTACATTGTCAGCAGGTAAAGGCGGAATGTAAGTATCTAGGTGGTTTACTACAACCTATAGCAATTCTAGAATGGAAATGGGAGGTCATTTCCATGGATTTCATCACAGGTCTTCCAATGAAAGTGAGGCAACATGATTCTATTATGGTCGTGGTTGACAAGTTGAGCAAGGTATATCATTTCATTCCAGTAAAGACTACATATTCAACCAGTGAGGTAGCACAGGTTTTCATACAAGAGATAGTGAGATTACACAGTGTTCCAAAGAAGATTGTGTCAGACAGGGATGCAAAGTTCACTTTCAAGTTTTGGATGGAGCTATTTGCAGGCTTGGGTATAGAGTTGGCCTTCAGTATAACTTATCATCCGCAGATAGATGGACAAGCAGAGAGGGTCAACATGATCTTGGAGGATATGTTGAGGATGTATGTCATACACCAGCAGAAGAAATGGGAGGAATATCTTACATTGGTTGAGTTCACAATCAACAATGGTTATCAATAGTCATTGAGGATAAGTCCTTTTGAGGCATTGTATGGGCGGAGTTGTAACACTCCCATCAGCTGAAGTGATCCAGTGAACAAAGTATTTATTGGACCGGATATGTTGACCGACATGGATCAGGAAATGCAGGTTATAAAGAAGAATCTAAAGGAAACACAAGATACAAAAGAGTTATGCATACCAACACAGGGTATTCAAGGGGTTTCAGGTTGGGGAGAATGTGTATTTTCACATCAAGCACAAGAAAATCTCTTTGAGGATTGGTTCATGTGCCAATTTGGCACCACGGTGTTGCGGACTTTTTGAGATCCTTGAGAGGATTGGACGAGTGCCATATCGACTTGCACTGCCTCCAACAGTGAAAGTCCATGATGTTTTCCATATTCCGTTGCTTAAGAAGTATATAAAGGATTTTGATCATGTTATTGATTGATCTGTATTGCAAGTAGAGAAAGAAGGAGAGTTACAGCCAGAGGCTCAATGCATATTGCAGCAAAAGCATCTCATGCTCAGGAACAGAGCCATAGATAAAGTTAAAGTTTAGTGGAAGCACTTTGGGCCTGAAGAAGCCACATGGGAGATGGTAGATCAGATGTAGGCCTTGTATCCTTCATTGTTTGCTGGTTGAGGCAAAGTGGTTTTGGTTTGATGTTGGTATATGTTTGGAATATGTTTTTCTAATGTTTTGGTATATGTATGTATATGTATATGGATGTAAATACCGCCATGAGCTAAGTTATAAAGCTCCAATAAGCGGTATGGGTGTCATATTATTATGGTTTTTATATTGTCATGTTGTCATGATGTTTTGATTTTGAGCAGGTATTTCATTGTAAATACTGCAACGAGCTAAGTTATAAAGCTCCATGGGCAGTATGTTTTCTTTTCAATGTTTTTGCTGAGGTTTTGTTGTGGTTTAAAAATGAGGATGGTGTTCCCCAAGGGGGAGGATTTTGTAACAACCCTGGTGAAAAGTTCATGTAATAAAAGTTAATAAAGGCAAAATAAGACCACGGTTAAGGGAAACTTATTCCAAGCTGATTGTTGGGCAAATATATCCTAGTGGGCATCACTGGATGTGTGTTTTGGTTAAGGAAAATTGGAAAAGGCTAAGGTAAATGCATTAAAAGGCAAAAAGTCATTTTTGGCAGATTTATTTATGAAAGTAATGGAAATTAGGAGAAAACTAAGGTGAAAGGTCACATGTTGCATGTGAGGATGAAATTGAAGGAAAATAATGGAAAATGAAGAAAATAGAGGCCTTATTAATAAAAAGGCTTATGAGGATCAATTGGTAACCTTTTGTGAGTTCAAGTTTGGAGCTCTCTCATTATTATCTCTCTCCCTCACTCTTGGTCACTTAGAGTTTTCTTGGAGCACTCTAGCTTTGGATCAAGGAAGGAAAAGCAAGAAAAAGGAAAGGAAGGAAAGCAAGGATCAAGGAAAGGAAAGCAGGATCAAGCAGCTTCAACAGGAATACTTGCAAGTAACCTTTTTCATGTGTGATTTCCTAGCTGGTTTGGACATGCATGGCCTTGCATGTTGGTGTATGGTTCTCTTGCTGTCGGTCGCATGGTTTTGTTGGATTATGATAATGGTTTTTAGCCTAGCCTTGCATTTTTCTGGATTCCATGGTATGTTGGGATATTTATCTCGGTTTTGAACTTCAGTTTGCTGGATGGGTTTCAGATTCTAGGGCGTAGGTGGTCTCAAGTTTCATTCCCAAAGGCCTAGGAATCCCTTGACCGTTTTGGCGAGATACACGGTAAAGCCTGAGGGAGAAGTCTCAATTATAGAAAATCTTGTAGATTCACAAGCTCATGCAATTTACTAAAGCACAAGACGAGAATATACTTCTACTTTCAACCAGCGGAAGCCAATAGATCGATGAAAAAAATATGAACAAGAAGAAGATAAATCAATGGCACATAACACAAGATGTATCTGGGGAAAACCACCGTTCAAAACCCCACTATTTTTAGTGCATATATCAGAAATATGAGTGAAGATATAAACTTATTCTCACTAGAAAAATTCCACACAAGTATGCTCAACTCTCTTAGTACACTGTTCCTACACTCTAGTTTCAATTGGGCCTTTCTCATAATCGAAATGCATGAGTTTCTGATAAGGGAATCTTTAGTTAACTAGAGTGACACTTGTGGATGCACTAGTGCACCAACTGACTGTTAACTCTCTATTAGTTCCACAAGCAGTTAGGAACTAATTTAACTGAACATAACTCAATAAACTGAGTGATCTAATTTACAACTCAATTTAAACTCATACTGGACCCCTAAAATTTATGGAGAACATATACACGACTTGAGAAATACTTCCAACTCAAAACTCCTAAGCTAATTAAGTTAATTAAACTTAAATAACTATTTACAAGTTGCTATGAGAATAGAATTTGATTTTAATTCACAATTTAAATTCAAGAAAAAATTTAAATTGAAATTTCTTGTTGCCATTTCTCAACACTCCCTCTCAGCGAGAAAGGGATTATCATTTACCCCGATCCTGTCTCTGTGAAACTCGAATTTACATCTTGACAATTCCTTTGTCAAAATGTCAACATCTTGCTCCTCCGTGGGAATGTAATCTAACAACATAATCCGCCTCAATACACAATCTTTGAGATGATGATATCAGATATCAATATGTTTGGACCGATCATGAAAAACTAAATTTTCAAAGAGATTGATACAACTCTGATTATCGCAGTAAATCACAGTTGGATCCATCTGCTGACCAAACAAACCAACCAGGATCTTCATCCAGATGGCCTCACATGCTTCCTGACTTGCAACCATGTACTTTGCCTCTACTGAACTGAGTGCAACCAGTCTTTGTTTCTTGCTATATCAAGAAACTGTCGCTGACCCAATATTGAAGATCCCTCCTTATGTGCTCTTCCGGTCGCATGGACTCCCTGCCCAATCTGCATCGGTGAAGCCTTGAAGCTTCACTCCCTCTGTCCATCTGTACCATAATCCATACTGAGAAGTGCCCCTGAGGTATCTCAACACATGCTTTGTCGCCTTCCAATAAATCTTGGTAGGCCCAACCATCGCTTAACTAAGATGGTTAACTGCATAGCACATATCTAGTTATGTGTTCACCAAGTACATGAGTGAACCCAAAAGCTTCCTGTAAATAGTAGCTTCCACTACTTCCCCTGAAGTAGCACCCTCCTTCCTCCAATTACCTGCTAGAGGAGTCTCCATGGGTTTGCTTCTCTCCATGCAGAATCTCATGAGTATCTCATTGGCATACTTTCCCTAAGACACAAACAACTCCCCATCTCCCTGCCATACCTCCATGCCAATAAAGTAATGCATGAGCCCCATGTCCTTCATCTCAAACTCTCTTGCAAGGTCCTCCTTGCAATATTTGATCAACAGATCATCACCTATCAGTATGAGATCATCAACATAAAGTACAATTATCAACAACTTACCTTCCACCACTATGTGGTACAGGTTCTCATTCACTTCACTCTTCATGAAGACAAACCTAGTGATGTAGCTATCTATCCTGGTGTACGAAGCACTAGGTGCTTGCTTCAGCCCATACAACACTTTCTTGAGTTGGCACACATGTGACTCACGGTCAAAGGTTTCAAAATATTCAAGCTTCTCTATGTACACCTCTTCCTCAATCATGCCATGAAGGAAGGTTGTCTTCACATCCATCTGATGTATATTCCAACCCATCTGTGTTGACAGTTGCAATATATATATGAATGACAAGTACCTTGCAACAGGAGCAAAGGTCTCATGCTAGTTAATCCCCTCTACCTGTGAAAACCCATTGGCCACAAATCTAGCCTTATGCTTCTACGCACTACCATCTGCAACTTACTTTACCTTGTAAAGCCAACAGGAGCTCATCACTAATCTGTCCTATGGTCTCGGAACCACATCCCAAACACTGTTACGAACTATGGAGTCATACTCCTCCACCATGGCATCAACCCAAACCAGCTTCTGAACTGCTTCCTTAAAGGAAGACGGCTTTGTCACAACACATTCACCCATAAGAACCATGTATCCAGTGTACCTCTGAGGTGACCTCCTCTGCCTACGCTGAGAAGTGGGTTCTCTCACATTCTCCCATGCATCATCCAACAATTTATCAGCCTCTCTAGTGCACTTTCTTCTCTCTCTGGAATTATTTTCCTGAGTGAATGTCTCCACTCCCACATCCTTTGCATGTGGTTGCTCCACATCAATCTGAGGCTCCTCAACATTAGTAGCTAAAATATACTCATCTGCATGTAGCTCAAGCTCCCTCTCAAGGGAAACTCACATGGCCTTCTCCTCATTGAATTTGAAATCCCTGTGAACCACTGTAATCCTGCTGGTCGATAAGTACACCTGATAATTGTGAGGTGTATCAGTTTACCCCACAAATATCCCAACTCTGTTGTCAGATCAAGCTTCTTCCGTGCATCTTTGGTCACATCAAAATATTTTGATGACCCAAAAATCTTAAAGTACCAACATATGGCCTCTTACTGGAATAAGCCTCCTTTGGTGTCTTCATCTCAAGTGTTGGCTTGATGGGGCTTGACCTAGGTTCAATGTTATCTATGCCAACCAACAAAACCCTAATTGTTGTCCCTTTCGGAAACAACCTACATAAAGTAGGCTGCAGTCTCACCCGAAGTAGTATTGGGGGATGCTAGAACTAGGTTTCTACATCCAGAGGCCTGAGTGATGATTTCTTGAAGTCCCTATGGCTTAGATCTACCTTCGTGCAACTCTAATCCTTTCGAACAGATAACTACTGCGAACCTATCTAAACGAATTCCAGATCTTCGCGAGGGTACTTAATTGTACTTATCATGCATAAAGATTACAGATCTACCACTTTCACGTAGTAAACAAGAATTAATTCATATAAAATATATCATAGAGCGAAGATACATGAACTTAGCAGAAGTAAAGAATAAGACACAGATGCATCAATTTCAACACAAAACAGTCTTTATTAATTATAAGCATACAATTACAGACTTCTTTTCCCTGCGCATTCAGTTGGAGGAGCCTGCGCACTCAGCTTGCGGACTTACCAAGGTATCTATGCACTCTGCAGCAGGAGCCTTCCCCTTTTTCCTAAGTACAAGAAATAAACTTTCCTGCCTTAACACCTTTCCCTTACAATGATTCTTCACTATTATTATATCCTCTTAGACTCACTATGAATCACTTATATATAGCATTTTCTTTACAATACCATGGTCCGTGAACCATGGGCAGGTCTCAAAACAACTCTATTACCTACCCAGCTAATGGACTAAAGCCCTTTTGACTTCTACTAGCTTTGTTCTCTGCTTCCACATTTCGTGGAGACTTTACATTCTCTACAAAAATATATTACAAATTTTGCTCAAAATTGACTCAAAACTTGACTTAATTGACCCTAGGTACCCCTTCCCAACAGGCCCCTAACACAAATTGGGTGACTCGCCCTTGAGTCACTTAGCTAGCGCAACAATATTGGCTTGGAGTTTTCTGAACTCCACCTTCACCACTTGCAAGTCAGTAGTACCCTGCATCGCGGCCTACTGCACTTCCTTGACCAACTTTTCTGTTGTAGGACCTTCCACCACAAGGCCCATTGTATACTGTGTTTGCTGGATTGTCTTTAATTTTTCCTGTACTGACAGAGTAAGTTAACTTGTTTCCTCTGTCCATGGCTACGTCCTGGCCTTCAAGATGGCTTATTTTCTCTACAGATCCTCAATTTTTACTTGCAGCTGTTTCCCCTTGGTTAAGTGAGAAAAGCGATGTACTAGCGCTAAAGTGCGTGTAGTCACCCTAAGTTCATTGAATTATTGTTGCTTCTCCCAGATATATGTTCCGATTTTCTGCAAAGTTGGGTCCTCCTGCAAAGTCCTCATTAATTCCATTTCCTATTCAAAAATATCACTGTAGCCTTTAACCGCTAAATCTAACGTTTTCATTCCCTCTTTGATCGTTGCTCCGTGCTGCTCCTGGACCTTTGGTAGAGGGGTTAGCTATAATTTCAACTACAACTCTGATATTTGCATTTGTAAGTTAGAGCAGACTTGAACGACTTCCTCTTTGGATTCCCTTATTGCGGAAACCAATTTCCTAATCTTTGTTGTTGATGTTGCACCTTTGGGAATGTTGAGCTCTAGCAGCTCATTGCATACCTATGTAATGGCTGCCCCCAAAGTTTGGCTGCATGTGGCCAGTTCTTCTTTCTCTTTCAGGACCTGTGCCTTTTCTAGAAAGATCTGTTCATTGTTTGTCTTTACCTCATTGATGGCTAGCAGTGCGCATTGTTCCCTGATCTGAAGCTCATCTGATACCCCCTGATGGAGTGTGTGGAGGGTCTGAATTGGTAGCACTGCGAGGTTGACACCCACATCCTTGATCTGTACTAACTAGGTGTTTGCTTCAACTTCCTGTGCGCGTAGTGATCCTGCTATTAATGGTATGACTCGGAGGTCCAGAGTCCTATCCGTCTCTCACACAATGGCGCTCACTTGCTATAGGCTCGCTTGAATCCTACTCGCCAGTTCCACGCTCACTTGTAGCCATCCTATTTGAATCTGCAACTCGTTCTGCATGCTCCCCAACGTCTGCAGGTAGTGTTGTTTGAATTTTTGCCATAGTTTGGTCATTGTATCATAGACCTTATCTCCAATATCATCCAAGTCCCCCTTAGTGAGGACCATTGGATCCACATGTGCATGCTTATCAGATTTTTGTTTCTTTCTCGGCCCAGAAGTCATATCTTTGATCCACTTCTGCAATTCAAAGGGAGTGCTCTGCTCCTCGCCACTGCCTCCTTCAACGTCAGAACCTACCTTGTCCTTAGTGTGCTGAGAAGCCGACTCCTTGACCTCCACTGTGGCCTCCTTCGCGGCATTCCCTTGTCAGGAGTTGCCTTAGCATCAACTCCCTTCGCAGCAACTTCCTTTTTCTTGTGTTGCTTTTTCTCGGGCTGCTGCCTATTCAAGTTCTTTCTTTTTCTGTGCTGCCATTATCTGCGTGGAGGAACTCTCTCCACCCTTGCTTGTTCCCTTGCTGAGATCTGTGGGTTACAGCCACTCCCTTGGCCATTTCCCCACGATTTCCTGCACATCATCCTCATTGACTAGATACGGGAACTTGTACTAGACCTTTTTTAGATCTCGTCGTGCGTGGATAGACATGTTGTGAAAATCCGCCTTGAACTCCGCGTATGCCTCCAACTGCTCAAACAGGGTTGCTGACAGCTTCAAACTCTGGCTAATCACCATGCAGAGGTCCATCATGACCAACACCCATAATATCTTTGTCACCATGACCCTCTCCAGATCCTTTGTTGCCCACAACGAAGCGAACTTTGCAGCCTCTCATAAATCGACATCCTGTGGAGGGAACTGATAGTCTTTTGACAGTCTCCATGCAACTAGGGCAATTAGCAGTAACATCCAGGCACAGTGGAATGCCTTGCTGTCATCTTGTGCTTCACGACAATTCAACAGAAACGCTTTACAGAGATATTGCGCCCAATTGTACTACACCCCCTTCATGCATTGTGCAGCCAATGAAATGACTGGCGTCGACACCTCATCAGCGTGACACTTTCTCATGACCTTGCAAGCCAAAATCGGGGTGGAAAAATGTACCACCTTATCTATGATGGAACATATAGAGTATCCGGGCAACTTATTCACTAAGCCAAACTTGCTCTTCATTCTATACACGAATTTTTTCTTTACCCTTGCCTCCAAACAGCTTGGCTAGATCCACCCCTTGGTAGGGCAACCTTGTGATGCAGTGGATCAGCATATCTGTGATGGGGATGGGATCACCAAGCCAAAGGCACCCATCATGAACCTATGTGAGTAATTGGCGTACACACACCATGTTGGTAATGGTTCTACTAGAATGTGGTACCTGACCTTCTCAACCCCCATGACCCACTTCATAGGCTGCAGTGGTGTGACTCCTATCTCTTCTTAATAGGTCTTGGCCAAATACTTTTTTGATGCCAACTGCGGAAATTTTTCATGATCAACTAGATCCCAATCTTACATTTTAAGTGCAGGAATGCACCCTAAGAGCGTGCCTTCGAATACCACCTTTTTCGGCAACAACGGTGTAGAGACCATAAACTTGCTAGAATCGGGATCCTTGGGTACCTTCGCTTTGCCTTTTCACGGAGGGATATAATTCGAGAGCCTAATGATAGACTTACCCTCCTCCTCAACGTCCAACTCTTCAACCCCTTCGCGAAGCTGCTCTTCATCAAGATCTAGGGATTCATGTGGCTATTTGGATTTTTCCATCTTCCCTTTCTGTCGAATCTCGGTAGGGTTCTTCCTCAGTGACTGCCTCACCAGAATGGACTATGGTTTCTTCTGTTTCTCCTTCGTAGCTGATGGTTTAGGCCTAGGCAACCTCGGTGCCATAGGCACAGATGGCGTAGCTTCCATCATCGATGCGATTTTAGGGGCTACGGCTTCAGAACTCGTGGCTTCTGCGGGGTTAGTGGCTATCACGTTGTCTACAAAGGCCCTTCAGAAGGTTTAAAATACATTAGCTAGCCCTGGACACTTAAAAATATCTTCCGAATCTTCTCGATTCATAGACATACAGTACTCTTGCTAGCAGTTAAGTGTTGTAATGCAGGCCAACATGCCATATTTATAAGCAATTTCAAATTCAAATCTGGCCATTCCCTCCAATTTCAAATCACAAATACATCTTTGGTGGAAGATTGCCAAATATTTGCACCATAAATGTAGCCTACCCGCTCCTCTTAACGGGATTTTCATCATCCATTCAACTAAAATGCATCCAACGGTTATTTTTAGACCCTACTGCGTGACACCATCCTCCATGGCGTAGCCCTCTTGGCACACTTCTTGCTTCCATCGCACAACCCCCTTACTTCATTTTTCCACTTTTTGGGCAGTGTAGTTTATAGTCCTGCACCTCCTTGCAGCTGCTTGGAGTACTAAGACTGCCTTGCCATCATGTAGTCATTGCACAGGGGCATGATCCCCTTGATACAGCTTCAATCGACTTCCATTGATTCTTCCAGGAAATAATTCCCCATTCAGCTTTGCGAGATGAACCGTGCCACCATCTGTAATTTCTTTGACTACATAAGGTCCCAACCAATGCATTTGAAACTTTCCAGGAAACTTCGTGAATTTTCTATCATAAAGTAGGACCAAGTCATTTACCTTAAAGGTGCACAACTTAATTTTTCCATCATGCCATGCCTTTTTGCGCTCCTTCTGCACATGTTGGTGAAATCTTGTGAGAACTCTGTCTTCTTCTAATTCCAGCAACTGCGCGAGGCGCTCCTCCATAGTCTCGCAATCTACCATATCAGTAAATGCTGCAATTCGCAAGCTCGACACAATATACTCCATGGGCATCACAGCCTCTATCCCATAGACCAATCTGAATGGAGTTTGTCTTGTTAGTTTCTTACACGTCGTCTTATATGCCCATAGGACCGTTGGTATGCGTACATCCCAATCTTTCCTCTGTTCATTGCAAACCTTAGTCAACGTGTTCTCTAGTGTTTTATTGAATGCTTCAACCATGCCATTTTCTTGAGGATGATAAGGCATACTCTTTTGATGATAGACTTGGAATTATTCGAGCCTCGTTACAATAGTTTCATTTAGAAAATGCGTACCCCTATCGTTCATCTATATCTTAGGACACCCGAACCTTGTCAAGACATATTCAAACAGGAACTTCACAGCTGTAGCAGTGCTAAAGTCTTTCACTGGTTGTTCTTCTGCCCATCGTGTCAAATACTCAGTCAAAGTAATAATATAACGCGCGCCTGTTTTTTTCTCTGGTGGTTGTATCGGGCCTACAAAGTCAATCACCCATTTATCAAAGACTTGTAATGAAATTTGAGGATTTAAGGGTAGTTCGTCCCTCCGCGATGGCTTCCCCATCCTCTGACAAGCATCGCATGCCCTACAATATGCCTTAGAATCCTTATGCACTATTGGCCACCATAATCCTACGCGTAGAATCTTCAGCATGATTTCTTTGCTTGCATAGTGTCCTCCCGTTACTCCTCCATGTGCTTTAGCAAGGATGCTAGTTCGTTCAAACTCCGAAACATATCGGTGTAGAATTTCATCATTGCCCATCTTATACAAGTGTCCTGCGATCACAGAAAAGTCAGCCATGCGGACCACTAATTCCTTTTTCTTCTGGGTAGAATATCCTTCCAAGGTTGTGCCAGTAGTTAGAAACTAGATTATATCCGCAAAATGATCATCAGCGACACATACATCAAAGAGATGCGCATCCAACAATCCATCTTCTAGACTAGTAGGTTGTTCGCCTGTCTCTATCCTGGATAGATGATTTGGTACTGTGTTCAATCATCCAAGCTTTAAAATTACCTCAAAATCATATTCTTGAAAAAGCAACAACCACCTACAGATTGCCCCCCCCAACACAGGCTTGTTGACTAGGTACTTGAGAGCAGAGTGATCTGTGTACATTTCAAAATGCGTGCGTAATAGGTAATGTCAGAATTTTTGCAGCGTGTAGACCATCGCCAATCCTTCGCACTCTATAGTTGAATAGTTCTTCTCAACCTTTAACAATTTTTTTCTTGCGAAGGCTATAGGATGATCAATTTCTCCTTCTCTGGGCTAGGTTGATACTGCACCCAACGCAATATAGGAGGCATCTACATGTACATGAAACTCTTTCTTCTAGTCTGGAAACACCAAAATGCACGTAGTCACCATATTTTCCTTTAACACATCCAAACTGCACTGAAACTCATCATCCCAGCAAAAATTCACATCCTTCTTCAGTAATTTCTCCATCGACGTAGTTATCTGTGCATAAGCTTTTATAAACTTTCTATAGTAACCAGTGTGCCCCAACGTTGCATGCAGCTGCTTTACATTCTTCGGAGCTTCTAAATTGACAATCACAACTATCTTCGCAGGGTCTACCATTAATCCTTGCTTGCAGAATACATGGCTGAGCAATATCCAATAAGGCACGCAAAAGATACATTTCTTCATATTCAAGGCAATCTGGTATTTGCGACAAGTATCCAACATAAGGCGGAGACTTGCAATGTGGTGCTTTACCAATCCAAAAACAGCATCAAAATACACTTCTAAGAATTTATGGATGAACTCTTTAAACGCTGCAATTACAACCCTTGAGAAGATCGTGGGTACATTCTTCAACCTGAATGGCATTACTGTGTACTGGAAGCATCCCCACTCTATTGCAAAGGTCGTCTTGTTGCTATTCTCCAGCATGATATTAATCTGATGGTACCCTGAGAACCCATCAATGAACGAATAAGCTTCATGTCCTCCAACGTTCTCTAAAACTTCATCCATAAACAGGGTTGGAAATGGGTCATGAACACATATATCATTAGGCTTTCTTAGATCCACACATATCTTGATTTCACCTTGCTGCTTTTTTTCCTGGACAACCACAAGGATTACCCAATCATATTCTTCTACTGGCTCAATCATTCCATCTTCCAGCATTTTGTCCAGCGTTTTGCGAACCTTCTCCTTATACTTAGGATTTAGACGGTAGGGTATTTGTTTTACGGGCTTCACATCAGGCTTTAAGGTGATCTTCATCACTCTCAGATCCCCTACTATTCCTTTCAAGTCCGAGAACTTGGTGGGAAACAAGTCTTGGTATTCACGCAACAGTCTCGCCACTTTATCAATTGTATCTTTATCCCAATAATCACCTATCTTTGCAAACTTAGGCTGCGAGTCGGATCCAACGTTTAATTGCCTGGCCTTCAACCTCGCGTTGTCCCTCGGTCTCTGGAATGTTGATTTTTCACAGATCTTCTTCTTCTTCTTCTGCAGTCACATTGTAGCATTCTAGTGCATGGCACAGCTGGGTACCCTAGTCTGGTTGAACCCATTCTACTGGCTCTTCAGGTGTTCTAAAGATAATGGCCTTAATTTCCTGGAGTGCTTCATCAATGCACTCAAATCCATCCTCAAAGTTGAAATTTAACAAGAAACTTTCCCTCAAGATATCCCATTTAGTTGTCCCATGGCGTAGCTCTGTTTCCAAGTACCAATTCATTGGAATAGTGTCTAAGGTGTGATAGAAGATATGCACCCATTCCGGTTGTGGCTCCTCTCACCAAGATTTAGTCCACCGTGCCAAGTTCTCACGCGAGTCATCCTTTCCACTTTATTTTTCAGTCATCCTGGTATTAGCATAACCAAACTTTAGCTTCATCATTCTCATGTATTCCTTCCAATCAGCGAAGCTATCCTTATACGTACCCCACCAATGGGAAAGTGTAGCGTGCAGTGCCAGATCCAGTGCCTAGAATCGATGTTCCTTGGGAACCTCCCTTTCAAACTCATCCAAAAATAAATTAACATCATTTAAGCCATCATAATGCGGGAGATTCCTTACCTCCGTTGATACACACCACAACGATTTTGTCATCATATTGCAACGTAGCGTAGATACTTCATGCAATCTATTATGCCAGTGTTCGAGCTCTTCATCTGAATCTGAGGTACAAGAACTATCTCTATCCCATGCGATCCACCCATCTGCAGTGGGGTTGATCCAATCTTCATCGCGTGCAATGATTTTGTATATTTGATCCAAGTCGTCTTCCTCCACATAGTCACAGTCTGGTTCAGTATAGTGCGCTCTCTTAGCAGGGTCTAGTGGCACAATAACCCTAAGCACATTTTTCTCAAATGTCATCCTTCACTTCTTCAAATTAATTACTGCATCCATATCAAAGGCCCAATCGATTCCTTTTAGCGCAGGGTAAGGATTGTTGTCATCCACTATTTCAATTACTTCAAAATCGGCTAGAGCACTTGCTCCTTTAATGTCTATTTTTACCCCATAAAGGTGTCCCATAGGAATGATCTTGTACTGATTGGTCATGCATAGTTGTATAGGAGACCATTGTAATGCAAGTCTCCCCATCCTCTCTCATGTCTGCTTAGGTAGTACGTTCGCGTCAAAACCCAAATCCAGGATGACTTGATCCATTTCATACTCCCCGATCTATGCGGTCAGCCTCATCTCACGCCTTGTCTACTTCTTATGTTTACCCAATTTCCTTACATCGCGTTGTTCTGAAGGAATCTAAATTTCCCCATACAATTATTGATTAGCTCTTGGATCCCTTCCACTACCTTCATATCTCTTAACAACTTCATACAAGTTTTCAGAAAAGTGGCTAGTAGCAAGGGATCCACGTCCTGTACTTCACTATTTCCAACTGATTTCTCTTGGCTCCCTGACGTAGAAGCTTCAGCAAAATTCTTCTTGGCCTCCATAAAAGTTTCTTTAGCTCGGTTTATATCAAATCTGACTTCCTTTTCGGCATCCTTACGCACCCATCCTTTGGCTTCTGGATGCTTTCCCTTATTTTCTCCTGTAGCCATACCACTTTGTGTCACGATATTAATGCTATGGTCCTCTTCGTGAGGCTCCGCCCTCATCATTTGTATGTTTTGCATAGGTTGTTGTGTCTTTTTCTCCTGTATCTTGGCAATTAGCACTGGGAAATCTTCTATCACATGATCAAACTGTCTGCAATATTGACAAGAAGGATGTGTAGGGTTATGACAATCGCGCACAAAATGTCCTGCTTCACCAGAGTTATAACAGATGATTTTTCCACGACCTCTGCCAGCCCCTCCTCCTCTTCCTCTTCCACGACCTTGAAATCCTCCACACGCTACACCCGTGCCCTGATCTTGAGGCTAATTTCCCACCTGCATCCAATGCGTAGGGGTCCGCTCCATCATTAATTCATAGCTTCGGTAGTTTTGTTCATCATGTCCAACTGATTTAGAGAAAGTACAAAATAATTGTTGCAGTGTCTGAACAAAATTCTGCAAGAGGTGACAATTATCAGTTGCGTGCTGCCCAACTATAACACAGATAATGCACCATAATGGTAATCCCATGCTCGGCCCTGAATGTTTTTAGGCTTCAGAGGCACTGGACCTCCTCCAACCAAGTAATTCTAATAAAAAAGGTAGTGAGCCTTATCATGTCCATTGTCTTTACATTTTATGCACCAAACTTCAGCGCACCTCAGACTGAGCATCCTTTCCTGTCTTCAAACTCTGCAACTCCATGTGCAGAATTTCCAATTGCGACTGAATATGTTGCACTCCTACGTTCGTGTCCTGTACTGGTGAGGCTTCCAACCTCATTGCAATCTCCACAACCTCCGGTTGCATTCCTATCTTTTGTTGCGCTAATGGTAATCTTAGATGTGGTAGGAGGGACATGATGTGTTAGTCCCTATGATGAGAATTCATAGTTGACATGTTATCCTACCAGATCAGGCACTTTAATCTCTGATCGAAGTTCCACGCAGACTCATTTACCCTTTGTTGTATCTCCTTAAACTCTGTTACATACTGTGCCTGAGACTTAGGCTTCTTAAACTCAATGTTCAACGCTTGCTGAGTCTCTGACAACATCGTGCCATGTCTATCTTGACAGAATTTAATATACCAAGTTAGCGCCCTATCCTGTAGCGTTATGACCAGCTGCACTTTCTTTATATTATCATCAGTAATCTGTTGTGCTGTCCACACAAAATTTGCAACAAACCAGAATTGTTCAGGGTCTTCACTTCCTATCCCTTTAAAGATCGACATCTTCAGTGCATTTTCCATGTTGAATGGTTGGTGCGGAGGTGGAGATGGAGGTGAATGTGGTGTATGTGGTGGAGGTGGATATGGAGGTGAATGTGTAGGTGTATGTGGTGGAGGTGGAGATGGAGGTGGAGTGGATGGAAGAGGTATCCTCGAGATCCCTTGAATTACTATCTGCAGCGTGCTTCGCAGTGTACTCAGAATAGTCCCTTCGTCGTTGTTAGAAGAGGATATTAGCAGCGGACTGTATTCAGAGCCTGATTCTCTATTCCTTCTAAAGGGTTTTCTGGTTCTCGTAGTCCCAAACATCAAGGTAATGGCATAACCTGTTTTTCACATAACAACATCTTAACTAAGTTTTCGGAGATTTTAGGTACGTACCTCACTATCCCTTGAAGAGTTTGCGCTCTACTTCGCTATAGCTGATGGTCGTATCAATCACAATTTCAATGATGAATCCTCCTAATATCTGATCAATCCATTGATCAACAACCCACACGATTTTATTTTCTGAAGCTTCTAGGCACTTCACCAGATCTGGAGTCCACACAATAGGGCCGTCAGCCCTCCACGTACCCTGACTGTTCGCTAATCTAGATAGCCACTCGTGCAATTAACAAGGGAAGAAACAAAAAAAGGCTTCGGTTTCGTCCGTGTACAGGTATCTATTCAACCACTGTTCTTTGGATAACCATGGGTTTTTGTTCTCTTGAGCTGCAAACACGTGCAACTTCCTATCGAGGCACTTCTTGATTTCTTTCTTAGTCGGGAACCACTTATTCGACATCACTCATTCCTCAGATAGATCCTGATCCCAGCAACGGAACCATTTGTTGGCTTGATGGGGCCTAACCCAGGTTTAATGTTATCTATGCCAACCAACAAAACCTTAACTGCTAGCTCTTTCAGCAAAAACCTGCATAGCGCAGGCTGCAGTCTCACCCGAAGTAGTCTTGGGGGATGCTAGAACCAGGTTTCTGCATCCAGAGGTCTGAGTGATGGTTTCCTGAAGTCCCTATGGCTGAGATCTACCTTCACGCAACTCTGATCCTTCTGAACAGATAACTACTACGAATCTATCTAAATGAATTCCAAATCTTCGCGAGGGTACTTAATTGTACGTATCATGCATAAAGATTACAGATCTACCACTTTCGCGTAGTAAGCAAGCATTAATTCATATAAAATATATCATAGAGAAAAGATATATGAACTTAGCAGAAGTAAATAATAAGACACAGATGCATCAGTTTTAGCCCAAAACAATCTTTATTAAGTATAAGCGTTCAATTACAGACTTCTTTTCCCTGTGCACTCAGCTGCAGGGGCCGGTGCACTTAGCCTGTGGACTTACCAAGGTGTCCGCGCACTCAGTAGCAGGATCCTTCCCCTTTCGCCTAAGTACATGAAACAAAATTTTCTTGCCTTAGCACCTTGCCCTTACAATGATTCTTCATTATTATTATATCCTCTTAGACTCGCTATGACTCAACTATATATAGCATTTTCTTTACAATGCCATGGTTCACGAACCATGGGTGGGTCTCAAAACAACTCTATCACCTACCCAACTAAAGGACTAAATCCCTTTTGACTTCTACTACCTTTGCGCTCCGCTTCCACATTTAGTGGAGACTTTACATTCGCTAAAAAAAGATATTACAAAATTGCACAAAAATAACTCAAAATTTGACTTAACTAATGCTAGGGACCCCTTCCCAACATCAAGTATCCAATGTGGGCTATGGTTTTGAACATAAAATGTTGTGTTGCATGCCTCAGCCCACAAGTGTAGTGGTAGGCCTTGATCATGCAACATCGCCCTTGCTGCCCCTACTATGCTTATGTTCTTCCTCACGGCCACCCCATTCCGCTAAGGGTTATGTGGTGCCATCAACTTCCTTTTAATCCCTTCCGCTGCACAGAATTTCTTAAACTCATTTGAGACATACTCACCACCATTATCACTCTGTAGATTTTCGACCTTCTTACCCAACTGTTTCTCCACCAATGCTTTAAACTCATAAAACTTTGTGAAGGTTTGATCCTTTTTCTGCATGAAAAATATCCAACATTTTCAAGAAAAGTCATCAACAAATATAACATAATACCTATGTTTGGTCGTGGACGCTGTTGAGAATGGTCCACACACATATGAATGGACTCGCTCTAGAATAGCCTTTGCTCGACTGTCTTTGTCATGAAAGGAAGACTCAGTGTATTTTCCCAAAGTACACTCCTTGCATGTATCAAGTTGCTCAAGCATACCTTTGGGAAGACCAGTAGAGATCTACTACAATATCTTCAAAGCCCCATGATGAAAGTGGCCCAATCGTCTGTGCCACAACTCGCCAACGTCTTAGCTCTGCACCCTTTCTGCTTTTATGCTCAAAGGAACACACTCCTCTACCTCCAGGTTATAGAGATTCTTCACTCGAATCCCTACCTTCTTTACTTGACCCGTGGCTATGTGTCAAAGGAATGCCTTTCCTTTCGAGAAGATCACATCATAGCCTTTATCCTCAAGCATGGCAATAGATGCCAATTTCTTCTTCAGCCTGGGCACATACATAACGTTATTGAAGGTGAGTGGAGCCCCATGATCCCTCTTAAAAGTAATCGTGCCCAATCCAGTAACACTATACTTCCTGTCGTCACCCATCTCGATATGCATATGGAGATATTTCTCCTCCAAGTCACTGAATAACTCTTTGTTGCTAGTCATGTGGAATGAAGCTCCACTATCTAAGTACCATACAATTTCCATCATTGATGACACCATGCATGCAATGAGGGAAAAGTCCAATTCGAATTGAGAGGCCAAAGCCTCACCTGCCGCTCCTCCTAAGGACTTCTTCTTGGACTTCTTGAGTGGACAATTTGTAGCAAAATGGCCCAACTCATGACAATGAAAACACTTAACTTTCATCATGTATTTCTTCTTACCTCCATGATAAGAATCCGATTTGGAATGGGAAGCTTTCCCTTTCCCCTTCTTTGCCTTAATCGCTAAGGCACAATTCTCTTCATCATCAATCTTTGATGAAGAGCCATCCCTGGTGTTCCTCCTGATCTCCTCCTGCATCAAATCCAACCACAGTCATTCCCAATTCGGAAGCTTCTCCCGACCATTGACAGAGTCTTGATAACTATGCCAACTCTTTGGGAGTCCTAGAAGAGCAAGACTCACCATATCATCCTCGAAAACCGTGATTCCAACACTTCCAAGTTCATCACGACACTGAGTGAACTTGGTCAAGTATTTTGGAATCGTCTTGCCTTTCTCCATTTTTATTTTTCAAAGTTTGTCCTTTAGTGCCAATTTCCTTTGGTCATTGTTGTTTTGATACAAGTCCGTCAATGTTTTCCACATAGCATACAGAGTGTCCTTTCCATGGAGAGTCGAGACAATGTGGTCCCGAACCCCCTCAAGGATTATCTACCTCGCCTTCGCCACACACTTCTTTCATTTGGCCAAATTCTGTGCATCCAATGTTGTTGGCTTAGGAATTTCTTGGTCAACGAATTCCTTCAAGCCATTATTCTCTAGCACAACCTCCATTCTGTCCCTCTAGGCTATAAAATTCGAGCTGCCTTCCAAGGCATACTTGAGCTGGAAACCATAGAACACCATCTGCCAATCCTGAAGTATGTATTGCAAATTTGAATTTCATCTATAACCCAAAACTTAAAACTTCGAAATCTCCTCTAGTGTATTGAATTTAGCTCTGATACCATGTAGAAAATCCTATAGATTCACAAGCTCATGCAATTTACTAAAGCACAGGACAATAATCTACTTCTAATTTCAACCAGAGGAAGCCAATAGATTGATGAAAACGATATGAACAAGAAGAAGATAAGTAAATGGCACATAACACAATATGTATATGGGGAAAGCCACTGCTCAAAACCTCGCTATCTGTATTGCATATATCAGATATATGCGTGAAGATACAGAGCTTGTTCTCACTAGAACAATTCCGCACAAGTATGCTCAACTCTCTTAGCTCACAAGCTAGCTCAAGCCAAATCCTTAGTCTATTTAGCCACTCTCCAAGCCCCTAATCTCTTGTGTAATTCCTAGGATGAATAGCTTGTATTTAAAGGGAATTCATGCTTCCAAAACTGCGCAATCCAAACATAGGTTCTTCTCTGATTGCATGCATGATATTTACAACTCAGTAAATCATACAATTGATAGTACACTATCCCTGCACACTAGTCTCAACTGGGTCTTTCTCAAAATCGACATGCATGAGCTTATGATAAGGGAATATCCAGTTAACTAGAGTGACACTTATGGATGCACTAGTGCACCAATTGACTGTTAACTCTCTATTAGTTCCACAAATAGTTAGGAACTAATTTAACTGAACATAACTCAGTAAACTGAGTGATCTAATTTACAACTCAAATTAAACTCATACTAGACCCCTAAAATTTAGGGAGAACATATACATGAATTCAAAAAGACTTCCAACTCGAAATTCCTAAGCTAATTAAGTTAATTAAACTTAATTAACTATTTACAAGTTGCTATGAGAATAGAATTCAATTTTAATTCATAGTTTAAATCAAGGACAAATTTAAACTGGAATTTCTTGTTTCCATTTCTCAACATTAGTTTAGGGTCTAGTGATCTAGGTTTGGATTGCGATAAAGCCTGAGAGATTGGTCTCGATTTAGGGCCTAGTGATCTGGGATTGGATTACGGTAAAGCCTGAGAGACAAGGAGACTGAAAATTTCTCAAGGATAGTGATGGATTCCGGATGGCATTGCAAGTTCGGTTTGGTTGCGATCGAAGCACTGGTTTTGGTGTCATCACGATTGATGAGGGTGGAGGTGGTTTAACCTCTGGATTCCCTTGGTTTTTTTGGACTAATTTTTCTATGAGATCCCACATTCATGCTTGGAATATGGCATGAGGGTGACTGGTTGAAAGAAAGATTTGGTTCAATCATGTCTACGGTCGAGTGGTACGTGGAAGTCTCAAATATGGTCGTATTTGCCTATGATTAATAAAAGATAAGTTCTCTTACTTTTGCACTTGTTTATATGTGGATTTAATGGCTATCATATCTCTGATATTTATATGGTTTTATGTTGGTTATAAGCATGGTTAAATGACTGGTTCATGTCATGGTTATTTCATGTATTTACTTGTAATTATTAAATGGATGGATGCAAGACCTAATTGATGATATAATAGTTCAATGGAGAAGGAGGTGATCCTTTTGGTTATGTTTCATAATTTCTTTCAGTCATTTATGCTATGTCTTGTATCCTAGACCTATAGGTTGCATTGATGCCAAGTGTTTGACAAAATGTCAGTCCCGATTGGGGATGCTTAGGTCTAGTCCTAACGTTGAATTTTGAATTGTTTATATTGTCATCATGTCTTTTATGGATTCTGGAGGTTGTAACAAGTTCTAGGTAGAGGCTGAGATTCTGGGCTTGAAAAGTCGCTCAAATCTCGAGGACGTTGGCACAGGTCTACTGGAAAAAGTCCAAGGACACTGGCACACATGCCTGTGAGAGCGAATTTGGCTTCTGGTCGCTATCTTGCCTATAACATGAGAGCAACCAGGAGTTAAAAGGCTTAAATCATCAGTAGGACTTAGGGACAAGATGTCTGAGTGGCTGACATGTCTCCTCAGGGTGTTGTCGCTGATGTGGATGGGTTTGTTTGATATGTTTCGTCGGTTCCATTTCCTTAAGGTCGGCAAGGAAGTTGAATCCCTTATAATATTCTCTCTTGTCGCATGTTTACCCCGGTTGTCCAGTTGCCTAGGTGGACCTGGGAGGAGGGGGTGTTACAAATAATATATTATGTATTAGATTTTTATATAGTAGTTTAATTATATATTATAATTTTATCGTATATCACATATAAAATAAAATAAGAATTATAAATATTAATTCAAATATCTTTACTTTTCACTTCATAAATACAAATTCAACTTGTTCCCTCATAAATTAAATGTAGTATGTTTATTATTTGTATTTTGAATTGAAATGATATCAATATTTTATTTTCTATATATTTAATAGTAAAGTATGTTATAATTACTTTTAATGTTATTTTAGTTTATGGGTTGTATTTATGATATATTCAAAAGTGATTTATGAGTATTTTTCTTAAAGTATTACCATAGTTAATTATCCATTACAAATGAATATGATGTTATGTTCTAAAATGTGATTGATTTTTGTAAAGTTTATTTTCATGGTACATTTTTTAAGGCTCATTTTAGACTTCAAAATTCCCCTAATGCATGGCACCACCCCATGATTACACATAGATAGAGGAGCCATGTGATAGTTACATAATAATTCTAACATAACATCATGGGCGAAAATATTAAAAAAAAACCATATCTCAATGATCTAAACTCTTATTTTAATTAAGCTTATATAGTTATATTTAGACACATTCTGCATTCCATAAATCAAATAAAATCATATTTAAACACATTCTGCATTCCATAAGTCAAATAAAGCCCTATTTAGACACATTCTGCATTTCATAAAATACATGAGACACCATACTCCCTCTTAAAAAATAGGTCATTTGTCCTTTCAAATGGGAATACAATGTCTATGAAATCAAGATTTTAGTCATTTAGGGTTTCGTTATTATTTCATTATTATTATTTTTTCAAGCAGAAATGGAGAATATTTGTATTAAAAATTGGTAAAAAAAAGATAAAAGAATACAGAGAATACAAGCTTGCTATTTAATTGGTGGTATTTTTTAATTTTCTCCTATACATTTTAAACTTTTGTCATGTTGGTCTTACATAGATACTAAGAGAATAAGCAGAAAGCCTATAAAAAACACTGAAAATACATGTGGATTTATAAAACACTTTAGAGATTTATTGCTGTTGTTTTACCTCCAAATGGATGGATGGTTGATCCAATTCCTTTGATTCCTTGAGCTACTGTCAAAAGTCTTCTTCATTAGATTTCTTTTCTGTTTGACCTACAAACCTATAGTCTACTGAATCATGGAGTCTGAAATGTAATCTTCACTTGTGTAGTGAACACAGAGTTTTATATTATAGCAATTGATTTCAATTTATGATTATTTTTACCCATATTCTCCTTGAATACTCATTATCTAGTTGCATTTTCTTAGTTGTTGCATTTCCCAATTATAAAGAATTTCAGAAAAAATAAAATCCAAAGGGATTTCATTGCTTTGTAAGAGCTTTTCATGTATCCAAAAATCCGTATGAATAGCTTTGAGGTTTCCAAGATCCATGTTGTTCCAGGACCACAAATGAAAACTTTCTTTCCTACAAAGATTTGGGAAAACCAGTGTATCCAAAGAAAGATTACAACCACAAAGATGAGTAGTAGTAAGGCTAAAAGGGGTCACTAATTCTATACTACATATGAGGGCATGCATCCAAGACTATTTGTGGAAAGTCTGTATTTAACTATGGGAATGGATCCACAATCTAGTTGAATAATAACCATAAATACATAGCCAGCCAACACTTCAGCAGAGGAGAACACTAAACTGATATACCAACAACCATAAATACCCCGGGTTGCCATATATAGCCAGCCAACACTTCAGCAGAGGAGAACACTAAACTGATATACCAACAACCATAAACACCCCGGGTTGCCATATATAGCCAGCCAACACTTCAGCAGAGGAGAACACTAAACTGATATACCAACTGCACAAAATTACCAATATGAAAAACCCAGGTAGGCTAGAGTCAAACTATTTACCTTGTCAATGCTTTTATTTCCAATGACTACCACTTTTCTTATTTCCCAGTTAATGGTAATGGAAAGATGGTGCAACAGAACATAGGCTTCTCACAGATACCTCAGGGAGCTAGACAGCTTGCGAGTGCCATTTTTAAAAAGATAAAGACTCATGAAAATTGAGATTTGAACACGAATGCATAAAATGTTTTAGTATTGTTTAAGCGTCGCCTGAGAGATTCGAACTCTCGCGGGGAAACCCCATGTACTTAGCAGGCACACGCCTTAACCACTCGGCCAAAGCGACACATGTGATGCCCTTTATATAATATTACACAGGAATCGAATAAAATTGAAATTCTGGAGATACGATATGTTTGTTTGCTGTATGCTGCTATGGAAATGGTGAAGAATTAGTTGCATGGACTCAATCACCCGTTTGAAGATACTATAAGAGCAGTAGAGTCGCGAGGATCAAACTCGGTCCCTCTCACATCCTTCCTAGTCTTTTTCAAATTAAATTTATATATTGATGTATTATTATACACTTTTCTATCCCTTTATTAGTGCCTGCTATGGTATATAAATATATTTGTAGTTAAACTGCTTGGACCTTTGTTTCTGAAACCAAAAATATGGTCCAATGAAACTTTTTTATTAAATTTATCTTTTTAAATCTTAAAATATTTAAGAAATTTTTTTATTGATTACAAAAATTAATTACACTAATTATTAATTAATTGTGGTTATATGTGACATTTGTTTAAAATAATTAAAAAAATGAAATAAAATTTCAAAAATAACACATAATCTGTACATTGATTGATTTCACACCGTGCAGTTATCAAATCATCAATTTGGGCATGATAATTTTCTTATAAAATTTAGTAATGACTAAATGGCAAGATGTTGTTATTGGATGAGTAGGCTCTACTTCCAACCAACTCGGATGATTTTATAAAATTTAGTAATGACTAAATGGCAAGATGTTGTTATTGAACGAATACGGTCTACTTCCAACTTACTCGTTGATGTGCAAATGCAGGTTACCAGTGCCAATTTCAAGGAACGTACTAACGATTTCCAAATGTAGGTTACTAGTGACAATTTTACAAGAAATGTATTAATGATTTGGTTATTATAGGTGAAACAAGTAGTTTTAAAATGTGATTTTTTTTTGGAAGTTTTCTGGTTTATCTTTTAATTTAATTTGTCTAAAATTTGGTAGAGATTTATTGAAATGACAAGTTTGACAAGTGAACTCTTCACAATGGAAGTGCTTCAAGGGTTTTTGAGGGCGTTGAATCCATTTATGCCATAAAAAATCCAGTTTAAACAACACAAATCAAGATGGGATTTTTAAGGGCACTGAATCCATTTATATTGTCAAAAATCCAGTTTAAACAGCACATTTCAAGATTTTGCTATAAATTTTTTCGCCACCAAAAATCTACCAAAAAATTGCACTTAAATACTACAAATAAAATAAAATTAAGAGTGGCAAATTGATGAAATTAAAAAAAAAAAATTGTATTCAGGAAAGCTTTTATTAACATTGATGAGCAAATCTCATTACAAATCTAATAGCAATAATCTTATCGCAATTTGTATATGGAGGACACTTTCTGAGTATTGAGCGGATCTCATTGTTGATTTGCATATGGAGGTACATTGTTAGAGAAGTATATACCAATGCAGATTAAAATATTAAAAATATGTTGTAACTCCTTGTCACATTGATGGACTATACTCTGTACGTAGTGCCTTCATTTTACCATTTTAATATCTGTCACAATCATATCTAGACTCATTTATTCGTTGTCTCCAGCCAGTGTTGTGAAGGTTTCATCTGAATTGCCTGTGTATCGATTAATGTTTTTCTGGAGTCTCAGTTCACATTGTCTGTAGTGATGCATGCTTGCTAGATCTCAGACATTTGTTCTGAATTGGAAATGTATTAGTATTAGCATGTGATGGTTCATTGATTATGGGAGTATAATAGATTCACTTCAAGCCTGGAGAGTGATATGCTGAAGGTCTTTTTTTTGTGTTATTGTAATTACTTTTTCATTTCTCTACCATTAGTACTAAAACTCAACTCATTACAATTCATGACTTTAGAGTGCTAAAACACAAATTTCAGGTGGGAGATGGGGACACCGATCACTACTGCTGGCGAAGGCTAGAGGACATGACGACCTCAAGGCAGGCATATAAGCTCGATGCTGCTAATCCTGCATATGCCCATTTACTTCTACAGCATGCAATCAGGTATAAACTAACATTTAATAAAAATTTTGATGAATATAGTGCTGGGAGAGTATTAAAACTCTCTGGGTTCGCAATTGTCTTGTTGCAGTCAGTTCCTCACATGCACTAATCTGCCAACTCCCCTAATTTAAGTCCTGCTACAGTTAGTCCTTTACATACAAACAACCGGTTGAATTCCAACTTGTCTTGTTCCATCCACAGTTATTTGCATTTGCTGATAAATACAGAGGCAAATATGACAAGAGCATCAGTATTATTGGGAAGTACTACTTGTTAGTGAACGGCTAGGGGGTGATTGGAACTTCAAAGAATCTACTCTAGAGATACATTTGTTTTGATTTTTTATTTTTTTTTTATAGCTAAAGTGTAATTGCGGTTGTGGCTAGTTTCACCTACAGAATTAGTTGCTGTGGGCTGCCTCCCGGATGTATCAGGCCACGGGAAACGAGTACTATCTCAAATATATTGTGTTGTTAATGCCCAATCTTCTACACTGGAAAAATATCAGCCCAACGCCGAGTTCTTTCTCTGTGCTTGTCTCCAGAAGACACCCTTCTGCTAGAGTTCAGTCATGCGTGGGAGATGTTAAACACAACACGAAAATTTCCCATACTAATGAGTGCTATGGTATATTTATTTGAACGTTGATTTCATTAAGCCTGTTCGTAATCAATTTAGGGAGTTTTCGAAGACAAAGTTTGCCTGTTACTGTAAGGCTTGTTCAAACCAAAATTACTAGATAAGAACCCAAGCATGGAGCGACATTACTCGCAATGTAATGCAAGTAGTGTCATTCTAAATAATGCGAACGATTTGCTAATGTCAAAATCTCTGTTGAGTAATTCACTATAGCAACATGAATGCCCTATCATTGGGTAGGAAAATTTTAGTGCAATTGACTGTATGCATTATGAGTCTATTTGTAAGCCATTCCCAATTGGGCAAAGAGGGTGGGATAAAGAAGATTGGTCCAGCTTTATTGAAAATGAGTGACATCATTTTTCCCTTTCCCCTATTCTGCAAAGTGGAGTCCTCCATTTCATTTTAGCACCAAGCGCATTCAAATTTCTGATTAGTCTAGTCAATGGCAATATCAATTCTCAAGTTCTTCAAGAATTCGAATATCCAACTGATTGATGATGCAGCCATGGTTGATGCACCAAAATATCTCCTTGCCAATTGTATGACTAGATTCTATTCCAGCTCCTATCAATACAAGAATGGATTTTCCAGGATCAAAACTCCTCAAGGTCGTCTTATTCAGTTTGAATTGCAATAAGAATACTTGTTGCCTGAGTAAAATCTAAGCTTTTTCTTTCTTTGTTTACATTTTTGTTAGCCACCACATAAACCGAGGCTACTCTGTTTTCTCTTGTTCTATGACACCTGGTCTGTCAAATATTGCCCAAAGATTGATTGTGTTGGTTTAGTACTGCACAAAGATTGGTGATATTTGCTCCATTGGAATCCTATTTTGCCATAATTTATTAGGGAATCGTGGTCATTTTGTTGTTGAACAGAAGAATGTATTTTCAAGGACCAAAAGCTGGTCTTTCAAGGTCTTCATATGCAATTTCAATTAGAAGAGGAAGGCTTGCTGCCTGACTAAAATCTAATTGCTTTTGGGTTCTTTACTGCTACTGAATGTGACATTGCATAGACCAAGACTCCTGATTTCTTCTTGTTCTTTTACGTCTGTTACGTCTAACCTTGCACAAAGATTGGACATATTGGTTCCATGTGAAGGCCTATTTTGCTATGTTTTTATGGTCTGAAAAACACCCTTTGTGCAAGTTCGACATGTGCCGACTTTAGTGTGTCCTATGTCACATGGGCCTGTGCAAGTTCTGAGGCATTGTAGTTACTTGAGGTTACTAAACAAGAAAGAAAATGAAATTGAATACAACCACACAAGTAAAAACTCAGGATTTACGTGGTAAAACTTTGACAGGGTGTCAAGGAAACATCCACGGGGCAAGGGATTGGAATTTCTATTCAATCAATAAATGATTCCCCTTACAATAGTTCGGGCATTCGTCAGTTTTATATATGAGCCTCCTCAGTTACATAACTGATGATTCGGTATGAAACTAACTTGTCAATAACTAATACAATTTACCCAAATTTACATTAATTAGTTGTCAATTATCAACAAATTCCACCTTGCAACAATTTTCCTAATCCCTTGCCCATGCCCATTCATCATCTCTTCTGCAAGCCAAGAGAAGCTAAACACCATTGCAGCTTCTCTACTGTAATTGGCTTTGTGAATATGTATACACAATTCTCCCGTGTATGGACCTTTTGAAGAGCTACTTTTCTGCCATCGATCACATGTCTTAGAAAATGATACCTTACATCAATGTGCTTGGTTCTGCTATGATAAGCAGAATTTGTAGCCAAGTGAATATCACTCTGACTGTCACAAAGTACATTCACTTTCTCCTACGTCCTTCCAATCTCATCAAGTAGACTCTTTCACCAGATTGCTTCTTCACTGGCATTTGAAGCAGCGATATATTCTGCTTCGGTAGTGGACAACACAACTATTTCTTGAACGAGTCAAACTTATTGTACCATTGTCTAGGGGACTGCCTCAGACCATACAATGATTTCCTGAGCTTGCAAACTAATCTTCTACTGCGACCTTGTACAAAACCTTCTGGTTGTTCCATATATAACTCTTCATTCAAATCACCATGTAGAAAAGCTGTTTTAACATCTAACTGTTCTAACTCAAGGTTAAGTAATGCAGTTAGTGCCAACATAGTACGAATAGAAACAAGTTTTACAATTGGTGAAAAAATCTCATGAAATTCGATACCTTCAACCTGAGAATACCCTTTTGCTACCAGTCTCGCCTTATACCTTTCGATACTTCCATCAACTTTCCGTTTCAGTTTGAAGACCCACATCCAACAACACTTCTCCCTTCAGGAAGTTCTACAAGATCCCAAGTATTGTTCTTGGCTAAGGAATCCATTTCTTCTTCCATAGTTGTAATCCATTTTTCGCTATCCGTATCATCTACTACTTCCTGATAACAAGAAGGTTCCCCATCTTCAATAATCAAAGCAAAAGATGAAGCAGAATCTTCATACATTTTGGGAGTTTTTCTTTCCCTTGTAGACCTCCTTAGAGTGACTGGTTGCTGAACTGGTTCAGAAACTTCAGCAGTTTCCTTTGTATCTTCAATACCTTTTTCTCCAGAACTCTCTTCTTCCTTTTGACTATCACCGAAAGGTCTAGCCTCCAACTGAATTTGTTGATTTGGCGATACATGTTCCTGTTCAATTCTTTCAACATTTGATTTTAAAAGAGAAGATTCATCAAATGTTACATCTCTACTAATGACTATCTTCCGCAATGTAGGATCCCACAACCTGTATCCTTTCACCGCATAGTCATACCCAACAAAGACATAACATTTCGATTTTGGATCTAATTTTGAATGCTGATTTTTAGGAATAAGAGCATAAGCATCACAACCAAATATCCTTAAATGTGAATAATCACAAGACTGACCTGACCAAACTTCTTCAGGAATTTTACAATTAATTGCTACTGAAGGTGATCTGTTAACTAAATAACAAGCAGTGGATACTACTTTTGCCCACAACTCCTTTTGCAAGTTAGCATTGCTGATCATGCTTCTAGCTCTTTCCATAAGAGTCTGATTCATACGTTCAACAACACCATTTTGCTGAGGAGTATAAACAACAGTTTTGTGTCTAACAATTCCTTCATCCTTACAGTATTGTTCAAATTCTATTGAGGTAAATTTACCACCATTGTCAGTGCTTAAACATTTAATTGATTTGCCTGTTCTTTTCTCTACCATTGCTTTAAACTGTTTAAAGATATTGAATACATTAGCTTTCTTTTTCAACATAGAGATCCAAACTTTACGAGAGAAATCATCAATAAACGTTAAAAAATATAGAGCACCTCCATATGATACAACAGGAGATGGTCCCCACAGATTAGAATGAATATAGTCTAAAATATCTTTACTATTATGATTTCCAGTTTTAAATATTTGTTTACACTATTTTCCATACACACAATGTTTACAGAAATCCAACTTCAAAGATTTCAGATCAGGAAGTGATTTACGTTTCATTAGTATTTGAAGACCTTTCTCGCTCATGTGACCCAATCGCTGATGCCATAGGCAAGTACCTTCTTCTTCTTTTTCTGACACAATCGCTGCTTCACTGACTTGAGTATTTCCTTTGAGTCTGTAAAGATTTCTGACCTTTTCTGCTTTCATAACAACTACGGCGCCTTTAGAGACTTTCAACACTCCATTCTGACTTGTAAACTTATAACCATCCGAATCCAAAACTCCCAAAGAAATCAAATTTTTCTTCAATTCAGGTACGTGTCTAACACTAGTTAATGTTCTAACTGTGTTATCACACATTTTAATCCTGATTTCCCATCCTAATAGTCTGACATGATACATTATTACCCATAAACACAGAACTACCATTTACATCTTCATATGAAGTAAACCAATTTCTGTGTGGACACATGTGATGAGAAGCACTAGAGTCTAATAACCAACTTTCAAAACCTTGAGAGACATTACATACAGGTAAAGTTTCATCTATCATACATAATTCTTCAGCAGATAAAACTTTGTTTGTCATACCTAAATCACCCTGATTTTCTTCCTTCTTTGGGTTATCAAACTCTTTTCGTTTCCAACAGTGTTTCTTAAGGTGTCCAATTTTGTTGCAGTGCCAACATTTTGCCTTACACTTCTTTCCCTTTGATTTAGTCTGGAAGACTCCCTTGTTTTTTCTCCTCTTTTCTTTGACCGTCCTCTAGCTATCATGGCTTCTAGTGTTGTTGTTTTAGTACTGAATTTCCTTTGTACTTCTTCAGACAAGAGAGCTCCCACAACTGATTCAAATTTCAAAGAATCAGCAGTGCTCAAACTGATTGAAGTTACGAAGTGGTCCCATGACTCGGGCAGAAAACACAACAAGGTTATAGCTTTGTCTTCTTCCTGAATTTTAACTTCCATATCTGATAATTGGTATATAAGTGTATTAAAAACATTTAAATGCTCTGCAACTTTTGAACCCTCCTTCATTCGAAGACTGTACAATTGTCTTTTCAAATAAATTCTATTAGTTAACGACTTTGTCATATATAGTTTTTCCAGTTTTTCCCATAAGCCTGAAGTTGTACTCTCTTCAACAATGTTGAAGAGAACTTCATCCGCCAGGCATAACTTGATGGTACTGAGAGCTCAGGCATCCAAGTCCTCCCAGTCCGAATCTTTCATGCTAGCAGGTTTCTTATTTGCCCCGTCCAAAGCTTTGTGCAACCCTTGTTGCACCAACAAATCCCTAACTTTCAGTTTCCAGAGAGCAAAGTTGTTCTGGTTGGTGAATTTCTCCACCTCGAACTTTGCATTCATCATCTTGGCCATTTCTTTCCTACAAATCCTTCCTCCTAGGGTTTCCTTTTTTTCAACTAGGGTTCATTTTTGGTTTCCCTTATTTAGAAATCTGAGTAAAACCAAATTTCTCAATCTCCCCCGGATCTTCCACAGCGGATTGACGCAAAACCTTCTTCTTGAATGGCTGCAACGGCAAAGTCTCTATGCAGAAACGATGTTCCCTTCACAACGGCAGCAAGGGCTTGCTCTTTACAATTACAGTGGCAAGGGTTCATAATGTCGCTATGGACAAGGCTAGCAACACGCAGAGAGCAGAGAGCGGCTTCCTTGACTAGCACGCAGTTCGATGGGTCTCTAGGCCAACAACACGAAGAGGGTAGAGAGTAGATTCCTTGACCAACACGCAGTTCAATGGGTCTCTGGGCTAGCAACATGCAGAGGGCAGAGAGCAGCTTCCTTGACTAGCACGCAGAGGAAACCAGCATGCAGCCTTTGATGGGTACTCAATAGCACTCCTAGAGCAGAGAGCTCTGTTCCACATCTCTGGACAAGTCAATGGTACGCAACAGCACTCCTCAACGGCTCCTTCTAGCGGCAAGCTCTTCCAGGAATGACACAGTAGTGGTGCTCTCCTTGACGGCCTTCAAAAATTATAATCTGCAATCACCTCCAAAGATGATCTCACAGGGTTTCATGCAGCTTTTATTTTCTTTCACCAGCATTCATCTCCAACTCAACTCAAACTTGCTCTAATACCAATTGTAGTTACGGGAGGTTACTAATTGTAGTTACTGGAGGTTACTAAACAAGAAAGAAAATGAAATTGAATACAACCACACAAGTAAAAACTAAGGATTCATGTGGTAAAACCTCGACAGGGTGTCAAGGAAACATCCATGGGACAAGGGATTGGAATTTATATTCAATCAATAAATGATTCTCCTTACAATAGTTCGGACATTCGTCAGTTTTATATATGAGCCTCTTCAGTTACATAACTGTTGATTCGGTATGAAACTAACTTGTCAATAACTAATACAATTTACCCAAATTTACATTAATTAGTTGTCAATTACCAACAGGGACTTCTATTAGCACCTTTGTGCACAAGAGATAGGGGTTCTAGTAGTGTTGTCCCCAGCAGTAGATCAGATAACATATTTAGGGATGGAAATGTGTAACCTTGCACATAATGATTGGACTTATTGGTTCCACGTGAAAGCCTATTTTGCTATATTTTTAAGGGAATTATGGTCTGAACAACAACCGTGTGCAAGTTTAGTATGTGCCGACTTAGTGTCTCCTGTGTCACATGGGCCTGTGCAAGTCCCAAAGGACTTCTATTAGCACTTTTGTGCATACTAGACAGGAGTTCTAGTAGTGCTGTCCCCAGTAGTAGAGCAGATAACTTGTTTGGGGATGTAAATGTCCCACATCAGTGTTCCTCAATAAAACCTAAAGCCCTTAAGAGGGAGAGTTGAGCCATTGATGGTTTATACACACATTGAACATCAATCATTTCTCAAAGAGTCTAAAGATGTCATGTTATTACCAAACTAGTTCCATCTATACCTGAAAGTTGGAGAGGCAAAGGCGTATTTAGTGTTAGGCTTTCCACTTTTGAGAGTAAACTTAAGAAGGGTCATAATTATAAGATTTTATCATCATCACCTGTGACTGCTTTACAATATCCTCCACTCTCTTCTTACCAACTATTCTTTCATCCAAACAAAGATTCATATGGAGTTTAGAAGTTTTTCTGCATTATAATGTGCCGTACTCAGTGAATGGTCTTCTATACCGTAACTGTATCTATTTTAGCTGCTCTCTGAAAGCAGAGAGACATAGCAATGGTCACCATTGCAATGTGTGCTTGCAAATGCTTTGATCTAACATGTTTCCTTGGATTTTTCAGTGGTTCAAAGTATGTTTCTGATCCGACCCAATTCCTTGGAATACTCCTTTTTTATCCATATTGAAAGCAAAGTTAAAAAAGTTGTATAACATTTACATACACCTATAATTTATAATTTAATTTTTTCTTCTTTATAATTATAATTATAATTTTTTCTTCTTTATCATCTTGCATGGGTTCATTCAATGGGATTTTCCCATTTGGCAGATGAGATATACTTCTTTATCTGATTACCAATATTTGAGGGATTCGTTGAACCCCCACAATCATTATATAGATTGATTGTTTCATATAGTTCTTTGCTCCTTGTTTAAAACCATCTAACCGCGCACATCCATAATTATTATATTGTAATAATCATTGAATTCAGCATTGCTACTACATTCTCCACCGCATGAAAAGTCAGCAGGGTTTTGTCACTATCTCTTTCTGTATGGATTTTTAGTGATCAAATCTAGATTTATCATCCAACTAATTTTCTTAGAATTTTATTCCATACTGAATGCAAAGTCAAATGGGATGTATAACTTATACATACACCCATAATTTATAATTTAATATTTTTTTGATCTTCTTGTATAGGTTCCTTCTATTGGCATTCTCTGATTTGGAATATCATAAGAAATTGTGCCTCGAGAGCGCTCAAGGATACATAGTCTTGCTCAAGATTGGATCACAATAGGTAACAAACCTCCCCGCCTAACCATTGGGCCACATCCTCAGGACTAAGCATTATATATATATAGTTTCATATATTTTCTTTGTCTTATTTCAAATCATTTAACCGCAACATTGGACCACATCATCGAGACTAAGCGTAATATATATATATATTCTTTCTTTGTTTCAAACCATTTAACCACAAAGCCCCAAGGGATAGCTCAATTGGTCGGGTTCCCATTGCTAAGTACCTTGGCAATTGGGAGGTGACGGGGTCAAATCTCCTCGACACCTATAGGATTAAGCCCAACCAGATAAACTGACGGGTAGATCCCTTTCGGTGGATCTGCCAAAATTCTTTCGAGAAAATTTGCAATATATTACCCACTCACATCACCATACTTATACATGTAATAACATCATAGAATTCAACAAGAATAACTTTTATTGAGGACTTTATTCAAACACATTGCATGCAATCCCAATCCTGCAAAATTTAAAAAGCCAACTTCTACTTGCTATAAAAACCACTTTTTGGTACTAATACTTTCTAGTTCCTTCCTGTACAATCGATTAATCTTTTTGAGTCGAGGTGCGGATGACTGCTTCCTCACTTTGCCCAACACATCGAGGCCAGTTTCAAAAACCCCACGATGAAGTGGTTGGCTTAGACTCTTTGATTCTCTTTCTGCCACAGCTAGAAAATCTAGTTCAGAAGCTCTGATTGTCTTCTTTGTAACAATCCATTCGCAAGCACTGCCGACTTAAACAGTCCGGATACTATAGCATTGAACTTGGTAACAAACTTACTATTTTCAAAAAAAGATAGGGGATAATGAAAGGGAATGATCTCGACGCTGGCAGCACATTCAAAAATGACATCACAACTGGGTTATAGCATAGCTTGAGTGTATAAATCCCTTAGAACTACACTTTGTTAAGCATTTTACAAGTAAATTTTATGTGTGCCAAAGAAGATCACATCCTTTTCTCCGCACATATTCCGCTCTCCACATTTTCGTTTCACACATTCTCTTTTCCCATATGTTCCTCTACCACATGTTTTTTTCTCTACACATCGACAACACTACACACAATTTCTTCGGCACAAGCTTATTAGACATTTTATCATTCATGAATTCGCAGACAAATGATTGATTGGAAGTGGTAAATTTTATGTAGTAGTGAATATTTGTATTAGGGAGATTCATCCAAAAGAAAAAGGTATCAAGAGAATTGAACTTGTGATCTTTTAATAGTAAAGATGCAGACAAATGATTGATTGGAAGTGGTAAATTTTATGTAGTAGTGAATATTTGTATTAGGGAGATCCACCCAAAAGGAAAGGGTATCAAGAGAATTGAACTTGTGATCTTTTAATAGTAAAGATGTTTTAAAGATGGGGGCTTGATCAATTGAGCTAACCCTCAAAGCTTAATTAAATTAATCTCATTATATTATTTTTATCAATTAAATAATTAATATACTTATAAACAAAAGTTTAATATATATATATGTGTGTGTGTGTGTTTTTTCATTTTGGGCCATTGTTATGTTACTATATATTTATTAATGAGAAAAAAATAATACATATCATTAAAAAACTTAGTAATAGTATAAAAAGATCCAAGGATCCATCATTTGTAAAATTGGTTTTATTTTAAGTTCAAATATTTATTAAGTCCTTGAAACAATTTTTATTAATAATTTTGTCACAACATAAAAAGATAAAGTTTAACTTTTCAATCATTTTTCATTTTTTATATGAAGATTTATAGTATAAAGTTTCAACAAAAGAAACAAGGGTATGTAAAAAGAAGGAATTGGATGACTAATATTATTTTAAGTTATTTTATGGATGTTTATGAATAATTTAAAGTCGATCACATTAGAATGAGTTATTTTGATAAATGAGTCACTGCATTGAATAACATTGTTAGAGAATGAAGAGATACAAGTAGATTTATTAGTAATTGGATTAAGGGCACTTTTACCACATTAGTATATTAGATATTGAGAGCTTGTTTAGGATTAACATGGTTTAGTGTATGTTTCATGTGTTTATGTAATGTATTTTTCTATTATAGTTCTCTGAAGATCATAATTTTATTTTGTGCATAATCGATTTAATGGTCCTCATTTTCTTGATATTCACAATAGTTGATCCATAACCATTCACTTTATTATCCTATGATTTATTTTTAAAGATCATAGAGAGTCATTTATTTGTGGCATTGACATGACTCAATACATTGTTAGAGAGTATTATAATGGAGGTTATCTTTCTTTCTTAAGCAACATTGGTACAACTTGTATATTGCTTTGTGGATGTTCCTCTATTTAAGGTTTTTACTACATAGATGTTAGCACCTTGATCTTTGATTTGTGTAAGTTAATTCTCTATGCTGTTCATTCTTATGTTTCTCCATTTATAAAACTCTACATGGTATCAAAGAACTTGTAATGTTAACTCATATTTTGTTCAAAAACCAAGACAGCTTACAAAAACTATGAATACCTTTTGAGTGCATGAGCAAAGTTGTTTTCTATTTTCGTGACTAGGCCTAGTTGTTGTGATGAGTTTTGGATGAACTTCATATATTTTCTTTCAATTCTAGAATTGGAAAAGATCTGATTATTAGTTCTGGAAATGATCCAAATTGGATTATTATATTGTTTTTCATCCAAAAATCAAAGAAATCAACTTACGGGAGTAGTTTTAGTGGTGAGATCCAGTATGGAGAATTTAGGTGAGAAAACTTTTGGGGCCAATTTGAGTCCTTAAATGATTTTTTTTGGGGGGTAAATAGATCTAATTGAAAATATGTATTTCAATATATGAAATCCATATCTGGAAATCCAGAACAATTCAAAAATTGACATAAAACAAATTCTAGATCCTAGATGCTATGTAAGATGGACATGTAGGATTCCATATCAAATAAAGTTAAACCCAACTAGCTTGAAAGTGTTTAGGTGGAATGATAAGTGTATGCTAAGGTGGAATGATGAGATAGCATAATAAGGAAGTCCAAATATTTTGGCAGTTCAAGAATTGTTGGATCCAAATATCTAGAAATCCAAAAAAATATATGAATTAAGCAGACATTTGAATGTTTGAATGCCATGTGGAATGGCTAGGTCCATGCCACATGCCCACCACTTAGGATATACTCTAATGACATGTAGGATGCAAATTAGTCAAGATCGCAGGTGGTGCCAAGTTGACGTATGATCAAGGTAGTTTGAATATATGAGTTGGCAGGTAGTAAAATCTAGATATATAGATATCACAAGGGTTTTAGATATCTAGAATCCATAAATTCAGAAAAATGTAAGAATCACCATAAAGTGAAAATCTGGATCCAAGCATCTAGATTGAGAGTTCCACAACATGGTTCAATATCTAGAAGTTTGGAAAGACATCCATATCTAGATAAATAGAAATGTAACACTCCCTCCCACCCCCTAGGAATAATCTCAACTGAATGGGAGTTGTTACCTTCAATTAACCCAACCTACATTGCCTTGTCATGGAAATGGGATTACAAAATTCCTCCTTCACCAAAGTTAGCATGAATTAACTTCGGCATACACCATCGTGTTCCACTCATCAAGAGATTTTCAAAAGTATGAAATTTATCTCAATTTGACTCTTGGATTAAAAGTTATGCCCATTTGAAGTTCAAGCCCCTTAACCCTTGCCACATCAGCAAGGTATACCACATGGCAACCAAGTTCTTGTATGGGCCTGCCACATCTCTTATGGCCAAGTGGTCCCACTATGTCATTGTGCCATAGCGCCCTCGCGCCACCGCACTTTATCTCTTGGGTGTACTATATCTCAAACCCCTGTGGTGAGACATCAATATTCACGTCAAGTGATAGGGACATTTCGCATCTTGCTCATTCTACCAGTCCACAACTTCACTTCTCTAGCACACATAGTTCCAACCTCTCCGGTGTGACATTAATACTGGCATTAAGTAACGAAGAGAATATTTGTTAAGTGCCTTTTGTCTATCCTGTGGGTTCTTTCAATTTCAACACCTACTGCGAAATGACACTATTGGATTCCTCGACGGTCTCATGATATGCAATGATGTTAGGGTGATGTCATTCGATCACATAGCATTTCCATATGGTACCACTTTATGTTAGGTCTTTGGGCCTCAATGGGTCCCAAAACTCCATGAAAAATGCCTTTTTTCACATTTAATGACAGATAGGGTCCTTGTCACACTCTCCTTCTTCAGTGCCAACACCCCCAACTTAGTAGAGATCCTCGTCGCACCTCCGTGGCGCGATGAAAAGACTAATGACGGGTGATGAGAAATTTCATGTACTATGGCTTCTGTCATCCGCACCCTTCTACACTGACCATCCCCTGACATATCTAGTGCAATATGATATAAACATTTCATGGAGATTAGTGGGAATTCTCCCTTACCGCGCTCTGTTAATTCAATGTCATAATATTTTATGGTGCTCCCTTGAACTTCATTATGACTCACTCGACCAGAATGCAGGCTTACTTGCGAGCTAGTTCTATAAGGACTTCAATGAAATTACGAAACCATTTATGGCACTTATATCATGAACTCCATTATGGGTTTTTCAGCCACCAAGCATGACAAAGTCGCATATAGTCCTTCACAGGTCGTAGAAAGCATTGAATAATAGAGCTCATAACTCGAAGATATGGAGTCTACTTCTACATTATAATATACGACTCATGGATTTACATCCATTATGATAGTTCTGCCGAAGTTATTAAACAATCATTAACAATATTATCCACATGCCTTCAAAAACCTTTTTGCTACAATTGTTTAAGTTATTCACATATGACATAAACCATAAATCACACACAGCCACAATATATTGGCCATACCACAATCAAACAAGAGCATATCAATAACTTGTCATTCAAGAGCATACCAACATCACAAGGGCCTTCAGTTCCTTACATCCATGATAATCATTTACTAACCTTTGCATCATAACGCACAAGAATACTTGTTCCACATAGACAGTGTTGAAATACTCATTTTCACATAATAAAAACAAACATCAATGATATTTCATAAACATACACAAGTTACAAGTACTCATCTTGGTAATTGGATGATTGACAACTAAAAGAAGGACTTCAACTCTCTACCCAACCATAGGAAAATTGTTGGGTTGTGTTATATTCTTTCCACGAATAGCTCCCCTAATTAACCGTGGGGTTAGAGGTGGGGTAGAGGCCCCCCTTCGTTGCGTCGATTGTGTAGCGGGGGGGTCACAGGGGGTTTGAGGGGGCGGTTAGCCCTCCTCTACAGGGTCCAGGGCAGCGCCTCGGGGAAATTTTTTTTGGACCCTATATTAGGTGGGCGGACCTACCTATGGTTTTGTGCATGGTTTTCGCACATGGTTTTTGGTGCGATGGTTTTCAATCCATGGTATTAGATGCTTCGGCATGTATATATATGTATTGTAAGATTGAAAGGAACATAATGAAAAATCAAACTGGTAGTCCCGGTTTTGGGATCCAGGGGAAAATCTCTGTGTATATGTGTTTTATGTGTTATGATCTCTCATTTTTTATTGTTTGTGTTTTAGAATTCGTATGCAAGTAATTTCTGTACGGGGTTAAAACCTACATTTAGTATCAGAGTTGTTTTGGCTTCAAGGGGACGCCTTTGTTGCTGAGGAGTTTCGCTCGGGTCTGTGGTAGACCCTATTTAGTGGGAGATATGTGGGATCGATTCTGGTGGTGAAACAAGATGGCGAGCAATGGAAAGATAGAGATCGAGAAATTTAATGGTCAGAGTTTTGAGTTGTGGAAACTCAAGATGGAGGATCTGTTGGTGGATAAAGATTAGTGGATCGCGATAGATCTGGGTACTAAACCAACGGGAGTGTCCGATGAAGAATGGAAGAAGTTGGATTGGAAGGAAAAAGCAGAATACGATTGTGTGTCTCAGATTCAGTATTGTTGAATGTATCAGGGGAAGCTACGATGAAGGCTTTGTGGGACAAGTTAGGGACTTTGTACCAATCTAAGTCTCTGGTGAATAAACTGTTCTTACGAAAAAAAAGCTGTATAACCTGAGGATGAAAGATGGAGACTCAGTGACAGAGCATCTAAACGAATTTAATACTGTGGTAAGTCAGTTATTATCTATTGATATTAAAATTTCAAAGGAAGATAAGTGCATCAGTTTGTTATGTTCTCTACCAGATTCATGGGATAGTCTAGTTATTGCAATGAGTAGCAATGCAAGTGCCTTGTAGTTTGATGAAATAGTCTCATCCCTATTGACGAAGGAGATGAGACGGAAAAATATGGAGAGCCAGAATGGTGATGCCTTGCTTGTATGACGAAGGTCCGGAATAGAAACAAAAATAAGTCATTGAGTGGGAGATCTAAATCTCCAGGAAAACCTGTAAAGGTGTGCTAGAAATGTGGAAAGGAAGGTGTTAGGTCCCTATAATACTAGTGATTACCCCATTACTATTGTAGTTATATCCCTTATTAATATTTTTGTGCCCCTATTGTCCCCATATTATTATTACTATGCCCCATACAATCCCTCTATTGTTATTTTTGTGCCTTTATATTATTATTATTAGATCGACTGGGTTATATTGTGACTCCTTAGACTCCTATATATAGAAAGGAGGTTTTGTCATTTGAATCATCAAAGAATCATTCATTTGTGTAATGTAAAGGAGGTTGCCCCCTCGAAGAGGCTGAATTCTAAGGCGTTGATCTATCTTTTTGTGAGCTGGTTTCATAACATTTGGTATCAGAGCTTTGGATTCTAGGGTTTCGCTGCTCCAAATAGGTCATCATGGCATTTTCACTATAACTTTTTTTTGCGAAGTTTCAGAAGCAAAAAAAAAAAAAACTCATTTGAGACAAAAGCTCACTAAACCTTGGGTCCGAATTTCAGAGATTTTCGCGCTATATTTGCGGAGATATGATCTGAGGAAGTTGGTCTTTTTGTAGACTCTTGAATTACATTCCAAACAGGTGACCTGGGGAAAATCGTCATAACTTTCTCTCTGAGCATCAGATTCAAGTTTCGTAAGAAGGTACAGAAAGAGGATGGACTGTAGTTTCTTGTATATATTTTTCAGAGCCAAAGGTTGAAACAGGGTCACGTGGCATGTTGTACAAGTTCGCTCTACTGAACTAGTCTATAATCAGGTCATTGTGGGAGATTTGCCATAACTATTCCTTGGAGAATTCAATTTGGATCAGACTGGTGGAATTGGAAAGAGGACACATATGGCTACTGCAGGTCACAATTTCAGAATGGATGATCCAAAATTACAGAGATACATCAGAGGCAATATCAAGCTCCTACAAAGTGAAAAAAAGTGTGTAGATTTTTTAAAAAAATTTCTTAAGCTTGGTTTGAAAAATTATTTTGAAGGAATTCAAAGGGCATAGTAGAGCATTATTATCGGTAACTGAAGCCCCGAGGAAAGAAAATGCAAACACCTAGTAAGAAACCTAAAAGCTCTAGCATGACTCATGAAGAAGAGGAAGAAATGCTACATGATATATCAAAATTACAAAACCAAGTGCAACAAATGTCACTCTCACAAAAGCTAACAGAAGCTAAGATAAATGGCATGGAATCTAAGATAAAGGGCATGGAAGCTAAGATGGACGATTTGAAGTTAGATTTGAAGACAGATTTGAAAACAGACATGGCAGATTTGAAGACAGATTTGACAAATTTTCTACAAAAAATACTTACAAATGGTGAAAGGGTAGTAAAGGAAACTCATGATGCGAACAAAAGAAATTTTAATCATGACTTCATAAACTCTAATGTTGGATCGAAGACCCACCATATTCCAAAAATCGATATGAGTAAGTTTGATGGCAAGGATCCTGCAACATGGATATTACAGATGAAGCAATTTTTCGATCTCAATAATATGCAAAACACATAAAAGGTACATATTGCAACTTTATATTTGGAACCAAATCAATTTGTATGGTATCAATGGCTTTTCTCTTGTAAACAAATTATCACTTGGGCAATTTTTACAGAAGAATTGACAGCGCATTATGAGGATACAAAAAGCAACACTTTTTTTAGCCAATTGTTAAGTCTCAAACAAAAGGGTTTAATAATGGAGCACATTGAAGAGTTCCAAAAATTGAACATAAGGGTAAAAAATATTCCAGAGGAGCATAGGATTGATGTGTTCATAGGGACTTTAAAGGATAATATCCAACATGATGTTCGCCTTTGGGAACCTGATTCATTAGAGAAGGCATTCAAGTTAGCAAGAAAAATGGAAAGCAAAATTATGGCAACCAGGAAGCATACAACTCACAACTATAAAGATGGAAGTGTTGTGGCCCCTAGTCTTCCACAACCTATAAGGTTGACACCACAACAATTGGAAGAAAAAAGAGCAAAAGGGCTTTGTTACAGTTGTGATAGCAGATACACTAAAGGTTATAAGTGTGCTGAGAAGAAATTATTCTACATAGATTGTGAAGAGGAAGAAGAAAAGGAGCAAGAGAGGTCAAAAGAAGAGGATATACTCCAGGAACAAAGCCTAGATAAAGAAGAAATGAATCCGACCATATCTTGTAATGCATTGGCGGGAATTACCACTCCTCAAACCATCAAGATAGAAGGACAAATCAAGAAGAAAAAGGTAATAGTGTTGATTGATTCAGGAAGTACCCACAATTTTATTCATTGTAAGGTAGCAAAAGAATTGAATTGCTTCTTATATCCAGCACCAGAGTGTCAAGTGATGGTTGCAAATGGAGGAATAATAAATTGCTCTGGAAAGTGCCATAATATCAAGCTATCCATGGGAGAATATGTATTGACTAGCTCAATGTTTTCCATTCCAATGGGAGGTGCTGATGTTGTACTAGGAGTCCAATGGCTACAATCCTTGGGTACAATGGCTTTTAATTTTCAAGAACTTTTCATGAAATTTTCTGTGGAAGGAAAGGAAGTTGAATTAAGGGGTATTGCAGAGAAACCGGGAAATATAATCAGCTCTAACGGTATGACAAAGCTTCTAAAAAAGGAACAAAGAGGTGTAATTGCACAATTATGTTTGCTAGATGTTTCCACATCGAAATCATCTATTTCTCCAGATCTCCAAAAAGTCTTGGACAATCATTCCAAGGTATTTAAGACTCCCAAAGGTCTCCCACCTATTCGTGATCATGATCATGATATTCATCTGATTCCATGAAGTTTTCCTCCAAACATCAGGCCGTACAAATATCCTTATGCCCAAAAGAGTGAAATTGAACGTATGGTTGCAGAAATGCTAGAAGCTGGTATAATACAACCTAGTCAAAGTTCTTTCTCTGCTCCAGTAGTATTGGTGCACAAGAAGGATGGATCATGGCGCATGTGTCCGGATTATAGGGAGCTCAACAAGCTCACTATTAAAGATAAGTTTCCCATTCCTGTCATTGATGAATTACTGGATGAATTGCATGGATCAATTTACTTCACCAAGTTTGATCTTCGTTCAGGATATCATCAAATCAGAATGAAGACTAAAGACATTCCAAAAATAGCATTTAGAACTCATGAGGATCATTGTGAATTTTTGGTCATGCCTTTTGGCCTTACCAATGCACCTTCTACATTGCAAGGTTTGATGAATTCCATTTTCAAACCCTTCCTTAGAAAATTTGTGTTAGTATTTTTTGATGATATACTAATCTATAGCAAGTCTTGGAAGGATCATGTTGAACATGTTGACAGGGTGCTACAACTATTGGACGAGAAACAATTATATGCAAAAAGATCCAAATGTTTCTTTGGAGTACAAGAGGTGGAATATCTGGGTCATATTGTATCTCATGAAGGAGTTAAGGTAGACCCTAGCAAAATTAAAACCATTAAGAAATGGAAAATCCCCACATCCATAAAGCATTTGCGAGAATTTCTCGGGTTGACAGGGTATTATCGCAAGTTTGTTAAAAATTATGGGATAATAGCAGCACCTCTAACAACATTATTGAAGAAAGATGCATTTTCATGGACTCCAGAAGCAACAAAGGCCTTCGAACATCTTAAAGAGGCAATGTGCCAAGCACCGATCTTAGCTACACCGGACTTCACAAAAACCTTTATTGTGGAATGTGATGCTTCAGGAAATGGAATTGGTGTTGTTTTAATGCAAGATGAAAGACCCATTGCATTTGAAAGTCGTCCAATCAAAGGAAAGTTTTTACACAAAGCCATTTACAAGAAGGAAATGTTGGCAATACTACATGCACTTAAGAAATGGCGACCCTACCTAATGGGAAGACACTTCAAGGTAAAAACAGATCATGATAGCCTTAAATACTTTTTAGAACAAAGATTATCCTCTGAAGAGCAACAAAAGTGGGTCACAAAGATGTTGGGTTATGACTTTGAAATCATCTACAAAAAAGGGAAGCAAAATGTGGTGGCAAATGCACTCTCAAGAAAGGATAAGGATGTGGAAGCATTGTTGTGCGCCATTTCTATTATCTAACCAGATTGGATAAATGAAGCAAGAGAGGAATGGAAGAACGATGAAGAAGTGTGGACATTTATTCAAAAGTTACAACAAGATTCCAGTACATCTAATACATTTAGCTAGCAAAATGATTCATTATGGTACAAAGATCACTTATACCTCTGTAAGAATTCCCAACTCAAACAAAAGATTCTTATGGAATTGCACACTTCTCCCTTAGGAGGGCACTCAGGATTTTTAAAAACTTACCACAGGGTTAAGAAGGAATTTTTTTGGGATGGCCTTAAATCTGATATTCAAAAGTTTGTAGCAAAATGTTTGGTTTGCCAACAAAATAAAGTTGAAACAATTAAGACCCCGGGTCTATTACAACCTTTATCCATTCCAAGCTAATGTTGGGAGAAGGTTTCAATGGATTTTATCATAGGTTTACCCATGTCTGAGCAAAAGAGTGTCATCATGGTGGTAGTTGACAGACTTACCAAGTATGCACACTTTTGTGCATTGTCACATCCATTTAAAGCCAATACAGTTTCTACTACATTTATGGAAACAATTCAAAAGCTACATGGAAACCCAAAGATTATTGTAAGTGATAGAGATCCCATTTTCACTAGAAATTTTTGGACAGAATTATTTTCTTCTCTCGGTACTCAGTTAGCTCATAGCTCATCTTATCATACTCAATCTGATGGGAAAACTGAGATAGTAAACAAATGTTTGGAAGGATATCTTCGTTGCTTTGTATCTGATAAACAAACACAATGGGTCAAATGGTTGCCTCTCGCTGAATGGTGGTATAACACTTCCTTCCATACAGCAATAAAAATGACCCCATTTATGGCACTTTATGGATATCAGACACCATCCATCACATCATATTTAAGAGAAAATTCTAAGGTTCAAGCAGTGGAACATCACATCGAGCATCAACAACAAGTCCTCCAACTCTTAAAGGATAACCTCGTGTTGGTGCAGAATAGAATGAAACAACAGGCAGATCAACATCGCAGCAAAAGAAGTTTTGATGTAGGTGATTGGATATTCCTACAGCTACAACCATATAAACAAATGTCCCTCAAGCAAGCTAAGAAGGATAATAAATTATCACCAAAGTATTACGGTCCGTACAAGGTGTTGCAAAAGATTGGTACTATGGCATACAAATTGGAGCTTCATGCAGCTTCTTGAGTGCACCCATTTTTCCATGTTTCATGTTTAAAGAAGGTTATAGGCAACAAGCTCCTAGTTCAAACAACATTGCCAGAACTTGATGAGGAAGGAAAAACTATATGGGAACCGGAAGCAGTCACAGAAACAAGAACTCCATAGCTACAAAATCGATCAATTTCGAAGTATCTCATCAAGTGGAAGAACTTATCCGCTAAAGATTCCACATGGGAGGATGAGAATTTTATACAGAAGCATCCAGAACTACTCAAGCATTGAGGACAACACTTTTTTGATGGAGAGGGGCATGTTAGGTCCTTATAATACTAGTGATTACCCCATTACTATTGTAGTTATATCCCTTATTAATATAGTTGTGCCCCTATTGTCCCCATATTGTTATTACTGTGCCCCATAGAATCCCTCTATTGTTATTTTTGTGCCGTTATATTATTATTATTAGGTCGGCTGGGTTATATTGTGACTCCTTAGACTCCTATATATAGAAAGGAGGTTTTGTCATTTGAATCATCAAAGAATCATTCATTTGTGTAATGTAAAGGAGGTTGCCCCCTTGAAGAGGCTAAATTCTAAGGCGTTGATCTATTTTTTTTATCTTTTTGTGAGCTGGTTTCATAACAGAAGGGCACTACAAAAGAAATTGTAAATCTAAAGCTCTTGACAAAGGAAAGGGATCTGATGATGCTCCTTCTGTAGACGCGAAAACCACCTCAGATGAAGGTGGAGATGTGTACTTGGCTTCTTCAAGTACAAAAGTAGATCATGAGGCATGGTTGATTGACTCAGGTGCATCCTTTCACTTCACTCCCCATAGAGAGTAGTTCTGCAAGTATGATAAATATGATGGTGGTGACGTCTTCTTGGGGGATGACAGGAAGGCTAAAATCATTAGTCGCGGAAAAGTTAAGTTGAATTTGCAAGGTGGAAGGATTAGAACACTTCCGGGTGTTCTGCATATTCCTGCATTGGCCAGAAATTTGATTTCTGTAAGCAAGTTGGATGATGCGGGTGTAAAAATAGTGTTCAAGAAGGATACCTGCAAGATGGTTAGGGGAGCATTGGTATTGATGCGGGGAGTTCGGATTGGAACTCTGTACAAGCTGCAAGGTAGCACTTTTGTTGATGGGTGCAACAGTTATGTGGTTCCTAAAAGTGGAGTAGAAAATCTAGTGGTCTCTGGAGAAAAGACCATGCTATGGCATCAAAGGCTTGGACATATTAGAGAGAAGGGCCTTCGCATACTTCATGGTAAATGTATGGTAGAAGGTATGACTAATATCTCTCTGGATTTTGATTTCTATGAAAATTGTGTATATGGCAAGCAGAATCGGGTGAGTTTCCCCTCTGGTGGGAAGAGGGCGAAACATATATTAGAGCTTGTGCACAGTGATGTGTTTAGACCTGTGAAGGTTCCATCACTGGGTAAGTCTGTGTACTATGTATCATTTATAAATGACTTCTCAAGGAATACATGGATATATTTCCTCAAGAAGAAATCTGAAGTCTTTGATAGGTTTAAAGAATTTAAGGCTCTAGTGGAAAACCAGACAGAGAAGAAGATAAATGTGTTGAGGACAAAAAACGGTGGAGAGTTTTGCAAGAAGGAATTTGAAGAATTCTGTAAGAAGTGTGGTATATCACGGTAGAAGACTACTCCATACACACCTGAGCAAAAGGGAGTTGCAAAAAGAATTAACAAGATGTTGATGGAAAGGGCAAGAAACATGCTCAGTGGCACTGAGTTAGGACAGGAATTTTGAGCAGAGGCAGTGGAGACATCATGTTACCTGGTCAACAGATCACCTTCATTAGCATTGGAGGATAAGACTCCACTAGAGGTATGGACTGGTAAGAAACCCTCTCTTTCACATCTGAGGGTATTTGGATGTGATGCATATGTACATATTCCAAAGGAGAAAAGAACAAAGTTGGATAGTAAATCTGAAAAGTGCATCTTTATTAGGTATAAGGATGGTTTAAAGGGTTATAAGCTTTGGAACCCAGTAACAAGGAAGGTTGTGTACATCCGAGATGTGGTGTTTAGAGAGGTGAAAGATGTTATTAAACATGAAGTCCCTTCAAAGGAACCTGAGAAGATAGAGTTTGAGCTAAAGGAGGAAGAATCATACTCTACAGCAGAAGAGGAATCAGAAGATGAAGAGGCACAAACTTCGGTTGTGAGAAGATTAGTTCGAGAAAGAAGGCAACCAGAAAGGTATAGTCCATTTACTTTCTGTTCAAATTTTGCTTTATCTATTACTGATGATGATCCCATAACTGTGAAGGAAGCAGTAGATTCAGAGGATGGAAAACTCTGGAAAGAGGCCATGGTTGATGAAATGGCATCTTTGCACAAAAATGAGGCTTGGGATCTGGTGGAGTTGTCAGCTGGAAGGAAACCCATTGGCAGCAAATGGGTGTTCAAGAAGAAGACAAATGCATAAGGAAAGGTGGAGAAATACAAATCTCGGTTGGTAGAAAAAGGTTATTCCCAGGTGTCAGGAATTAATTTTGGTGATATTTTTTCTCTTGTTGCCAAGGTAGCTTCTATTAGATTACTTTTATCTGTTACTGTTGCTTTTGATTTTGAGGTAGAACAGATGGATGTGAAGACAACATTTCTTCACGGGGATTTGGAAGAGGAGATCTACATGAAGCAACCTGAAGGCTTTGCGGTGAAGGGTAAGAAAGAACTGGTATGCAAGTTAAAAAAGTCTTTGTATGGGTTAAAATAGTCACCAAGGATGTGGTATCAAAAATTTGATACATTTATACGGGGACTTGGCTTCACCAGAGGCAAAGCATATCACTGTGTGTATTTTAAATTAATTGGTGACTGTGTTATTTATCTGGTCTTGTATGTGGATGATATGTTGTTGGTTGGAAATGACAAAGAAATTATCCAGGATTTGAAGACCCAATTGTCCTCCAAATTTGACATGAAATATCTTGGTGCTGAAAACTATATTTTGGGCATGGAAATTAAAAGAGATCGGGCAAAGAGGAATCTCTGGTTAAACCAAAGGAAGTATGTCGAGATGATACTGTAGAGGTTTAATAAGCAGGATAGTAAACCGGTGAAGGTTCCTATTCCTGTAGGTGTAAAGCTATTTGTTGAACAGCGTACCAAGACACAAGAAGAGGAAGAGGACATGTCCCATGTTCCATATGCTAGTGCAGTCAGTAGTCTGACGTATGCGATGATCTATACTAGACCAGGTATTGCACATGCAGTGGGAGTATTGAGCAGGTTTATGTCAAAACTAAGGAAGAAGCATTGAACAACAATGAAACGGGTTTTCAGGTATTTCCGTGGCACTAGTGATTATGGTTTGTGCCACCAAGGAAGACCAGGATTGGACAGAGTTTTGGATATTCATGGCTTTGTTGATGCAGGATGGGCTGGAGATATGGATCAGAGAAGATCTACAAGTGGGTATGTGTTTATCCTATTTGGAGGTGCAGTCAGTTGGATGAGTAAGAAACAATTTGGAGTGGCACTATCAACTACAAAGGCAGAATACATGGTAACCACTCATGCAAGCAAGGAAGCAGTTTGGTTGTAAATATTGTGTTCAAGTATGGGGTTAGTACAAGGAGCTATAAGGATAGACTGTGACAGCCAAAGTGAAATTTTCTTGGCAAAGAACCCTGCTTACCATTCAAAGACAAAGCACATTGATGTTCAGTATCACTTTGTGAGGGATATGATAGAAGACAAAAAGGTGTTGCTCGTAAAGGTGGACACTTTGAAGAATACTGCAGATGCATTGACAAAATCTGTGAGCTCTGAGAAGTTCTATTGGTGTAGAGAAACAATGGGCATTGCAGGTTGGATAAATGACTAAGCTCTCTTGTGGAAAGAAAACAACAAGTGGGAGAATGTTGGGTTGTGTTATATTCTTTCCATGACTAGCTCCCCTAGTTAACTGGGGGGTTAGAGGGGGGCCCCCTTCATTGCACCGAATGCACAATAGGGGGGTCACAAGGGGGTTTGAGGGGGGAAGTTAGCCCCCCTTTCCGGGGTCTGGGGTAGCACCCTGGGGAATTTCTTTTGGACCCTATATTAGGTGGGCAAACCTACCTATGGTTTCGTGCATGGTTTTTGCAGGTTTTGGGCACGATGGTTTTTAGTCCATGGTATTGAATGCTTCGGCATGTATATATATGTATTATAACATTGAAAGGAACATAATGAAAAATCAAGCTAGTAGTCCCTGTTTTAGGATCTGGGGGAAATCTTTGTGTATATGTGTTTTATGTGTTATGCTCTTGCATTGTTTATTTTCTATGTTTTAGAATTCGTATGCAGGTAATTTTTGAACGGGGTTAGAACCTACAAAAACTACACTGCAATATTCCTTGTAGCTGACCAGCCACGAGCCATATTCAAAGCCTGAGGAGTAAAGTGCTCAAGGAAATTTCACACCATTCATTCACAATGCATGGGAGTCTAGAGTACATAATGCCTCCACTTGTTGACTGACAGGAATCCATAGCACATAATGTCTCCACCCAAACATTCACTATGGGAATCCAGAGTCCATAATGCATCCACTTGTAGTTCAACAAGAATCTACAACACATAGTGTCTTCACCCAAAAATCACTTACAGGAATCCAGAGCCTAATGTCTCGACCCAATTACATTAAAGGAATCCAGATCCCATAGTGCCTTCACCTAAAATCTGATAGAAACCTAGAGCAGACTATGCCTCCACCTGATAGCTTTCATGAGAATCCATAGTTCACCTTTAGGGTCTCCACCAGTGAAAACCAAGAGAATCCCTAGAGTGACTAGTGTCTCCACTTGCTATGTAGGAGTCTAGAATTCACTACCATCCCACCTTCTCAACCCACAACTTCACCTTCTACAATGTTTCCTAGTTAGATCTCACACCTAAGTATATGCTAAGTCTTGTCAAGATCTTTCATGCACTAATGATGTGTAGTTCTTTTTGTTGTAGTAATGTCTCCAACATGAGTCTTATTTGTGTGATTATTCACTAGCTTGCTCTCCTCATCTTTCCAGTAATGTCAAAATTCTCCCATGCCTCCTCAAAAGAGTTTTCTCTCCCCTTTTCCCCAATTCCTTACCTGATCTTCCTTGGCATGTTGACCAATGTCTATCATCCCTACAAGACTAGCTCATCCTTTTCTCTTAGGTGCTCATACGCCATAGTAAATTCTTGTACCACACCACATGGATGTGGGTGGGGGTTAAATCTTAGCTACCTCCCCAAGACATTCCCAGTAGCTTCTCCTCCCAGAGTTTTGAATCAACCTCCACCCTCTTAGTCCAATGATTAATTATATTTCACATCAAGTTACATGATCAATTCACATAATAATTTTTACATAAAGGGTGACAAAAAGGGTTATTACAAACCCCACTACCTTAGAGGAACACCATCCTCAGTGTTCTATACCTAAACCCACAAAATTTACAACGAGATTTATATACACAACTGCTTAATTTAATTGTAAATTTACATTTACCATCCAACAAACAAAATTGGGTAAGATAACCTCATTTGTTTAACCATCTCCCAAGTGGTTTCATCTGGTCCAAAGTGATTCCATTGCACCTTGACCTGCCTAGTTACTTGATTCCAAAACGCGATTTGCCTCTGGTCCAAAATGCACAACAACTTTGGTTGGAATTTTTTTTTCTTTCGCTCCACCCTCGGTGACTTGACTCAAAGGCCAAGTGATATGAGAGAACCCAACACGAACGTGCTATAGAAATTTGCAAGGCCCAAAAAGTTGCGGAGCTTCGTTAGAGTGGTTAGGGCTGACCAATCCCAAGTGACTTGTATCTTGGTCGGGTCCACATACACACCCCACTCATCAATGATGTACCCCACATATTGAACCTAGTTCATATTAATTTATTTAAATTGGCACACACATTTTGTTGTTACATAGTTTAGAGGACCCGTCGAATATGGAAGAGGTGCTCTTCCCAACTCTGGTTGAAGATCAGGATGTCATCCAAATACACCACCATGAATGAGTTTGTGAAGGGTCACAATATGCCATCCATCAACCTCATGAAGGTTGTGGGGGAATTCATCAACCTAAAAGGCATGACCATCCATTCGAAAAGTCCCTCCTTGGATTTGAAGGTAGTCTTCCACACATCGAAGGGTTCAATTGGTACCTAGTGATGCCAAGACTTCAAGTCAATCTTACTGAAATATTTGGCCCTCTTGAGATGGTCCAGAAGGTCATTAATCCATGGGATTGGATACATATTCCGGAAAGTGATCTTGTTCAACGTCTGATAGTCATTACAGAGTCTCCAGGTCCCATGCTTCTTCTGTACCAACACGATTGGGCTCCCACATGGTGATCAACTAGGCCTAATGTTCCCTTTTTGCAACAACTCTTGAATCTGCCTCTTGATTTCATCGTTCTCCAGAACAAAGCATCGATAGATTGGTCCATTGGGCAGTGGTGCACCTGGGATCAGATCAATGGAGTGCTTGACCTGACAATGTAGAGGTACCGTTGTGGGTGAGGTGAAGATGTCCCTGTACTCCTCAACGACCTTGTCCATCTATTGCTGCCATGTAGAGGAGCCTTATTTGGAGGTCGTGGCCACAATCTTCTTCTTGTCCTAAGGGAGAATCATAAGGAAAATTTTTTTCCCTATCTTGGAAATGATCTCACTGCATTGCTTCACAGTGATCAAAGAGATGGTGGTAGGTGGCGCTACCTCCGGTATCCTGTATAACTTATTGCCCAGAGTAATAATAACAATGTGGGGCCTAGAATCATACACAACATGTCGCTTCCACGAGTATGGTTTTCCTAATAATACATCACAAACTTCAAGAGGAGAAACATCACACAGTACCTCATCTGTGAAGGGCTTGATGTTGTATAGAAGGCGACATTGCTGGCTGACGTAGAGATCTTGCCCTTGGTGAAGCCACCCGATGGTGTATGAATGGGGGTGTGTTGTGGTCGATAGGCCCAACCGCTTCACGACCTCTACTAAAATGAGGTTCGTTTGGATGTAGCTGTCAACAATGAACTGCAGTGGAGAACCCTTCACCCACATCTAGGAGTGAAAGAGGCACTCCACCTCCTCTGGATCTTCGGGCTCATTCCTCTAGATCTTGGTGGTGGCAATGGTCGCACTAGGCTCCACGCCAATAATATGCTTCCCTTTGTCATCCCCCTTTTCGAGTTCTGACTCAGAGTTGGAACACGCATCTGATTTGGAAGCCTTCAACTCGGCCACCAATGGATTCTTGGCCCGACACTCACTTGTGTTGTGAGTGGGGCTCTTATGGAACTCACACCATTTCCCCGTGTCCTTGTTTGTCTTCGTAGTGTTGTTATTTTATTGTGGCTTTAGTGGATTGTCCTAAGTCGCCCCACCTAGGCTTTGTCCTTTGTTTTTTGGCTTGGGGGTGCCTTTCCCTTGCTTCATATTCACAGATCCAAAGTCTATCTTCTTTTATTTAAATTTCTACTCGATCTTGACATTGTATCGATAGGAAGCACCGAGTGAGGAGATGTCTAGGAATTCCATCTCGTCCTGGATGTACTTGCGTAGACATTCACATAACTTGAGTACCAAATTCTTCTCAGAATCCTTGATACCCAACTTCATGCAAAGGGTATGAAATATATTTGTGAGTTTTGGCACATCTTGGTCCCTTCCCTGCTGCAGTGTTGTCCACTTTATGTATTTATCTTCATAGCTCCCAATAAGGTAATACTATTCCTTGATGGCGTCTCGGAAAAAATTCCAAGTGGGTGCGTTTGAGAATAATGAGGGTTCACTCTCGTCCCTCTTCTCACAATAGGTTTCCCGCTTGTCCTTGACATGGGGGGCAACCTTGAGGAGTGCAAAAGTATTTTTTTCCTGGTTGGAAAAGTCATGAACTGGAAAATATCCTTCCAGCAGATTTAACCATTTATGTACGACATCTACATCTATCTAACCTTCAAATATGGGTATGTCAAAGTCAACTTGCACCTTAAAGGGAGTGGCACTCCGAGAGTGTCTTCCAGAAGAAGATGTGTCACCTATGGGTAGATGCTGAATGATCTGGGCAAAGTTGTCCATCATCGTGTTCCTTTGTCACTTGAGGGATTCTTTGAGTAATATTTTGAAAGGATCTCCTTCTCCCTCGCCTTTATTTTCTTCTGCCATGGCAGGCCATCGGGGCTTGTGAGGCTGGTCTTGCAAGGGTTCAACTAGTTTGAGCCCTAACTCCTTATACCCCGACCTCTTTGGGGACATGCAAAGAAAATCAGAGAAAGCGTAGACCACTATGATACCACTGATACAAACTTAAACAGGAACACAACAAAATATAGATATAACCACAAATACAAAGATGCAACATAAATAACACTTCATTTCATTAATATCAAAGAACTAAAATATGCTTTCAAACATAATGAAACTAAACTAGCTTGGGCAATGATAGCTTATCTCTGAGAAGAGATGTGGCGGCTACATTCCTCTTAACTGTGTTACAATGAGGCTCGAAGGCCTATTTATTATTAAGAAACAATGGGAAACCCTAAACATCCAAAAACCTTACCCTAGGAGATGAAGCACCAAAACTATGGGCCCCGTTTGGGTAAATTGGTACATCAACTTCCCAGGGTCGTAACTTTGGCATACAATCTTTGTTTGATGCGCACAATACCTCGTTAGAAAGATCTATCTGAGGAATACAAATTTTGGCTACAAACACGAGTTAAGGACTCATGTTTGTCTATTTTCCAAAAAATACCGTTTAGGGCCTCAAAACGGCTCCGGAAGTTCAGGACCCAAAAAAATGCCAAAATAGTAAATTATGCTACAATTAAGGAAATTGAAAAACTAAAAGAAACAATGGTGGGGGTCCAAGTGGAATAGGTGGGTGTCCACCAACATCCTCTTGGATCAACTTATAAGATGAAACCTATTATGGGTTTGCGACCACCATGCATGACATTGTTTCACACAGTCCTTCATAGGTTGTACACAACATTGAATAACAGAGATCATAATTCTATTACATGGAGAATATTTCTCCATTATAACATATGACTCATGGATTTACACCCATCATGATAGTTCCATGGAAGTGATTGAACAATAATTCATAGTATTATCCACACACATTCAATGACCCTTACACTACATCTATTCAAGTTATTCACACATGACATAAACTGTAAATTGCACACAACCACAATCTACTAGTCCTACCACAATTAAACATGAGCATATAAATAACATTCCATTCAAGAGAAAACCAACATCACAGGGATATGCAGTCCCTTACATCCATGATAATCATTCAATAACCATTGCATCATAACACAGAATAATACATGTTCCTCATAGACAGTGTTGAAATACTCATTACCACAAGATAACAACAAACATCAGTGATATTGCATAAACATACACAAGTTACAAGTAAGCAACTCATCTTGGTAATTGAATGACTAACAACAAGAGGGACTTCAACTCTCTACCCAACCATAAGCCAACTACACTGCAATATTTCTTGCAACTGACCACCCCCAAGCCGGATTCATAGATTGAGTATTAAAGTGCTCAAAAGAAATTCACACTAGTCATTCACAACACATGAGAGTCCAAAGCGCACAATTCCTCCACCTATAGTTCGAAAAGAATCCAACGTACATAGTGTCTCTACCCAAATAGCCACTTCTGGGAATCCAGAGTCCAAAGTGCCTCCACCTATAGCATGACAAGGATCCAAAGCACAAAGTGTCTCCACCCAACAATCACTTATAAGAATCTAGAGTCTAGTGTCTCCACCTAATTACACTACAAGAATCTAGAGCCCATAGTACCTCCATCTACAATATGTCGAGAATATAGAGTCCATCCTCAGGGTTTCCACCTATTAAAACCAAGAGAATTTCCACAGTGACCTATGTCTCCACCTACTATGTAAGAGTGTAGATTCCACTACTACCCCACCTTCTCAACCCACGGCTTCACCTTCTGCAATGTTTCCCAGCTAGCTCTCACACCTAAGCATACACTTATTCTCATTCAGAGCTTTCACATGCTGTTTCTCCATAGTTATTCTTGCAACAACACATACTCCAACATGAGTCTTCTTCATGTGCTTCTTCATTGGCCTCCACTTTCTCTCATCGTCTATCTAATAATTCCCAAATGCTCCCATGCCTCGTTGCTAGAGTGTCCTCCCCCTTTTTCCCCAATGCCTTCCCTAATATTTTTTAGTGTGTTGATCGACATTCATAATCACTGTAGGACTGGATTAAGTGTACCACACCACAAGGATGTGGGTGAGGGTTTATTGTAGTCATTTAAAGCTTGGGTACTCCCCCAAGACATTCCTAGTAGCTTCTCCTCCCAGAGCTCTAGATCCGTGTCCACCCTCTCAGTCCAGTCATTAATTATATTTCACATCGATTTACATGATCATTTCACATAATAATATTTAAAGGAAATGTGACAAAAAGGGTTATCACAAGAAATCTTTAAATTTAAATTAGATGATAGGATGATTAATGAAATATATCCATTAAGGGACAATTTTTTTTACATGCCATGGTTAAATGCACAAATAAAGTATTTAGTTGAGTTTGAATGAAAAATGAGGTTTTCAATATAATTCAAGGTTTCCACCTTAAATCATTCTTAAAATTTGGGATTTCCTAAGACTTGGAAGGCTTAGGCCTATTGTTGAAGGTGGGAAGTTAATTTTTTTTTCTAGATGGCTTGCTTATTATTTTCTTTCCTATCATACATATTATTGTGTGTCGTTGTTTATTGTTAAGTCCGCAATATCATCTTCTATCATTAATTAAGTAGAAGGAAAGAAAGGAAAATATGATGGAGAGGATAAACTACTTTGCTCAGATTTCACCTAACTTACTCAAATTTGAGTATTAATACCATAGGGCAAGGAAACACAATATGATATAATTCCCTTCCTTAAAGCCAATCATTCCACTCTTTATAATGTAGTTATATGGCAATTTAAACAAATACACAATAAGTTATCAAATATGAATTCCCTTTAATATATAAGATAGTAAATAAAACAATGTGCTAAAAACGATTAACAATACAATCAAAGCCATTAAAATGAATCAAGGAAAAAGGCTTAAAAATAAAACCTATTATTTTCACCCCAAAAGGATCAAAATAAAGCATCATAAACAAAAATCATAACGAAGAACATCCAAAATGCATGAGAAAAAACAAGACGAGCAATAACGACCCCCTCAAATATAATTGATAAATAAAAATCTAACCCTTATCCCCTCGATAGTCAAAGAATAAATAATAGTCTCATAGTAGTAGTAGATTAGGAATTAAAAGAACAAAATTGGTAGGGGATCCCTCTTCTATCTTCTTATCTAAACAAACAAAAGGGATGCTTATTGTGGTCACAACATAGCCTTAGTTATTTACCTTCAAAATTTTTTGTTTTAAAGTTCGAGTTCATAATTTCTATCTTATTCAAGTAGTCTTTCTTACTTGAATTAAATTCAATTGTTTTTTAGTTTCCTCTTTCCTTAAAAAAACCCCAAATTTGGTTCAAAGCCTTTGTTTGAAATTTGAACTAGTGTTTCAACTTTAAAACTCTTCTCAAACTTTGTAATCTTGCCTCGAATCATGTTCATCCTAATTTGGTGATAAATCTTGATCTCTAAATGTTTCCCTCTTTTAATTTGTTTTCTTATCCAATTTGGAAATTTCAATCAGGGTCTACTTCCTACAACTTACATGTGGATGAGGCTCGATTTTGAGATCATGCTTGCTCTTCAAATTGAGTCCTCCAACTTTAATTTTTTATCAATTCCTCTTTTATTTCCTTTTAAAGTTGATTAAGCTGTGGAAAAATCTTTTCTAGGCTTAATTTGAAAAATTGGCTTTGATTCTCAAATTGGGACCTCCATTCATCTACTCACCTAGTCCCTTGGCCTAATTTGATAATTGACCTTGATTGCCAAATTGAGATTTCCATACCAAAATGGAGACTATAATTCTGATTGTGGGAAGGTTAATTGATTTGATATCTTTATGCTTTATGCACTAACATACAAGGACCTTACATGACTTCAAAAAGCATTGAGTAACCACGAAAGATACTTGAAAGATTAAAAAAGAAGGAAGTTTGAACTGAGAAAGGGGATCAAAACTCCTAGGTGATATAAAAGGCTAGTTGGACAAGGAAACTAAATATATCCAAGGGAAACAAACCATCAAAGGAATTGAAACTGACAAAGGAATTGAAACCCCATGTGTCCAAAAGAAAAATAAGATAGTTGGATGTGGAAACCTAACGACCAAGGAATTCAAATAGATTTCCATCAATCAATGATAAAATGTTGAATCTCCCTCTTCTTCTCTAAGTGTATAAATAAGATAAACTTGAGAGAGGAAATGGATTTTTTCTTTTACAATTTCATAAACTTAAAAAAAATAATGAATAAGCCATTAATGGCCAAGCTATCCTAGAGACCAACCTCAATTCTAAAGCTTTTAATGGGTAGAACTTATTTTGCTATTTTAATAAGTTTTGGAATGATGTATGCACATGGTTTTATGGTGTGGACTTTTTCATGTATGAGAAATTTGCCTTATTTTGTTTATCTCACAATTTGTTTCTATATAGCCTATAAGCATAATACTATATTTAGTTGTTACTTTTATACTTTTCTCATTTTCATCTATTCATAATTCAATTCCTTACACAAACTACCTATTCAAACAAAATAATTTATTTCAAAGCTCCATTAAATGTTTGGAACATGCATAGAGTTCAATTTGATAGTAAAATGACAGTTCTCGTGGATGATTAACTATGGAGAGGAGGAGAAGGACCACTATCCCTCTCTGATACTTTTGTAATTGGAGTGACGAGAACAATTAGAAAGAGTATTTTCCCTTGCTCACACTTCTATCAATTTAGTGATTAGGGAAGATGTAGCACAATCCCTTTCTCACACATTTGTAATTTGAGCAAGGAGGAGAAGGAGCACTAGCCCTTTCTCACACATTATTAATATTTGAGGTGAAGAGAAGGATCACACGCCCTTTTTTGATACTTCCTCATACTCATTATTTTTTTCACATTATGGGTGAGGACCTTGTTACAAACGTCAATTTAATGTCACCAAAGTAATAATATATTGGAAATTAACATCTTAGATATTGGAAATTGACATCTCAACAATTATAAACTGATATTAATAATAAATTTGTGATGGATTAGACTAAAATTAGTCTAAATTTTATGAAGTGTGTGTAACTTTCAAAAGCCATGAATTTCTCATACATATTGTGTTTTCAAATTTCTTTAACTCATTGGAAATATCTCAGTGTTGCCTAACCCATGGGATAATTAAGTTTGTCACCTAATGACCTATTTACAACCAATAATTTTAATTACTTAAATTCATATCACATAGTTATTCAAATTCTTGGACTCTTGGCCTAGTAAATTTTTTATTTTGTCCCATCCACATACTTAACCAACTTATTTAGTTGTTGGTATTTGAACCATCACACTTAACCCTTCTTATGGCCCATCCACATGCTTATTTAACTTTTTCTTCTTATCCCTTTTGGAACCGGTTAGCATTTGATCCATTTGATATCCCATGGGGATAAAGGACAACCTTGATGAAGTCCACAAAAAGGTGAGAAGGAGGAGGAAGGAGATCCATTTATAAACATAGCATAAGACTTTGGTTAATAATAGGATGATATGAAATTTACAGCCCCCAAATGAAATTAATTTTTGGTTTGTGTTGTTTCTATCCATACTAGCACATAAATGATGAATTAAAAATAGAGTATAACCACTGGGTTAGTGGTTTTGTTGACATTGGTGAAAAATATTCTTAAGGCTTATTGAATGATAACTATACACCGTAGCACTGTACGACTTGAATCATTTATTTTAGGCTAAGATTTGAATGTTTAACCAATCAAAATAGGTTATATCACCTTTACAATGTTGCAAAAAGTTTATTTATCAAGTAGGTGGAAGGGTTAATAGTTTATATCACCTTTATAATGTTGCAAAAGTTTATTTATCAAGTAGGTGGAAGGGTTAATGCCTAAAAGTTTATGTACGTCTTTCGAGTAGGTAGATGGGTTAATACCTTAATGAACCATACTTGAGAGAAGGAGTATAAAACATTAGTTGTACTTTGTTTCTAGAATGTCTTCTCCACGTTTGCTTAGCTTTTTTACATAATCATTGATCAAAATAATTTACTAGTAATATTTCCAATAAATATTAACCATGGAAGTTGTGAATGTGGTGGGCTACATCATCTCACACTATTCTTTAATAAGCTTATCCTTGACTTCCTAATGAATTATGGCCATCTGTTTGGAAAATCCCACTAGGTAAGACTAAGGTCACAAAAGGTATTGGTCAAATATGTGAGCTTGTAATCATTAATTTAATGTTGAGGAGTTTCTTGAAAGAGATCATATGCATCTTCTCATTTGTTAAGGCATGGTAAAATAGTACACGGTGAAGAGGGATCCATTAAGGTAAAACAATGTTGAAGAGGTTCTCTAAGGAGAGTATATGCAACTTCTAATTTGTTAGGGCATGGTAAAGTCATACACGCGAAAGAGAGATCCACGGGGCATAATAGGGAATTAAGCTACGGTGACCATTAAGACTTATACAAGGATTGGTAACAATCAATTTTGAAGAGAGTTATGTAAATGTAAAATCCAATATACAACTGTGTGTCAAGAAGTGGCAACAAAGTAGTTGAAATGCACTGTTAGGCATGAGAGGTAGCAACCAGTACCAAATCTATTTATGTGGGTAAATCCTAAACAAACATAGAGTAAAGTGAGTTTTAATCCATTGCCAAGTTATAATTAGTGAATTCTACACCATTTATATTTGTTTTATAGGTTCTATATGAGGGTATTAAAAATATGGAAAGTTCTTCTAAAATTTTGTCATCCTTCTATTTAAGAATGAAGCAATTAATATGAAATCTAAAAACCCTAAAAATTAAAACACTGATAAATTAATAACTACACATATTCATAAAAACCCATACAATATATTAAATAAAACAATGCTCATTAAACTACAAAACTAATATACACAATATGAATAATAAAATGATAAAATGATAAAACATATCTTATAAGAATACTACAATTAAATTGTGTGCAAAAGCACATGAGCCCAATGGACATCTTCTGGTAATGCTTCAATGCATCTGCTTAGTGTAACTTTTCATTTTTTTTAAATAAAAGGTTACCGCTTTTTTCTTTGGAAAAAAAAAGAATACTACAATTAAATTAATTAATCAAAGATTTACTTAACTATAACCTAACAATGCATAGTATAACCAAACTAAAACTATGCATCCAATGCATAGTATAACCAAACTAAAACTATGCATCCATTACTGTATTATAGTTTTAGTTTTGTTATACTATGCATTGTTATGTTATAGTTAAGCAAATACTTGATTAATTAATTTAATTTTAGTATTCTTATTATTAAGTATGGTTATAGTTTTTACTTAATTTTTTTTTAAAGATATGTTTTATTATTTATATTGTGCATATTAGTTTTGTAATAATGAGTATTGTTCTATTTGACACATTGTATGATTTTTTATGAATATGTGTAGTTATCAATTTATTTTTGGTGGTCTCCTAGTTATATTTTGTTCGAGGATAGAGAATTATATTGTACATAAATATGTGGTGTCCCGAGTAATAATATTTTTTTTAGTTTATTTTTGTTATTAAAATTTTATTGATATTTTTTATAAATGGGAAATTAGAGAAAGCTTTAAATGCTATTAAGAATACATGAGAAGGTTTATATAAGAGGTTTATCTATTGATTTATATAGGTATGTAGTAGCTAATAATTTTATTTTTATATAAGTTTGTAGGTGATTAACAATTTTATTTTTGTTTAAGTGTTTGAGAGTAGAACAAAAATGTTGTTAAATATTTTATCAATTATGTTTAGTTAGGTAGTTAAGAGGAGAAGTTGTTATTTTTCCCACCTAAGTTCAAATTTTACTTGTGACAAATTTATCTTTTATGGACTAAGTGGGCAACAACAATCTCACTCTTGCTTAAGTGTTTGAGATCGGACAAGGTGTTTCCAATTTCTTAGTCAATTGGGTCTAGCTTGAGTAGTTTAGTGATGAAGTCATTATCCTTCTTCCCAAATTCAAATTTGTCTTGCAACATGTTTCCCTTCAAGGATTGATTGAGGTTTTCAAGGTACTAATAATCTTACTCTTGCTTAAGTTCTTGATGGTAAGGCAAGGTATTTCCAAACATTTGATCCAGTGGATCTAGCATAAGTGGTTAAGTAGGGATGTTTTTAACCTTGCATACCTAGTTTCAAACCCTGGTTGTCATGACCTGTTTGGCTCTCATAACTATATTGGAGTTAGGAGGGTATCAACAATCTCACTCTTTCATAAATGTTTTAAAGTAGGACGAGATGTTTACAAACATTTAATTTAACTGGGTCAACTTAGGTGGTTAAGAGGAGAAATTGTTTCCCTCCTCACCTACATTCAAATCACACTTGTGATGTGTTTGTCCCTCATGGGTCAATTGTAGTTGGAAAGACACCAACAATATCACATTTTATTAAGTTTTTAAGGGTGGGATTAGATGTTTCCAAACATTTTGAAGCCCCAAGGGTTAGCTCAATCAATTGAATCATTTTCTCAAGTCATATGGCTAACAGGGATGTCATAAGTCACATGTTCCAATCTAGATACGTCCTTCAAGATTACCAACCTCTATTATATCAAGTAGTTAAACCACAATCTATTTAATTATTTTGAGAAAAGACAATAATTCAATGAAATTACTCAAAAAGGAAAGAAAAAAAAGGGGGAAAAAAGAGAAAAGAAAAAGAAAAGAAACATTTCACAATTTATAGTTATCTAAGCTATATTATGGATTAAATTTGCTAGTTGCAACTACAACACCAAGAATATATTTGATAACTTGCAAGCTAAATATACCAATAACTTATAACTTAGCAATAAAATTATAAAAAAATATTACTCAAGACATACATAAATTAAATAAAAAATCATATAATAATTAAATAAAAAATATTGCTTCATACATACATAGATTAAGAAAAATGTCCGCGACATTATGTGAAGCATGAAATATACCTCCAATTATGCATTTATCTCTTAAACCTGAGATTACTCATGAAGCACATTCGATACATGTGCAAACATAAATTTTCACTTGAAATATATGTGAACTTTTGGCTTTTTAGTTTTCTTTGAACCATAGAAGGAACTTCATTTCAATATAAAAATAAAATTTCTAAATTCACATTTTTGTGATCCATATTCCTACCAAAAATATCTCGCAACATTCATAAAATTAAAATTGTTGATATAGTATAAATTGGGTAGGTAAAGTTTAATTGACTAAGTGTTTTACTAACGTTATTAGAATATTTTCAAATAATGGTTAAATGTATGATTAGAGATGATATTAAATAATATGGTCACTTATCTATATATAAATAGATTAAAATTGATTTTCATATTTTTCAATTTTATATTTAATTTTAAAAGTTAATTCAATTAGTTAGACTATTCATTAAATTAAATGTGTATTGTCAATAAAAAAACCATAAATTACAGGTTTAAATATAGTTAAGTTTTTTGAGGTTACCAATTATTTTTGGAACTAGAGGTTAATATCATCTTCCATCCAACTATTTAAGAGAAGAGAGGGAATATATATATATATATATATATATATATATATATAATTGTGAAAAAAGTCTCTTATAAAATATTTTAAGTATTTGTATCATAATTTGCATGGATTGGCTTTTTGGGAAAGAGATTAAGTTGCAACTATAGGTAGTATTTTGACTCATGTATAGGACCAAGGGTAGATGTTATTTGAAGTACATGACCTTATTGTTATAATCTCAATGATGACAATATGAGATACTAGCTTTCTGGCATGTGCTATCTAGGTTGAAACTACCTTTTGGTTATAGAGTAAGACTTAAAACTACTTCTAATTGGTTAAAAGCTCATTTTCCTCATATATAAGAAAATAATTTGATAGATAAAAAAGCAAATGCATCTAGCAAACTGTGAGACTAGCTTTCTAGCATGGGAAAGAGCTAACCAGCCATATATTGGGTATTTAATGCCCTCAGAGCAGCACGCGACTTAACGGGATAACACGGGAGCGGGTAAATTCGGCATTAAATAATATTTGCCCGCTCCCGTGTTATCGGGCTAAGTGGCGTGCTGCTCTGAGGGCATTAAATACCCAATATATGGTTGGTTAGCTCCAGCCTTCTAGCATGTGCTATCTAGGTTGAAAAACTACTTCTAATTGGTTAAAAGCTCATTTTCCTCATACATAAGCAAATAAATTGATAAACAAAAAGCAAATGCATCTAGAAAACCTGAAAACCTTCCCCTTGTAAACCACTAACAAATCATTTTGTTAATATAATTTTCCTTATAAAATAATAATAAATCAATTAACATTACCCAATAATATTTATTGCCAATTATCGTCATTACTAATTAAAAACTAATTTATATTAAATTTATCATATTATATTATATTATATATATATAAACTAAAAATTATCTTATAATCATACAATTTTATATATCATATCATCATAATTATATACTTACAAATTTATATATTATAATGTGTACAAATCCCAACGAATTTACCATTTTGTATTATAGTTTTATTAGTATTTATATATATTATGTTGAGCTTATATCATAAACAATAGAAAATGGACATAGAGCAGAGTGACCAAACTCCCTCACCTTTCATGTTAGTATAAAGGTGCTAAGACATAGGTGGAAAGAATGAGAATAGATTCATTTCAAGTTCTCTTATGAAACATGAACAAATATGCATTTTATAAATTTTATGGAAGTGAAAATAGCAATATTATTTTTACATTAGTATATACATATTAACATATTTGTTGGAAATGGACACATTTCAAAATTTCTAGTATAAAAATACAAAACTACACATTTTACAAACTTATTAGAAATGAAAAAAAAATTAGTTTATAAAATTTTCAAAATGAAATTTTAAAAAAGTTAATTCTATTAAATTATAATAAAATTTAAAATTTTCATATTTTATTTTAATTGAAAATTAATAAAGGAAAAGTTTTGATTTTCAAAATTCAAAATTAGATGGTTTGGAATTTCAATTTTATAAAATTATAATTAAATGTAATGTTTTATTAGTTTTTTCATAATTTATTTTAATCAAAATGACTAGTTTTGTGTGTTTGGTTAGGATTTTTTATAAAATTTATGGAGATCATATTTTTTTTGTTTTAAAACTAATGTAAGTAATGAAGACAATAAATATTTAGTTTACTCTTTGGAAGATTTTTTTGTTGTGGATCATTCTAGATGTAAGGGTATTGGTTCAAGATCCAGATTTTGATTAATATAAAATCTCTTATCTGTTTCGTTTAAAAAAAATTAAAAATAAAAATTCGAAATTGGTTTCATTCATTTTTGTCTGGAGGATGAACCACATTAGTTGGTTTGAAACATCCACCAACAACTTGAAATTTGATTAATTCGAAAAAATTTATCAAAATCAATATGGATCAGTCTAAAATCAAATAAAAAAATTCAATAAAAAAAATTAAATTCAAGTGAATTTAACATGTTTTTGAAAATTTGAAATTACATAGTTTAGAATTTTAATTTTATTAAATTATAATAGAATCCAATTTCTTATTAAATTTTTGAAAATGAAATAAATTATACCCTACACAATATATCAACTAGTCTAGATTGATTTTAATTCCCTACACCATATATCAACTAGTCTAGATTGATTTTAATTCCCTACACCATATATCAACTAGTCTAGATTGATTTTAATTCCCGACCTACCAAGTACTATTGAGAGAGATTAATTTTCTTTTCATTATTAAAGAGGTTTGCACTTCAAATTTGATCCCTCTCACTACTTAGTAATCTAAAATTAAAAATAAATCTAAACTGATTTATTTATTAATTATAATTATAATTATTTATTTTATTTTATTTTTATATAATTTGATGATGTTAAAATGCCTTATTCATAATTATAATTATAATTATAAGTAGCGTTTATAACAAAATAAAATGCAAAAACATGTCCATAGAAATGTAAATAAATGGAATGTATTTTTTATTTTTGACTAAATTATAATTTAGATCATATATTTGATATTTTATCTACCCATTAATTCTTGATTTTCCCTTTCCACTTAAAGTAAATATTTTTTAAAAAAATGGGGGGGTTAGTCCCTTTAGAAGCTTGTATTAGGCCCAGAGTACAATATTTACATTATATACAACTGTCAATCACATCAATCACATTTTTACATAAGCGAGATAGTACAAATATTTGCTGCGGAGCAGGTATCAGCAACATATAGCTGCAGGAGCAGCCGTAAACATGCAGCAAGGAGAATAGAACCCGGGTGAGGAGGCGGCAAGCCGTCCATCCCGACCGCAGGGGTATAAGCCCAGGTGCAACTTAAAGTAAATATTAGCAGTTAATATAGGGAGGTGGGATAACAAGAAAATCAAACACAATTACAAGAACTTGAAATTAGTGTAATATCCTCATTGGACCAGCTCCCTTATGTTTGCCGAAAAGGTGTTGTATGTGGTGACTCCATACAGAAAACATATAAAAAAAATTGGAAATAAAAGTGGTGGATATAAAAATTAAAAATAAAAAAAATTAATCTGCCATCGTTATTATAGGCTGCTACAAAGTAACATCAGCCTTAACGACCCTTACTGCACATCAACCTTAACAACCCTTATTGCAATGTGTGGAATGGGGCATGTCTTATCATTTTCTTTTTAGATGATGCAATAATAGAAATTATTACATCAAAATAGTAGCACCACCTGTCGCTTTGGCCGAGTGGTTAAGGCGTGTGCCTGCTAAGTACATGGGGTTTCCCCGCGAGAGTTCGAATCTTTCAGGCGACGGTGAAAATTTTATATGTTTTCTGCTCTGTATTTATGTATTAATGTAGGTTTTAAGTATTAATTTATAATGATTTTGGTTAAATTTAATAGATTGCATCCTAAGAAAAAGAGTGAAAATAAAATTAAAATTCTTTTTTTTCTCAATATTTAACATCGAGATGTACCAGAAGTCTGGCTTTTTCATTTTTGCCCTTTTTTAATCATTTTTTATGATATCATTCGATATCTTTATTTTTTGAAAGTCGCTATAAAACGCTCGGAAATGGCGTCCTAGGATTTATCAACTATATTAGGGGTTCTCAATATGTCATATGTATTTTTTGGATGAAGAGATTAACGAGTGTTAAAGGTTTTGTATACTGATGTGTGATTTGACGGTAAGTCTATTTAGGTAAGTTTATTTGGGCGAACCTTGGGAGTACATTGGTTTGCTGTGGTGGATGCTCGAGAAGCAGATTCCCCACCCCCACCTTGGTGGCACGAGAGTCTTGCTTCGCTAAAACCATAGGATCTTAGTATATCGACTTGCAGGTAGTTGGATGTACTCTTGGTGTTATAGTGGCAGCTACAAGGATTGATCTTGGGTTTCCTATAGTTAAAAAAAAAAAAAAACAAACAAACAAACAAACAAGTGTTAAAGGTTTTAATTATTGTTATATATATTTTATGAGTGTCAATTTAGTATGAAAGAGATGTTGTAAAATTATGTTAGATAAACAAATTGACTCAATTAAATTACATAAAATTAAATTAATAATGATGATTATTAATTAAAATATTTTAACTTAATCAAATTCCATAAAAATAAAATAAAATAAAATTAGTAATTCTGATTATTAATTATTATTTATTAATAATTATTTGTAATTATAACTATAATTATTAATAATTAAATTAGTCTATACATATTTTAACTTTAGATTTATCAAGTGTAGAGAGGTATCAAATCTTATAAAGTGCAATTTTTTTTCAAGTTTTATATTAAAAAGAGAATTTTACACATTAATAAATTTAATTCTGTCAACACTTAATAAATCCAAAATTAAAAATACATTTATTCTAATTAATTTCTCTTCAAGCTTCATCAAAATACATATTTTCAATTACTTAATAAAAAATCTATGTACAAAAATAAACATGGTTTATATATGTGATTTTGGAAAAAAGAAAAAACAAGATCCTCCTAAGAGAGGAGGAAACATGGCGTCTCAAGAGCAGAGCAATATGGATAAAAGCTGGAGACAGGAACTCAAAATTCTTCCACAAGTTCGCCAGTGCAAGAAGGGAGAAAAGTTCTATCTGGAGTATTAGAGATGAACAGGGGAACATTTTCCTAGCACAGGATCAGAGTTCTTCAGAGGCAGTTCGATATTTCCAAGCACAATATAGAAGGAGGGAGGTTGTTTTCCAGGATGCCCTTTGGGGTGTTGAGCATACGCCTGAAATGTTCAACGTTGAGGCAAATGAAGATTTCCTTAAACCCATCTCTGAGGAAGAACTTCTTAAGGCCATGAAATCCTTCAAAAAGGACAAGAGCCCGGGGCCTGATGGCTGGCCAATAGAATTTTTTCTACATTTCTTCGATCTCTTCAAGAAGGATTTCCTGAGTATGGTAGATGCATCCCGCATGGCAGGAAACATTCATTCGGCCACTACCTCAACTTTCATTGCGCTTATCCCAAAGAAGCATAGGACTGAATCCTTTCAGGATTTTCGGCCAATCTCTTTATGTAACATCATGTTTAAAATCATATCAAAAATTGTTGCAGAGAGAATGAAGCCCTTTCTGAATGCCTTTATCACCAGAGACCAGCATGCTTTTTTAAAGGACAGATTCATCCTGGATGCGGTCGCCATGACACAAGAAAGCCTTTTCAAAATGATATCAAAGAATATGGAGGCGGCAATCCTTAAGATAGACTTACAGAAAGCTTATGATTCTGTTGACTGGGGTTTTCTGAGAATTATGCTGGCAAAGATTGGACTTAAGGCACAAGGTGTCAATTGGGTCATGTCTTGTGTGGAGAATGTAAAATATTCGGTAATTGTGAATGGAATTCCCTCGGTCTTTTTTCAGGCTGAGCGGGGCCTTCGGCAGGGATGTCCCCTTTCCCCTCTGCTCTTCATTCTGGTGATGAACACTCTTAGTCTTCAGATTAACAAAGCTGTTGCGGACAAAAGATGTCTTCCGGTCAAGATCTGTAAGAACATTTCCATCTCACATAATCTTTTTGTTGATGATGTCCTTATATTTGCAATGCTCTGTCGGGCCTCCTGGGCTTGCATAAATGACATTCTCACCAGATTCCAGAAGGCTACGGGCCTGTTTGTAAATAAGGAAAAATCCTTCTTGTATCACAACGATGTCGAGCTGGATATCGTTCAGTGGATCTCAAACCTGATGGGCATATCTACAGTCTCATTACATCAGGGGTTTAAATACCTGGGTTTCTCTTTAGAGGCAAAAGGATATTCTATTGGGGACTGGCAATGGTTGCTGGAAAGGTTCTACAAGAAGATTGCACTATGGAAATATAAATTCCTCTCTCTTGCGGGCAGGCTTACACTAGCACAATCGGTCCTCTGTCAACTTCCTGTCTACTGGGCTCATATTTTCTACCTTCCTAGCAAAATCATCAAGCAGATGAACAGGTTGATCGCAAATTTTCTGTGGGGAGGAAAAGCATATCAATGTAAATTTCATCTTGTAAAGTTGGCATCCATTTCTGTTCCAAAACGTATGGGTGGATGGGGCCTCATACACCTCCGTTCCTTTGGTAACGCTCTTCTCTGCAAGTCTCTGTACAGAGGTTTTTTTGGGAACGGTCCGTGGAGTAGTCTAGTAAGGATCAAATATCTGAGGGATAAGCCTGTTGAATACTGGTACAGGAAACGGATCCTTGGTACCAAACACGGCTCCATGATCTGGAACAGCCTGCGGAAAATCCATCCTTTCTTCCTTGGGAATTTCTGCTGGACTTTATATTCAGGATCACATATTTTTATTGCATTTGATCGTATCTTCTCTGGCCGGGGGTTCACATTTCCTCCTTCACTGCTATATGATTTTCATAGATTGGGGATCTTTACATGGGATAAATTAATTAAAGAGTGGTCCGGTGCTTCTCCGATTTGGAAGGACGGGGAGGAGCTTCATCTGCCTCGTCAGTCGACTCTTCTATGGGAAAGGGAAAAATCGAGTCTTGAGGGTTTGGCAATCTCCCGCTCGGGCACAAGGGACAATCTCATTTGGTCAATTCATAAACCTGTGTGCGTCAAGAATATATACACGGAAATGATCTCTGTTGCTGCCGAAATCCCTTCTCCTCTTTTTCCTCTTTGTTTTTGGAAAGCGCAATGTCCGATGAAGATGATCACCTTCTCATGGTTGCTCTTCTAGAACAAAAATATTTCATGGGAGAATCTGCAAAGGAAAAATTGGCAGGGGCCAAGCCGATGCTCCATGTGTCGGAATGCATTGGAAACAAATATGCACATGTTCTTTCAATGCCCGACTTCCCTCACAATCTGGTATGAATTATCAACATATTTTGCTTTTCCTCTCATCTCCTTTTCTTCTGTACAGGAAGGCTTTCTCTGGTGGAGCCGACAATCCCTCTCCTGGAGATCGCTATTCATTATCACTCGCTGGCACCTGTGGAATTGGCGGAATGCGCATATCTTCCAAGATTCAAAGGAGCCTCTCCAGGCTATTCTACAGCGTATTCTGGCCTGCCATGCCTCCTTTCGTTAAACATCTTCTGCTAAAATATGTGATCCCATTAGTTTGCTGTGGGTGGTGAACCTGGTTTTGTCTTCGGAGAGTCTTCGGAGGTCACTCTTTCATCTGTTTCTGTTTCCTTTAATCATAACGCAGGATGTAGAAATCGTTTTTCCCTTTTTTTTTTTGGATGGGATCACCTTTTCGAACAGCCACTGTCTCTGTTATTTGTCACTATTCCTTCATATGTGTCTTCTATTATCAAGGTTCTTTTGTAAATGCTGATAGGTATTATCTGCTACCATGGTTTAATCCTGCATCATTATATAGAGGCCTGGGCATCTATGACAAACAGTCTCTTCTGAATATGTATATTTTGACCTTTATATCCACTTAATATAAAGCCATGATGTTTTTTTTCTCTGAAAAAAAAAAAAAAAAACTTCACTCACAGTTTCCTCAATGTAACAAACAATTGTGTTCGCATGAGGTGGACATGCGTTAGACTAAGGAAGATATCCATTTTGATAAGATTTTCAACTGATCATCGACACTGAAGATCTCCTCAAATAGCAAGGGAAATTGTATCATGTCCTTTTGTTCTTAGTACTAAGTCTCTTTTTTTTTTTTTTCTCTCTATTATTGAAAAAGAAATTAAATTTACACAGTGATCTGTAGTGTAGTGATTGAGTTCGTTGGGTGAAATCCACAAGGTCAGATGTCAAATCACATTGAGTATATTATCCTGCTATGGTGTGGGGCTCAAGGAGTAGACTCCTCTTATCCACGAGTCTTGGCTCTTGCCAAAATCATAAGAAATTAGTATATCTGCTTGCAGTACTCTTGGTGTTATAGTGGCAGTTACGAGAATTGATCCTGGATCTTCCTTAAATTAGGTCTGACAATTACCGATTCACCCTGTGGAAATAAAATCTAGCCACATATGTTGTTGACATTTAATTGATTCATTATAACAATGGCATTTTTTTTTTTAAATTTTTCATTTAAATTTAATTTTATGAATAATTTTAATGTTTATATTTAAACCTGATATAGAATCAATATTGTTAAAATTATTTATTTTATTTTTATTTTTAAAATTTATTAATAAATAATTTCAAATTGTTTTTTAAAATATTTAAAATTTCCATGTAATGAAATGGGAACATAATTTCATTTCCATGTAATGAAACATAAACATAATTTCATCTCGTTTATATATTGGAACTCTTTTGTTCATAATGAGATTCATTATGATTACAGCGCTCTAAAATTCTCCCCACTTGGATTCAGAAATATATTAATTGAAAGTTAAATTCATAGTAAATAAGTAAATGTAAAATTTTAAGTATAGTAAATAAGTAAATGTAAAATTTTAAGTATATAAATTTTATTGTCAAGTAAATTTTCAGTATTATGAGTTTAAATTAGTATAATAAGTTTGAGTTTCAATATGATATATGATTATATGATTATGTAAGTAAAATATATTTAATTAAACAATTTATTTTATATGTAAAATATTTTTAATAAAAAATGTGACATATTAAAAAAAATTATTTTATTTGTTTTTATTTATTTATTTATGTTAAGTTTAGGTTAGAGTTAGTCTCAGTGTTAGATGAAAACATAATTTATCTAGCTATGGGATGTTGTCACTAAAATTGTGAGAGGTTGGTTATGTTTAGACGCCTTGTGAGACTATTATTATACCTCATAGATGGTCCCCACACTCAACACCTCACTATGAAATTTAAACCAGTTATTTGATGAAGACTAAACCCCACACATACCAACTAATCTACATGGCATAGGTATGAGAACTTATAATTATTTTTTGTGCTCCCTTTAGTTATTTGCTTTGTTGCTCATTTTTATTGGGTGTCATTTATCACGTTTCTTTCTTCTTCAATCTCTTCCTCCAACCTCTCTATATTTGTATCAATTTCTTTTTTCGTTTTCCAATATTTTGCTAAGATTTTTACATACGGATTTAGCTTTTTCAATATTTGTTTTTCTTGTATTATTTTTTATCACATTTTGCCAAATCTTAATTTTAATATTTTCATTATGAGACTCATAGTTGGTTCATTGGGTTTGCTTTGTCTTTTTTTTCCTTATACTTTCTCTTACTAAGTTTCTCCAACTTAAATTAACTTTTGTTTGTTTTTACTTTACTTTGTTTTGTTGATAATTTATGATGTAATATAAAATTTATTTCTATTATGTAATAATACACTAGGTTTTTGGTATATTAAGTAGTTCCATAGGTCTTTGAAGTATTTTAAAATTTTGTTTGATTTTCTTATTCTAAAATAAAAGTCTTTGAAATACTTATGAAACATATTTAAAAAAAAATATTGTCTTTAAAATACTTAAGAAAAATATATATATATATATATTTTATATGATGAAATAATTTTCCAAACTAATACATTTTATATTTAAAATGATACAATATTTATTTTTTTAATTTATAATCATATTTTTATTTGAAATATAATTAATAAAATGTTGGAATTTCACATTTTAAGAGAGATCGGAAGTATTTAAGAAAACGAAAAACATTTTTTAAAACAACATTTTATATAAGTGGTAAATATATAATATATAATTTTTTTTTAGTTATAATTATATTTTAATTTGAAATATAAAAATTGTTCATGCTGCATATATTTTTTGAAGTATTTTAGGGAAAGAAAACGCTTTTAAAAAAAGAAACCTTTCCTATTATCTCATAATTGTGAAGAATACTACCATTTATCTTAAATATATATAATATATAAAAATTATTGAAATTTTGTTTAATTATATTTTTATTTCTTAAAAAATTTAGAATTTCTTATTCTAAGTTGGAGAGGTCTTTGAAGTGTTTATAAAATACTTAAAAAAACATTTTATGTTGCCCTGTGGTTTTGAAGATTTAACGTATTTTATATGAAAATATGTATAATATATAGAAAATATTCTTTAAAAGCTTTAATTATATTAAAAATATATTTTGTATTAATTTCTATTTTTATAAAAAATAAGTAAGATAAACAAATTAATTCTTTTAGAGTTCATATATAACTTGTAAAATGATATTATTGATATTATAAGATAGGTAATTCATTTTATGGATATTATAAGATAGGTAATTCATTTTATGTTTAGTTGATATATAATAGTTAAAATAAAAATATTAATAAAAAAAATATTGTGAGTCATAAACATAATATTTTAATATTTATATTAAATAAAATAAGCTCATATCAATATTATATAGAAAGAAAAAATAAATTATATTAAATTTTTCATATTTTCACTTTTCATTATGATAGAGATGTATAATTTATTCCATTCTTAATATGGAGTTGATATAATAATTAAAAAAATTAATAACAAAAATAAAATAATGTGGGTCATAAATCAAAAGAGAGTTCTTATTCCATTAAGAGGTTTTTTCTAATTCAAGGTATGAGGGAAATTTGTTCAATGTTTAATATGAAGCTGACATGTAACATTTTAAAAAATAATAATAATATAATAATTCAATGTGTATCGATAGATAGATAACATTTTAAAGATTCATCTTAATTCTGGATCTACCAAACGCAAAGAGGGATCAAATCTCTCAAGATGCAAGCCTCAAAGTGATCACAAAATTTGAGGAAAAGTTTGCACCTGGAGAGATTTGATTCCTCTCAAGAGATTTGATTCCTCTTAATAGATCTATGTTGATAAAATACTAATGAAATGTCTTAACTCCATTTTATTTTATTTTACTCATTTTATATAATTACATCGTAAGGCATTCCCCTTTGAGAAGAACACCCCATCTGCCACTTTGCACCAGTCTGCATCATTGGATCAAATGTTAGACTATTGAAGAATAATGTGACGTCAGATTGATATAGTTTCAATTGAATGAGGAGACATGACATATAACCTTCATGATTGTGAACTTGACCTTCACATTTGCGTTTTCATTTTACAAAGGAAATAACAAATTTGATACCTTGTGATAGACGGATTTCCAGGCATTATCGTTGTTGGCCGCTCAGTGCATGAAAGAATTTGTCATGGAGAGTCAACACAAGCTTGGATAATCCAAATAAATGAGAGAATGCATTGTTATATCAAGAACCAATTTCTCCATCATCGATGCTCCCAGAGGGTCTTGTGATAACCTCTCAACTCGCTTGTCGTTAACCAAATTGGTGGTCTAAGGGTTAAATGAATCAAATGCGTTGCAAGAGCACAAACAACTACAAGCTTTGCTATTTGAACGTTTGGCGAGGGTTTGTTTCTTCTTGTAGAAGACCAAGCCCCCACTTAATATGCTGGCATACACACCACACAATACCATGATTGCCACCGCACAAAATACACCATTGGAGAAGAATCTGCCCCAGAAAGATGAACTCATTGGAGTGGTTTTCTTTCTTCGTCTTGGGCTTACTAGCCTCGAAACAAATCTGAGGGTTTAGACCTTAAATTCCTTTTATTTTCTAAAAAATTGATGGAATAGTTAGTCATTCATAGGCGGAACAATAAAAAAAGGTGAAAAATGTCAATAAATGTACAAAGGAGAAACAAATTCAAAGATGACGGGGAATTTTTTTCGATCCTTGCACTGTTTCCACTTAAATTTAGTTGAATTTGATCAAAGAAAAAAGAAAATGCAACTGAAACACACAGGAAAAAACTAGGAAAATAACAGTGTTACCTTCTGTGACTTTAGTTGTTTTTTATCAAAGGAAAACTTTCTTTCGTTTTTGCTGTTGGGTATGAAATTTAAATTTAGTTTGATGAGCAGGTAATGGAAGAATCAGTCTGTAAGAGGAAGGAATTGCAGGTGAATATATTTGAGAGTGAAAAGAGGTTGAAAGAACACTTGGGCATCCATGGTCACCATATAGCTCATTATCCTAAATCTATATACAATTCGAAAAGTTAGTGTTTCTGAAATGAGGTTTTGATACATATCCCAGTTCAATTAAGGTCAAGGGTTTCTATAACTAATATACATCATGCCTTGGTTCAATTTAGGAGAAGGATAATTGTATTTTTCATTTGTGTGTATTTGTTCCAACCCATCATGAACTATGTATAGTGAAATTGGAATTTGGATTTCCTTGATGCTTAGTTTTAGAATATTTGTTTAAGGAGAAAAATCCCCTTGATCCCTTTTCTTATTTATCTTTATATTTTATACTTGAATTTTATGGTGACACCCTAACCACATCATAAGGAACTCTAGGCTTTGTTTGAGTCCTCACAAGATTTGAGCTTTTGCCTACCTGTGTCTCTTTTCTGGGGAGCTGGAAAAAACTTATCGTTTAAACTTTAAACATATCTCTACCACCCCTATTAGTCACCCCTGATCTCACAGAGGTTTGTAGAGTCTGCACCACCCAACTCTTTGACTATCTCAATTTCTTGACTCTTAGGAACATTCTTAGAGACAAATTTCCCATTCGTTGTGCTCCATTATTTTTTCTTTGTTGTAAGGATTTTTGCACCTCTGTTGGGTGTAGGTTTGATGCCTAATTTTTTGTAATCTATTAAAAGGAAGTGAAACATATCCACCATGGGAAGTTGTGCATCTTTAATATCTCATGACACTTACTATTACTTGAAGGATAAAAAACCTTGGAGATAGTTGTTTGTTTCTCGTATATTCTACTATTCTAGGAAGCCCTAAAAGGAGTTATTTTTTCCTTCAAGCTTGTATGTTGTCAAGTGTGTCATTTCTTTCACATTTGCATTCCAAGGCATTGTTTCCATAAAAGAAACTATATACTTCTTTTCCTTGATCTGATTGACACATTTTCCTTCTTGTAGGAAATAGCCCCACATGACTTGCCACTATAGATCACCAGGCTAAGCATGAACATGTCACAACTACAAATCTTGGATAGTGAAAGACTTGGAGGTTACGGTTGGGTTGGAGGCCTTCTCATGATTTTTAAGCTTTGAAAACAGGTATTTAGTTTACGAGAGGCCTTAGAGATTACACCTTACAATGCGTCAACAGATTTAGATGAGGTATATTAGTGTTTTCATGTATCATACAAGTAATTTTTAGTATTAGTCTTGTTGTAGCGGCTACAACCACCCTCCAAAATTTTGGCTCACATGCAACTTTCAGAGCCTACCTTGGATCCTACGATTGATCATCCTCGGTTGCTTGTTGGTAAGCTAATGATTTCAAGCTCCCCTCCTTAATCTTAATAGTTGTCTATGTTCTCATCTTTATGCAGCATGTGTCATCTTTGGGCATAGGGGTTGTTGTTTGTCATGCAAGTGGGATGTTGTTTTGTTTCAAGGGAAAGCATGTGCGCATGAGTGGTTGTCATCACATAGACATGTTTCACACTCACTTCACACACTCTTGTCACAAAGTTTGTTGCATCAAGCAAAGTATGTCTTATGCATTTTGGATGGTCTATGTTGTGTCACTAAGTGTCCGTGTGCGATCACAGTCGATTCCTATCACTGTTTACATATGTGTCATTGATCTTACACTTAGCCACTTCCCAAGCAACCTAGCCTCATTGAGCTTCCCAACGCTTTGCACTTTGTTTCTGCAACCATCAAGCTTCCTCCCTTACCTGCTAAAACCCCACAGCCCGCAGAGACCCCAACCAACACTACTCTCCAGAAATGCACAGAGTAGTCAGGCAGCCAACACTGCTCTCCAGAAATGTGCAGAGCAGTCCAGCTGCCCTCCATTCAGAAACTGTGCAGAGGTTTCCTCCCAGGACCCCAATCCCATAGCAGTGTCCTGTGCCTCAAAACTGTGCAGTGTTTTCCAAGTTGCCTTGTCTGTCTTGCATGAAAAAACTTTGCAAATGGGCTTCCCAGGGCCTCATTCCGGCAATATTCACTGCTTACTGAAATAACACTGACCTATCGCTCAATGACAACAGGAAAAGGTGACACGCTGAGATCACTCGCAAGGAGTTGAGGAGAAGGACCAAGAGACCAAGTAATGGAAAAGATCAAGACCACATGCAAACTTCGTCGAATGCATGATCATCTTGAGGGTGAGAATGGTAAGTAAAGAACACCTTTTGAAGTACGCATCTTAGTTGAGTTTGCAAGATTTCTTGTCATTGTCATATCACCCTATCCTTAGTAACATGCATGTGCGTAAACACAAAAAAGTAATTTCATGTGTTCGTCCACATGTCTTGCTTCCTTTTCGCTTGTTTGGTCAACTGTCGTCTTTGTCATGTTGATTGTTATGTCATGCTTGCGACCTTGTTCTGGTGATGTTGAAGGTTTGTGTTTGAGTTGTGTTCTCTATGTAAACATCTATCACACTCACGCATGATGTTGTAAGCATTGTCACAAAAGTGTCATCGTGGTCGTTTGAAGGTCTATCTGAAGTGTCGCACTTGTCGCTTTCACCATTAAATAGCCCTGTATTCAATCACACTGAGACATGTTATCTTGTTGGTTTGAGGTGTCTTGTCGTCGAGTCATGTTGAGTGTGTGTTCGTAAGGTCATGTATTCATGAGTTCACTCACTCACACACAACCATTTTTCTGAAAGTCTGTTGATCAGACCACCCTCCATTAGCTAGACCTCCATTGAGCTGCATTGCGTAGTCTCAGCCCCTAGTGACCAAGTATTGCTGCCCATAATTGCGCAGAGCTTGAGGCTGCCTCCCAGTCAGTCTGCATTGCGTAATCCTGGAATTGACCCGGATGACCCTGGGCTTCACTCCTCCCAAAAATTGTGTAGAAGCTGTCAGCATGCCTGCCTCTGCTGACTGAAGAAATTACGTCGACAAGAGGGACATGCACCCGCTGCTTGTCACCCAAAACAATGTAGAAGTTGCCCAAGAAGCCATCTCAATCTGCACTGCCCACAAGCCAATCCATCAAGCCTCCTGCTGGTCAACTGGAGAGTTTGACCAGGAAGTGACCCTAGGCTTAACTCCTCCCAAAAATTGCGCAGAAGTTGTCAGCATGCCTTCCTCTGTTGAATGAAGAAATTGCGCAAACAAGAGGGACATGCACTCGCTTCCTGTCATTGCACTGTCTTTGAAAATTGTGTAGTTCTGTCAGTCAGTCTCCCTATCAGCTGGCCTGCTGCTCCTCCTGAAAATTGCACAGTTTTCTTGGACTGTCCACCAGCTACCCAACACCCTGCTCAACCTGGAAACTGCACAGACATGTTCAACATGATTGCCTCCCAGTTATGCGTAGTTTTGTCCAGTAAACTCCCCCAACCTGTTTCTAGCCTCCCCTGAAAATCTGTGCGGTTTTCACTTCCAGTGTCCTCTTCTGCCCGCACTGCCTTTTTGGTAAAATATGCACAGTTCTACCTCCCATCTAAGCTAGATCCCGTAGAATGTCACTGTTGTTCCAGACTGCTCATCCCAACCTCCTAGTGACCTCTATGTAATTTTTCTTGACAATGCCCCAGAGCCTCGCATCTCGGCCTGACATGTGCTTTGCGTTGTTTCAGAGCTTTGTCCTCTCTCCTGGTCACCTGCACCCAGAAACAAAAGACAATGTATCATGGTAGACTAGGGGATTCGTGGATTTGATGTCATTTCATCATGAGTGATTGCAGAAATAGGTACATAGGTGAGACATGACACGACAACGAACATGATGAACAAGAAGCATGTTGGGCCACTAATTTGTCATTATTATTATCACTTTTTAACGTCTATTTCATCAATTTCTACCATTCTTTATCATGTTATTTATCGTAATCTATCATATAATTCCATTTTATAGTTATTTATGCTCTTGTGAGTAAATAATACTTGTTCTCCTTTATTTTTAATAAATTGATGATTATTATGCATGATTTTTCCAATGATGGTTTATTAATGAATTTGTTATAACATCACTCACTATTTTAGCCTCCAAGATCTCTTCCAAATTGCAAATTTGATCTCCAACTCATAATCAAATATTCCAACTTAGAAATTCGCTGGGATAAAAAGTGACAGTTTTGCATTGGATGTTTCAGGCAAATGAAGATGAATATTGAAAATCTGAGACATGGGTTTTGTGCCGAATAGACCAAATTAGTTTTCATGTAAGTCATTTTCCAAAATTTGGTTTGGATTGAGAGAAACACAAGGTTTTTCAAAGGTCATTTTTGTAGATTTGTTGTTGTGATCGTTTTCCAAATTCTTCCAATTGCAATACCAAATTCGACTTGTTCCTGCTGAATGTTGATGGAAAGATCTTTCAGATTTGATCTTGCTGATCAATTTGTTTTGGACAATCCAAATTTGTAATGGAAATCATTTTGTAATCAACTTTGTTGTAACTTCCCTTTGCTCTCTGTGTATTTAAATGAAAACAGAGATCAAAGAGAAGGAGAAGGGGAGAGGATGAACAATTGTGGAATTTGAGGCAAAGCTAAGAACTTCATTCTATTGTAATTATTTCTTAGAGATATTTTAATGAAGGAAGCTATCCATTGAGTTCTACATCTGTTATTTGTAATATGATCTGAGTTATTTCTCAAGGCGGAACTGAGTCTTGGGCAGTTGGGCCCACTACCTTAGACGAGGTGTTGCCTTGAGCATCTAAAGTAGTTTAGTTATGTGTTTGTTTCTTTGAATTTCAATCGTTGTTCTTTAAAGTAAATTTCATTTTATTCAAGTAATTTGTTGGCTACTGCATTTTTCAGATTTGTTATTTCTTGAAATTTTTAGATTTCATTTAATTTGTTGCTCTAAATTAGCATTTGAATTTTGTTAAGTGCAATAGCTTAAATTTCCAATTCAGCAAGGTGTGGTTTAATTTAATATTGATTTAATTCGTACGATTATCATAATTCTTTTCTTATCATTTACTTTCTGCTTTTTAATTTAATATTATTTTTCAAATCTTACATTTTATTTCTTGTCAAATGAGCTTGATAGTGTAGAACATAATCATGTAAAACCAATGTTAAGTTTTGGTATTTGCTTGCATATATTTTGTCGATTGCCTTGAAATAAAAAGACACTCATCGGGTTGATAATTAATGTCTATGTTATTAGTTGCATTTTTATTAAGCAATTAATTTTCCCCAACATTTTGGCGTCATTACTGGGGAGGCAGTCAAATAGCACTACCACACTAATATATGGTTGCAGATGCATACCTGACTTCGTGAGAGATGGATATTGAAGACGGAAGGTAAGAACCTACGCACATATCCTGGGGAACTAGTGATGGGTCTACCCTCAGTAGTTAGGCTTAGGTCATATAGCATGCACTAATAGAAGTAGGAATTTTAGAGGTAAAATTTTGAAAAGAAAAAAATCTCATGATTCCACTCAAGTGGTGATGTAAGCACCACCCATTTCACTAACCAATTGACAGGAACATTTGAAGGAGGATCCCCAAAGTAGCACATGAAGAACATCTTCTATTTTTGGAATAAATGGCACACACTGCTACTTTTGAATTTCCTATCAGAGATCTAGGAGGAGTGACACAAATGCACATCATTCCCCCATATGCTCTACCAAATTTTCATGGTTTGGCAAATGAAGATCCAGATACATTCTTATTTGAGTTTGAAGTACTTTGTAGAGGATATTATTATTGTACTAATGCTCAAAGGTTGAAATTTTTTCCTCTTACTTTAAAAGGAGCAACTCTTCGATGGTTCATGAGCCTTGGTGGGAACTGCATTCAAACATGGGAGGACATGAAGAATGTATTCTTGAAGAAGTATAAAGACTACTGCAAATCCAATGAAGATATTTTTGGTATGATACAAGGGGAATATGAAAGCTTGGAGGACTATGTGGAGTGATTTCGATACAACCTTCAAAAATCAAAGCATAAGCATTTGGCAAAAGACGCATTGAAAACACTCCTACTTAAAGGAATCAAAGACAATTTTTTAGAAATCTCAATTCTAATAGGAAAAGGTTATGTTTTTCATCTATCATATGATGATGTTTGTGATTTATGCATAAGGTATTCAAGAGGAATCTCCAGGGATGGTAATAATTCTATAGATCTTTTTTCTCTCTTTTCCAAATCTGCTACAAGAACAGGAGACATAAGAGTTGAAATCAGTGATTTATTTGAACATTTTAAAATTGATTTTATTAGCTCTCTAAATTCACAATTGGATGTTTTGTAGGTTAAGAAAAATATAGAAAAATTTGAAGAAGTGTTTTGCCCTCAATGTCAAAAGAAACACCCCATGGGTAACTGCTCTTTCTTACCTAGGATGAAAGCAGCATATCAAAGAGATGGGGAAGTTGCAACAAGGTCAAAACCATGGAAACCATGGCCTACATGTATGGTTAAAAACAATTATTTTCCATTTTTTTACTTGCATAATCCATTATTGAATACACTTATGTTAGGGTAGCCATACCAATCTCAGTATAACCCCCACCAATATTGTCCACAAATTTGGCATGGCTTATCTTATGATTACATGGCTACTTTCCCTCATCTTGTAGCACAAACACATCATCCATATTATTCACCAAATCTTCCACAACATCTTGCTTTCCTATCAAAATCATCCACACAACCCAATCAACTACATCATCAAAATCCTCCATGTCCTACACAATTTCCTGCTCAACACATTCCACATCCTCAAAATAATAAACCAGTACAACATGCTTACAATGTTGAACTGAAAAATTTACCCACCCTTCCTACCCATTCTATCTCACATGCACCATTGTAGAAAACTTATATTGAGATTGGGAAGGTTTCAAATTAAAAAATGCAAAAGTTATGGAAGAAAATGAGGTTTCTTCTAATCTACATCAACAAGTCATCGAGATCAATAAGACATTAGAAACTCATGAACTTCAAGAAATGAAAACTATGAGAAATCAAGAGAGTAAAGGCTATATTGAAGATTGGTTTCACTCCATCATTTTTTTGCAACATCACTCCATACTTTGGTAGTTTTTAGCATCATCCTTTCAAGGGAAGCTAACCTGTCATACCCTATTATTTATTAACATGCATTTTTCAAATTCGGGTATGTATATACTTGAGGCCTTATTTCAAAAATGGATCCACTGGAAGTACTCTTATACATAAGCATATTTTATTTTTCAAATAGAGTAGGTTAGTGTAGCAAATAAAATAAATAAGTACATAAATAAATAAATTTCTTTATATGTAAAAATAGTTGCTTTTGTTGCAACACGCTGTGAAAATTAATATCAGTGATAAATGTTTGAATTTATTTATGTATGTAGACATTTTATATAGAAAATCATATTTCTACAAACACTCATATCCATTTTGATCACCAATTTGGAAAAAATGTTTGTTTATCATATTTTATGGCTTGCGGGCTTGAAAACATTTCTAAAAAAATAATGGGGACAATCATTTTTTGAGGGGCCAATTGAGCATATTTTTAAAACCTATTTCTATAATAAGTGTCCATTTATTTCTACTTTACAACCCAATTTGAATTACTCAATTTGGATTTGAAACGAAAAAGTTATGACCGAAACATTGATAGGGTGTCTAGTAGGTAGCTCATGGATAGAGTTGGGACAGTCCATTTTTGGAAACTTAAATTACTATATTTTGAAAACTTGTTTCTATGGTATATTTCCCCATGAATCTAGTTTATAATTCAATTTGAATCACTTGATTTCAATATCGTATGAGAAAGTTATGACCAAAATACTGACTGCCTATCGTAAATCAACATTCTTAAAACTTTGTTTTTCCGGTCGTTCCTTAGCACATTTGACCCATCAATTATTATTTTATTCAAAACCTATTTCTATTGGAGATATATACATGAATCTAATTTCATTTCCAATTTGAATAAGCTCAATCCGTCATCAAACGAAAAAGTTATGCTTAAAATATCAACTATTGGTATAAGTTGGGAAATCAAAAATGACTCTGTTATGCAGGTCGTTCTAAGTAAATTTGACATATCATCTCATGACAAATTTAAAACATGTTTCTATTGGAGATATCCCATTGAATTCACTTTCATTTGGATTTGGAATCACTCAAATCAGACGAAAAAAAGAAGTTATGATTAAAACACTGCAGGTTAGCATGATTGACCACTGCTCTCCTGTAGGCAATAAATTTATTTTACTTTGTTATTTTTTCCATGGATTTGTTTTACAGAGTAACTAATTGTTGTTTTTTTCATACTTCTTGGATTAGGGGAGCCCTATCAACTCTCTTTCTCCATTATTTCATGTTTTATTGTAGGTAGACGCTTGTTTTTTTGCAGGTCCCAGGAGAATAAAGAAGGTGAATTTATGAATGAGTTATTCTTGAAGACAATGTTAATGAAATAAGGGAATTTGATCCAAACACCTGTTAGGAAATTTAATATCATATGATTTTGATTTTTTCTAGGTGTCACGTTTTAAAAATATTTGAAACATAATACCTTGTTACAAAATCGTTCCTCTGATTGCTCACCAACATGGAGAAAACAACGTGAAGACTTTTTCATTACTTGACATATTCATAACATGAAAAATGAAGAATTGATCTCCATTTGAAGATCCAAATCATTGCTACCAAAGCATTTTTCCAAAAGATATTTTGTTTCCATTCATTCACCATTGACATATTGTTGTTCCCTTAGGAAACAACATTGCTGCAACCGAAATCACAACTGTTGTAACTTAAGTTATTTATTTATTTATTGTTTTTCAATAAAGTGTTGTTTCTTTTCTCATTTCTCTTATGATTTTCTATTTTAGGTGTTGTTTACTTCAAAGTCGCCTCTTTTGTTCCTTCATCAAAATAAAAGAAGGAAGTTCTTAAGTTTCATGATGTTGCTCCACATCTATCAATTTGTTCCCCAAGTCTTATCAAGTATATGGTTGCCTCATATCTAATATTAAACATTATTATGGTAAGTCTTGTCAGGAATGATTTACTCTTAATTCCTCATTATTTTGTAAAGTGACTATGACTGTTGGATGGCTAATCCTTTTCCATGTCACCTTGCTAGGATTTCCCTTTGAGATAGTTTTTGGGAGGGATTGCCACAAGTCATGCTTGATACTTCATGTCCACGAGCTTAAAATAGAATGGGTAGTTTCAAGGTTGTAACATGCAACAATGGTATTATTGGATAAATAATCCTCGAATCACGATTGCCATTCCTTTGGGCACAATTTTTGTTCCTTACAACTCAGTCGTTCTCTCTTTATGGTACAACTATTGTTCCCTCCAAAGGTACAATTGTTGTTCCCTTTGTCACAGTCATTGTTCCCTTCAAAGGTACAATTATTGTTCCCTTTGTCACTGCTGATGTTCCCTTCAAAGGTACAATTGTTGTTCCCTTTGTCACAACTGTTGTTCCCTTCAAAGGTACAATTGTTGTTCCCTTTGTCACAGTTGTTGTTCCCTTAGTAACAACTGTTGTTCCCTTGGTTGCGATTGTTTATCCCTTAGTCATAGTTGTTGTTCCCTGTGTCATAACCGTTGTTCCCTTTAAAGATACAATTGTTGTTCCATTGATCACTATTGTTGTTCCCTTAGTCACAACTGTTGTTCCCTTGGTCACGATTGTTGTTCCCTTAGTCACAACTGTTATTCCCTTGGTGGCGGTTGTTGTTCCCTTATTCACAGTTGTTGCTCCCTTGGTTGTGATTGTTGTTCCCTTGGTTGCGGTTATTGTTCCCTCTATTACAGTTGTTGTTACCTAAGTCACGGTTGCCCATTTTCACACTTTTGATTTAACAATTGGTGAATGGGAAATACTTTTGATGTTCTAGGTCCTCTTTGACATAATGATTGGGTAGTCAATTTATCTTTGTTTATTTATAAACATAATATTATTTTTAAGGAATAATTATGCAAAGATAATTTCATCATGTCAATTTTGAACTTCCTTAATTGTCAAGTCCTTGATCTTGTAAAATTTATGATGATTACCCAAAAATTGTATTTAAATATTTCTGTCACTATCTAATGAACTATTCGTCAACACCAATCTTAACAAAGCAAAATATATTTATCAACAATCATTTGAAGTTTATTATTTTCTGAGAAGAAAAATTATCCAAGTTGAAAATAGTTACTACAAAATGTTTTACACCATCCCTAGCTCTTAAGGAGCCGACCTACCATGATCGTAGGTCCTAATAAAGTGACATTACCACTACCGGTAACCAAGCTAGGGTAATGGCCTTTGGTCGTGAAGTTGAAGGAGAAGAGGTCTCATCACGAGTCGACTTGTTCACTTTTGTTAGCTCCCATGAATGACACTATTATTAACTGGTTACCAAGCTAGAACAATGATCTTCAGTAGACATATAAGTAAATTGAAATGCTCTTGTAACTATGTATTTATTTCTAATAGATGGGACACTGGCATCTCAATGGGTTAAAAAGGCATCCCTGTCAAGGCTATGGATGCCTTCTGGCATGCCATGCCTATGGTATAGAAGTTAATTTAATACTATGATCTACTTGGTTACCTTGTTTTCTCAAAACTAATTTCCGATAAAGCTTACTGTTGCATATATAAGGTTTGCTAGAACTTATGGTTCATGGGGTAATATTTAATCAGTTCTTAGATGATGATGGTTATGATTTAGATCTATTATTGAGTTATAAATATTCACTTTACATTTCAGGGATGAAACTTTTGGGATATTTTATATTTGACATTTGACATTTTCTATCATCTAATCTATCATTCCTTTATTCTACATGTTTCATATATTTAACTAAATATAGTTGCTTTGTCCAATCAGTCGTCATTTATTCCTAGCTTAAGAACACTACTAGTATTTTGGGTAGAATAAAGAGGCCTAATTCTGATTTTGAATCCAATTAATTGGTTAGACCTTGAGAAGAAAATATTGAGATAACTATTTCTCACAGTTTTTGTGCTTATAACAACCAAATCTTATGGGTATAGGGAATGCATGTTTTACCTTCTGATCCATTATTATCCCATGTCATTCACAACATGATTATGTCACTTTTATATATAATGAGGTAATTTAGGTGATGAATTATTGATTGAGGCTACTCATGAGATGTGGTATAGAAATCTTGATGACAAGGTAATTAATCATTTTGGGGAAAGGAATCATTCCTACACTTTATGATTACTTTCTTTCAGCCTACATGGCTTCCACCTTTTGCATCACTTTCAGCATCAGCTCAGTCTACATCAGCTTCAACAAATGTCAGTCCATACTCTTGGTTCACTAATTTGTTATTATTATTATCACTTTTTAATGTCCATTTCATCAATTTCTACCATTTTTTATCATGTTATTTCTCGTAATCTATCATATAATTCCATTTTATAGTTATTTATGCTCTTGTGAGTAATTGATATTTGTTCTCCTTTATTTTTAATAAATTGATGATTATTATGCATGATTTTTCCAATGATGGTTTATTAATAATTTTTTTATAACATCACTCACTATTTTAGCCTCCAAGATCTCTTCCATATTGCAAATTTGATCTCCAACTCATAATCAAATATTCCAACTCAGAAATTCGTTGGGATAAAATGTGATAGTTTTGTGTTGGACGCTTCGGGCAAATGAAGATGAATCTTAAAAATTTGAGGCATGGGTTTTGTGCAGAACGGACCAAATTAGTTTTCTGTTAAGCAGTTTTCCAAACTTCAGTTTGGATTGAGAGAAACACAAGGTTCTTCGAAGACGATTTTCTCATATTTGCTATTGTGGCCGTTTTCCAAATTCTTCAAATTGCAATACCAAGTTCATTTTGTTCCTGCTCAATGTTGATGGAAAGATCTTTCAGATATGATATTCTTTATTGATATTATGTAATAAATCCAAAATTGTATTGGAAAATCATTTTTGTAATCAACATTGTTGCAACTTCCCTTTTCTCTCTGTGTATTTAAATGGAAATAGAGATCAAAGAGAGGGAGATTGGAGGGTGGAGAGGATGAACAATTGTGGAATTTGAGGCAAAGCTATGAACTTCATTCTATTGTAATTATTTCTCAGAGGTCTTTTAATGAAGGAATTTATCCATTGAGTTCTACATCTATTACTTGTAATATGATTTGAAGTATTTTTCAAGGCAGAACTGAGTCTTGGGTAGTTGGCCCCACTACCTTGGAAAAAGTGTTTCCTTGAGCATCTAAAGTAGTTTAGTTATGTGTTTGTTCCTTCGAATTTCAATTTTTATTACTTAAAGTAAATTTCATTTTTAATCAAATAATTTGTTAGTTGCTGCATTTTCCTGATTTGTTATTTCTTGCAGTTTCTAGATCTCTTTTAATTTACTGCTCTAGGTTAGCATTTGAATTATGTTGGGTGAAATAAGTTAAATTTCCAATTCTGCAAGGTATGATTTAATTAAGTATTGATTTAGTTCGTGCGATTATCATAATTATTTTCTTGTCATTTTCTTTCTGTTTTTTTAAATTAGTATTGTTATTCAAGTCTTACATTTTATTCCTTGTTGAGTGAGCTTGATAGTGTAGAACATAATCATGTAGAACCAGTGTTAGTTGTTGGTATTTTCTTGCATATATTTTGCCGATTGCCTTGAAATAAAAATATGCTCCTCGGGTTGATAATTAATGGCTTGGTGATTAGTTGTTTTTTTTATTAAGCAATTAATTTCCCCAACACATACATGCCATTCCACATTTTTATGGAGGTAAAACTTGAGGTAAAATAACATAAGTTTTTTATTTATTAAAAGTTTAGGAGAATGTCATGAAAAACCACTGAGCATTATTCACTCATATTTTTCAACCATTAGTTCCACTTCTTTACTACTTCCCATTTTTCAAAGACACAAAAGCTTTCAGTTTGGGGGAGTGTTACTTTCATTCATTTATTTATCATGACCATGCCATTAATATTCTTTATCATCCATTGATCTCCTTATTCATTCTCAAAACCTCATTTATTCAATGTTGTTTTACACTAAGCCTAGATTTCAACAATGATTGTAGTAAGCACATCATTTTTTTTTCTAGTATAGCATGAGGGCATGCTAATTCTCTAGTTTGGGGGAGGAGTTGCTAAGCATAATGGATGTTTTCTTTTTTATTCCTCATTTAAGGCATACAATTTCATTTTTATACAGTGCAGAAATTGATTTGTGTATATATTTAAAACTATGAACTGAATTCTTGTGATTTTTGGATAACAAAAAGGTATCATTAAAATACAAAAACATAGAAAATTTCAGGCTAAATCAGTTTGTAAAATTCCAAAAATCATGTACTGTCACTTACATCCATTTTGCTTATATCTCAGAATCTATGCATCATAAATATCTTATTTTTGGATTAGAGAAGCATTGATATAGTAGAAATCTGTTTGCAAAATTTCAACAAAATCTGGTTTGTAGTTTTTGAGAAAATGGTTAATGAAGTTTGTTGTTACTTGTATCATATTTTGCTACAACTTCATATACATATGGTTGAAAGTCAATGTGCCAATTGTTACACCTTCACCAACATCACTAAAATTGAATATTTATTATTTTAAAGAAGCATTTGAGGAAGAAGCCATTTTTTCCATCAATATCATAAGTTGGGGTGAGAATTTAGATTATTATATTACAACATGGTTAATACAAAGGCATTGGGTTGCACGAAGACATGCAACATGTTCAGTTTGGGGGAGATGTTGGGCCACTAATTTGTCATTATTCTTATAACTTTTTAACGTATATTTCATCAATTTCTACCATTCTTTATCATGTTATTTATCATAATCTATCATATAATTCCATTTAATAGTTATTTATGCTCTTGTGAGTAAATAATACTTGTTCTCTTTTATTTTTAATAAATTGATGATTATTATGCATGATTTTCCAATGATGGTTTATTAATGAATTCATTATAACATCACTCACTATTTTAGCATCCAATATCTCTTCCAGATTTCAAATTTTATCTCCAACTCATAATCAAATATTCCAACTCAAAAATTCGTTGGGATAAAAAGTGACAGTTTTGGTTGGACGTTTCGGGAAAATGAAAATGAATATTGAAAGTCTGAGACATGGGTTTTGTGTCGAACGGACCAAATTAGTTTTCTTAAAAGCCATTTTCCAAAATTCGATTTGGATTGAGAGAAACACAAGGTTCTTTGAAGGTCATTTTTGCAGATTTGTTGTTGCGACCATTTTCCAAATTCTTCCAATTGCAATACCAAATTCGACTTGTTCTTGCTGAATGTTGATGGAAAGATCTTTTAGATTTGATTTTGCTAATCATTTTGTTTTGGACAATCAAAATTTTTAATGGAAATCAGTTTGTAATCAACTTTGTTTTAACTTTCATTTGCTCTCTGTGTATTTAAATGAAAACAAAGATTAAAGCGAAGGAGAAGGGTAGAGGATGAACAATGGCGGAATTTGAGGCAAAGCTAAGAACTTCATTCTATTGTAATTATTTCTCAAAGATATTTTAATGAAGGAAGCTATACATTGAGTTCTACATCTATTATTTGTAATATGATCTGAGTTATTTCTCAAGGTGGAACTGAGTCTTGGGCAGTTGGGCTTACTACCTTAGACGAGGTGCTGCCTTGAACATCTAAAGTAGTTTAGTTATGTTCTTGTTTCTTTGAATTTCAATCGTTGTTATTTAAAGTAAATTTATTTTTATTCAAGTAATTTGTTGGCTACTACATTTTTCAGATTTGTTGTTTCTTGCAATTTCTAGATTTCATTTAATTTGTTGCTCTAGATTAGCATTTGAATTCTGTTGAGTGCAATAGCTTAAATTTCCAATTCAGCAAGGTGTGGTTTAATTTAGTATTGATTTAATTCGTACGATTATCATAATTATTTTCTTGTCATTTACTTTCTTCTTTTTAATTTAGTATTATTTTTCAAATCTTACATTTTATTTTTTGTCAAATGAGCTTGATAGTGTAGAAGATAATCATGTAGAACTAGTGTTAGTTGTTGGTATTTTCTTACATTTGTCGATTGCCTTGAAATAAAAAGATGCTCCTCGGGTTGATAATTAATGTCTAGGTGATTAGTTGTGTTTTTATTAAGCAATTAATTTTCCCCAACAGAGCACATGCTAGAAGACTTTCTCGCAGTTGGATGAACACATGAAGCATACCAAGTAGAAAGAAAAGGAGACACATGCACATGCATGAACTATCATGCAAACACCAATACCATTAAAGACTCTGTGCACTCTTTCATATGGAGGTGAAGCTATGGTACACCATGGGCACACTCATCACTTATTAACATAGTAGCTTGACATGAACAACACAACGAGCACATGCATACTAGCAGTGTCATGTCGAGTTGTGTCATGAGTCGCCTCGGCCACATCACTACTTTAGGTTATAATTGTGTAATCGGTGTAATGTAACATGGAAGTCCAATAGATCCACAAATGAAGTCAAAGAATCATGTAAGTCGAATAGTCATGAGGGAAGGTGAATAGTAACAAGAGTCAGTTTCACCCTTGGCTATATATACCCCTCATTTGTACATGCAAAGGACTTTTCACCTTGGCTCCTCCCACATAGCCTTGAGAGTCTGTAATATTTTCTTCAAGGAGCGAGCAGTGGCTCCAATGCTCCACTATTGAGGTTAGTGATGTAATGGTGTATGGATGTGTCTTAGACCTTTCGCTTAATTTAGAAGCTTGTTAACATGCCAATGCATTTTCACACATGTATTGTATTCGTTTGTAAGACTATTCTTCGGACGCTTGTAATGCATGTTGCTTTAACTTGTATTAAGACAGTTGAACTATTTCAGTTGTTTTAGTGCATATGCTATTGGAAATGTGTTGTATTAGTTGTTAATGTTGTCTTGCCCATGTGCACTATTCCGCTGGACACTCGACATACTCCTTTTTGTAAACTTGTTATAACGACCGTCATGCTCATGTGGACTATTTCGTTGGGTGTTGTACGCGCTACATGTTCACCTTGTGTTTGTGACTGCCGCATCTGTGTGGACTACTCCGCCGAAAGCTGCGCATGTCTTATTGTGTTGTGTGTCTCTAACAGTGTTTGTACTATTCCCTTTCGACTTGAGACTAACTTTCACCCTCTCCCTCTACAATAAAATAACTTTGACACAAGCAACACTAAGCACTCACCAGGCATGCGAACCTCGATGTTCGAATACAAAGTAAACCACTCTCATGTGCTGACAAGCAAGAGCTAAGGAAAATCTTTAAGATAGGCCATCATACAAGATGGGATTCCTACACCAAAATGGTGTGAGGTCTAGTTGGGACTTCATACCGGGGAGATCCCCTGAATGTTGGCAGGTCCAGCACCGTCAACATTTCTAGCGCTAGAAGGAGGGCCAGATGACAAATTGAGTCCTCACAATCTGTTTTGAATCTTCACATACTTATCATGACTAAACACAAAATTTTTCTTCCGGAGTGTATGTCTTATGGAAATGACTTTGAAATCTCAGAAGAGTTCTAGAATAACTTGTCACATAAAACTTACAATAGTGGAGGCCAAGCAACCTTGGTTAGACACGCGGTTGGCGTTGTAGGCTCCTGTGAAAGGCATGAAAACTTTGAAGATTACATGACTTGCGCACTGTTTGCATACATGCTTCGAGGGCACCCACTGCATTGGTGTGCCACTCTGCTCGAAAAATCTATCCACTCTCTCCCTCATCTGGTCGTAGAGATAGACTGTGTTTTCAATCATTGATCTGAAAATCACTCGTGAGTGATCTTAGTTAGTTAATTAATGAATGAAGGTATTACAGACTCATGTGCTGGTGTGTGTCTATGTTATCTTAGGCAACGGATCGATCAGATTGCAAAATACATAGACACTGGTAAATGGAGAACAGTAAGAGAAACACAGTAAGAAAATGCAAGATCACAACAAATTAATAAGGAGTTCACCCTATCCTCCAGGGCTACGTCTCCAGTCCAACTTTCAGTGGTGGCCTTCTTTTATTGTGTCTTTAAAACAAAGTTTTTACAATGAGGAGCTCAATTTGAGTCTCCTGAAACAGATGATACTTAGTAGGGTGGTTCTTGGATTCCCCAAGCCACTAGAGTGTACAGACTCTTGCTTGCCAAGTCTCGACCTCACTGGTCTTAATGGGACGAGTCCATTTTGGTACTCAGTTCTCGACAGATATCCTCTCAAGTCTGGTTCTGTTTGCTCGATGCTGCCTTAGATAAGCTTGGCTCTTTGTTCTCTACTCCTTGCTTCTGTCTCTTCTTCCTTTTTGGTCTCACTGCCTCTTTTTTCCTTATAGTGCCCTCTCCTTTTTTTCTGTTCATTCATGGCTTAAAGCCAATCCATCCTCTGACTGCTCACTTCCTCTTCTGCCCCTTTGGGTCGCCTGCTGCTGTTCACTTGGAGTTCCCTGCCTCTGCGTCATCGCCACTGTGTAATGTCTCACAGGGAAGTGGCCACTTGTCCTCTCACGAACTGCACCAGCTCTTCCTCAAATGGTTTGGTATTTTGGTTACATTGTGAAATGATTCATCCACCAACTCAGCAGTCAAATCGAACTTCAGACTTTTATGTGCCATCGCTTAATTCTCCCTCCAGATCCGATTTCTCATCAGGCGCCATCTCCGCCATTAGATCTGGAGCCCCTAGATCCTACGGTGTTCGCTCTTATCGCGCGGTTGACTTACTCGACCGTTAGCCCGCGATGAGAGGTGGTTTTCTCTCTCATCCGCTGGACACACGTCGTGCAATGTGTGGAATCGCTCGTTTTCTGCCAAATCCGCTTACCGCCCCAAAGTGCCTCCGATATTCCATCGGTTTCGGAGCGTGGGACCCACCTTTCACTTTAGCGCTTTCCCCTATGGTTTCTCGATTTACCATGGGACCGAGCACTTAGGGCCTTTCCTTTTCAAGGGGTTTTGCCCAGCGATGCACGATCAGAAACGACCTTCGTTTTCTGATTCAGACTTCTTAACTGCCAGTTTGTGTCCTACATGGTCTCCATGGGCCTCGGCTAGCGCGCTTTGACCGAGGTCCCCATCGTTCCTTGCTGGCTACAAACTGCCACCATTCAAAGGTCCTTCTTGATAGCTCTTTGTTCACAAGTTTTTGAAGTCTGTCTTGATTTGATACAGTCATAGCATTTTGATAATTTTTCATGGATCCAATTCAGATCACGGCCTTCCCACTGAAAAAGCTTTTGGACCACCAAAAGTTGGTTTTCAAGCATCGACTAAGTGAGGGTACAATTGTCTCACTTGTCCAATCTCTATCCACTTTGTACTGCTTGGCTTTGAACCATTGAGCCCAACTCTGAGGTACTCAACATCACCCTTGTGCGTCGTCTTCGCCTTCCTGTCCAAAACTGTGTCTTCCTGCAATTCATTAAGATATTCAGGTAGCAGGTCATTAATAGAAGGCAATTGACTCTGGTCTTCGGGATCTTCAATTAGTGAAGGTTCAAATAATCTCAAGAAATCTGCATTTACAATTAAGTAGATGCGCATGTAAGCTAGTAGATCAAGGCAAAAAACATTCTCACCAATTTTCTCAAGTATTTTGAAAGGTCCATACTTGATAGGTTTTAGCTTTTCACCTTCCCCTTGCATTTTGTCTTTGCTGATATACAGCCATACTTGGTCACCAACTTGGAAACTATGCTCCATCCGATGCTTGTCATGCCTTGCCTTGTATTTGGCTTGGCTCTTTTCCAACTGTTCCTGTACTGCCTGGTGGATCTCTTGGATTTGCTCAATGAACCTAGTTGCCTTGTCCACATCACTGTGTCCTTCAACTGTGGTGTCTTTATCAAAGACAAAATCCAAAGGAGACCTTGGTGTGAAACCAAAACAAGTCTCAACAGGAGATCTCTGTGTGGAAGAATATTTTGCTCTGTTGTAAGCATGCTGCACATAACATACATGTTCATCCCACTACTTAGGATGCTTACTGCAATATCCTCTGAGCAACTAGATCACTGTCCTGTTGACTACTTCTGTCTGGCCATCAGTTTGTGGATGAAAAGTTGTGCTTTTCTTCAGTTTGGTGTCCATCAGTTCCCATAGATTTGACCAAAAATTTCCCACAAATCGGGTGTCTTGATCAGATATAATGGAAGTGGCTAATCCAAAATGAACCCATACATGTTGAAAGAACAATTTTGCAGTTTGTTCAGCTATAATCTGTTTATTACAAGGTATCAAAATACACATTTTGTTGAACCTATCCACAACAACATATAGGTAATCATGACCTTTCCTAGATTTAGGTAGTCCTCCTACAAAATCCATAGAAACACTTTCCCAAGAATGAGAAGGAACTGGTAATGGAGTGTACAAGCCTAGTTTTCTAATGTTGGGCTTGCTTTTAGCACACATAGTACACCCTCTTACATATCTAGAAACTGTCTCGTTCATTTTTGGCCAATAACAAAATATTTGCAGTTGTGAAACTGTTTTACTTACCCCAAAGTGACCTGATATTAGAGAAGTGTGTGCTTCTCGAATTATCTTTACTCTCTCAGTTTGTGGAATGCATAATTTCCCACAATGATATAGGAGTCGGTCCTTTACATGATAGTCCAATTCTTCTATTTGTTTGCCTTGACTTAAAGTTGCATATACATCTTGAAAATCTATATCTTGAGCATATTGTTCAATGTAGCTTTCATGTAACACAGAATTATGCTTAAGTATAGTAGATGCATTTATAATGGGTCTAGATAACATATCTGCAACTTTATTGTGTATGCCCTTTTTATATCTGATGACCAAATGAAATTGTTGTAGAAACCCCATCCACCTATAGTGTCTTGATTGCTGCAACTTAGTTTGGGAGTGTAGATATTGAAGTGGTTGATGATCAGTATGTATTACTGTTTCTTTGCCCATTAAATAATGTTTCCACTTTTTCACACTCTGTACTAGTGCATACAATTCTTTATCATATGTAGGATAGTTAACTACTGCAGAATTAAATGTCTTAGAATGATAACATATGGGTTTACCGTGCTGTGTTAACACTGCTCCCATGGCATAGTCACTGGCATCCGTTTGGATCTCAAATGGTCTTTGAAGATCAGGCAGTGCTAGTACGGGTGCTGTACTAGTCTTTTCTTTCAAGGTGTAGAAGGCTTTTTGTTGTTTGCCTCCCCACTGAAACACCTTGTTCAATCCTGTTAAAGCATGTAAGGGAGCTGCAATTAAGGAGAAGTTAGAAATGAACTTTCTCCAATATTGTGTTGACCCTAAGAAGCTCCTAACTTCTGTAGCAGATTTGGGTTTAGGCCAGTTTACAATGACTGCCACCTTAGAGGGATCTATCTTCAATTCACCACCCCCTGTATATGTCCCAAATAATTCAAAGATGTTTTGCCAAATTCACATTTTGAGAGTTTAACATAAAGTTTTTCTCTTTTCAAAACATCTAGTGTCTGCTTAACATGCTTTAAGTGTTCTTCCCATGTTTTGCTAAATATCAAAATGTCATCCAGATACATAATAACAAAATCATCAAGAAGAGGTCTGAGTACATCATTCATTAATCTCATGAAAGTAGCAGGAGCATTAGTTAAGCCAAAAGGCATAACCAGCCACTCATACAATCCCTGATTTGTTTTGAAAGCAGTCTTCCATGCATCTTGTTCTACAATTCTGACCTGATGGTATCCACTATGCAAGTCCAACTTGGAAAAATAAAGAACTTATTTCAATTGATCTAAAAGATCATCTATGCGAGGAAGGGGATAACGATTTTTTATTGTTATCTTATTCAGTGCTCAGTAATCAATGCACATTCTCCATGAGCCATCTTTCTTTCTCACCAAAACGATTGGTGACCCACATGGTGATGTGCTAGGTCTGATGAACCCTTTCTTGAGCAACTCCGACACTTGCTTCTTGATTTCAACATTCTCTAAAGCGGACAACCTGTACATTCCAATGTTAGGCAATGGAGCATCTTGTTGCAAAATAATATCATGCACTATTTACTTTTTGGGTGGCAGACCTTTAGGTTCCTGAAACAAGATATCATACTCTGAAACAACTTTTTCTAAATCAGCTTGCTGTTTAGCATCACAGCCCTCAAATACATTGGTTTTATCAGGTTTCTTTTCTTTTACAACCATCAATAAGAATTGTTTGCATGAATTTATCATTCGTTTCATCTGCCCTGAGTTTATGAGAGTATAATTATTCTTGAGCTTATGAGCTCTTACAAAGTATTCGATTCCATCTTTAACAAGTAGATACTTGTTCTCAGCTCTATAGAAGATAGCTTTTCTGTCATACAAGTAAGGACTTCCTAAAACAATTCCACATATATCCAAAGGAATTATGTCTAACTCAACCTCATCTACAAATGCTGACCCAAAAGAAAACTTGAGTTTGCATTGTCTAGTCACTTGTAGTTGTGCTTTATCATTTAACCATCCTAATGGGTATGGTTTCTTGTGAGGTGTAGTCACTAATCCCAATTTCTTTACAATTTCTTCAGAAATTAAATTTATTTGTGAGCCACTATCAAACGAAGTATCAATCTTTTGATGTTTGGAAATAACTCAAATATGGAAAAGCTCATGTCCTTTTCTCTCATTTTCTTCATCAATAGTAGATTGTGAAGAATTACTAGTGGATGCTTCAGAATTCTTACCTTTTATACCTGTAGCTGTAATAGTTGTTTCTCCTGAGTCTGACCCCAAATCTCTCTGAATAGCTGTAGCAGCCTTCTTCTTCTTGCCCTCGAACTTCTTAGGTCTTAGCTCCGGATTGCACAACACCAACTTTTTCGACAACTTGATCCTCGTTCACAACAAGTGTGAAATTCAGAATGGAAGAACACAAAACAGTATAATCCAGAGGATCAGCAGAACATGGGGACGTAGGTTGAGGTAACAAGTCCACATCACAACCAACAGGCTTGCAAGCCAAATCTGCACAGATCTCAAGAGCAGGTGGGGTAGGAGGATGTTACAGTTCAACAGATGTGCGTGCACCTTCTCCCACTTCGCATTGTGGAGCTAGAGCTATTTGATGAGAAGAGGACGGACAAGAAGTTCGAGGGCAAGAAGAAGAATGACCCCCTTCCATTTGCGCCTCATCCGCTCTATCCAAACATCTCTTCTGATTCTACCACTTTTGATTTCCCTTGTGAAAACTCATCTCCAGATGTTTCTACTTTCGATCATTCACATAACACATCGAATGTCAGTCTGTCATTACATTGCAGAGAAGACACATCTTCCTTTGAAAATCCATCCCATTTGTCATCTGTCATTTTTGAAAACATAGAGGGTGAAATTCCTAGTTTCTCATCAACCCCTTTGCATGATTCATCAGATCATGAGGATGCCGAAAAACATCTTGAATTTTTTGATCATGGTTGTTGTGATCTATGTACTTCTTCATTTGATCATGATGTTGATTCACTCACTGTTAATCTTTCTAAGCCACTCGTCTCCGATGATCTATCTATTGATAAAATGGAAACCCTGCAGCCTATCGAGGCACTTTAGCCTGAGGTGATGGTTATATCAGGCCCTCGTTGTCCTGAGGTTAGTTCCACTTCCAATAAAAAAAAATTGAAACACCCAAGGCTCCTCATTACTCTCTGCTTCGCATCGAAGATCAATCAAACACACAGATATCACTTCCTCCACTCAAATCACATGATCCCATCACTTATGTGATGGAGGAATCATACACAACAAGCACACTTACAAGGTGTAAGTTGTATCGCTTTCTCATTTTTCTTGTCTGTCACAGTCAGGAGAGTTTGCATGCTTATCATTTGCACTTAGTGTGTCACAACACCATGTTAAGCCTGCAAAATGTTTGTCTTGTGCATTCGCTCTTTTATTTTTTCTGGATGTTTTAGAACTCAAACCGTGTTGGTATTGACTAATCTATATTTCTTGTTCACCGGTTTACATGCATATCTTTCTTGCCTTCGCCAACATGGTCCAGCTAATGCGCCAGTGGCTGCATTACAAATATCACTTCACATGAATTGCCCCATGCACTGTTTAGCGTAGGAGTAGGAGTAGTGTTTTCTTTCTTGCTTTGCTTCACTTCCTAGTTTGCATGTTTGCTTTGCTTGCTTACTTTCTTTCCTTGCTTGCTCGCTTTGCTTACTTGTTTTTCTTTCAATTTACTTATGCTTTTTGCTTCCTTTGCTTTCTTTTACCTGTAGGTTAGCCTCTCGTGAAACCATGTTTGGGTCTCAAGACAAGCTCAGAAAATCTAAGAGGACTTGTATAACTATCAACACTTGGTTATCTGTTGTCCTCTCTCTTTATAAAGATCTTGTTTTATTCAGTTGATGATGCCTTGATGGAAAATACGTTCTATTCGGAGTGAGTCTTGCTGAAAACACAACGCTTGCACTGTTAACTAGTACTGCCTACTCTAATAGGTTCTTTTGGGTTAACCCTTGTCATCTTTGTAAAGTAGAGTAAGGTGAGGGGGAAAACCTTAACACGTATGTCAGAGGTATATACAACATACTTCTATGAAGTAACAACCTCTTCTGCTCTCAATAAGTCAGGATCCCTCTTCGACCTTTGAAATAAATAAGTGCCTCTACACAATTCTTTGAAAAAATGAAAAAAATGAAAAAAATGAAAAATGAATAAGGTAAAAGAAGAAAGGTTTCCTGTGCAGAGAGGTGATGCAAGTAACTCCATTGGGGTACTAACCAGGTTCACTGGCAGTGGAGAAATTCTTGTGTTCCTGCGTGACTCCGTTGGGGTACTGTCCACGCCTGCTGGCAACGAAGCAACACCAGAGATGAAACTTAAACTCTGACAGTTATATTACTTATGCATCAATATACCCCTCATCCCCAATAAAAAAACTAAGTTGACTTGGCTTGGAATGTGGGTTGACCGCTTAAGAGAATGGTAGGGACTACATCTTTCACACAAGTTAGTGTGGAAGCCATCATGATCAGGGAATCGAACAATACTTCCGGAAGGGTTAGACTCGCTTTTCACTAAACAAGGAGTTCTACCAGTGTGTCGCCAATGTTGTAGCGACTACAACCACCCTCCAAAATTTTGGCTTGCATGCAAATTTTAGAGCCTACCTTGGATCCCGCGATTAATCATCCTCAGTCGCTTGTTGGTAAGCTGATGATTTCAATCTCCCCTTCTTGATCTTAAGAGTTGTCAATGTTCTCATATTTATGTAGCACGTGTCATCTTTGTGCATAAGGGTTGTTGTTTGTCATGCAAGTGGGATGTGTTGTGTGTGGAGCATGATTGTTCAGAGGTCTTTGTTTCAGCCAGATGTATACCCTAGGAAGTTTGTACACCCCTCCACGCGGGGGGGACTTGTCCCCCCTGCGGGGGTCCGGGGGGCCGATCCCCCCCGGCTGGGGGGTTCGGGGGCCAGCGGTCCCCCGGCGGGGGCTCGGGGGCAGCGCCCCCAAAGCTAAAAACAAATGTAAAATTGCCTTGTAAATGTATAGTAATTTCTAGTCAATCTGAGCCGTTCATTAGGCGGATGATCTGACGGTAGATCTTATGTTTAGTTTAGGGTTTTTTTCCCTAGAAGGCAACCCCTCTCTTTGTATGAGGGCATTGTATTTGAGGCTATGTAATAGATGTGTATTCTGTGAGCGAGAAACAGAGAGGTGAGACTGTGAGAGAAAACAGAGGATATTACAGCGGACTTGCTGTAGGTTGTGTCTCTTCATTTTGCTGGATAATAGAAAGGAAGGACTGGCTATTCGGGGTGGACGTAGCCCAAACTCGGTGAACCACGTATATCTGTGTCTCTCTTGTTTTGTGCGTTTTCTGTGTTTATATTTCTGCAATATTTTATGTGTTCCATTGCTCCGTGATATATAATTTTCTAAAAAGATGTTGTTTTGTTTCAAGGGAAAGCATGTGCACATGAGTGGTTGTCATCACATAGATGTGTTTCACACTTACTTCACACACTCTTGTCACGAAGTTTGTTGCATCAAGCAAAGTATGTCTTATGCATTTTGGATGGTCTACATTGTGTCACTAAGTGTCCGTGTGTGATTACAGTCGAGTCCTATCACTATTTACATATATGTCAGTGATCTCACACTTAGCCATTTCCCAAGCAACCTAGCCTCATTGAGCTTCCAAGAACTTTGCACTTTCCAGGTATCTTGTCATCAAGTGATGTTGAGTGTCTGTTCGCAAGGTCATGTATTCACGAGTTCACTCGCTCACACACTCATCCATTTTTCTGAAATTTTGTCGATTGGACCACCCTCCATTAGCTGTACCTCCACTGAGTTGCACTATGCAGTCTCAACCCCCAGTAACCAAGTACTGCTGCCCAAAATTATGCAGAGATTGAGGCTACCTCCCAGGCAGTCTGCATTGCGCAATCCTGGAATCAACACGGCTGACTATCACCCAAAACAACACAAAATTTTCCCAAGAATCCATCTCAATGCACGTTTCCCGCAAGCCGATCCATCAAGCCTCCTGCTGGTCAACCAGAGACTTTACCGTGTAGTGATCCTGGGCTTCACTCCTCCCAAAAATTGCGCAAAAGTTGTCAGTATGCTTGCCTCTGCTGACTGAATAAATTTAGCAGACAAGAATGATAGGAACCCGCTTCCTATCACTACACTCTCTCTGAAAATTGCGCAATTATGTCAGTCAGTCTCCCTGTTATCCGGTCTGCTACTCCTCCTGAAAATTTCGCAGTTTTCCTGGATTGTACACCAATTGCCCGACACTCCGCTCAACCCAAAAACTATGCAGACATGTTCGGTTGGAATGCCTCCTAGTTTTGCGTAGTTTTGGCTTGCAAGCTCCTACAGCCTACTCCTAGCCTCCCCTGAAAATCTGCGCAGTTTTCACTGCCAGTGTCCTCTGCTGCCCACACTGCCTTCTAGGGAAAATTTGTGTAGTTTTGCCTCCCAGCTGAGCCAGATTCCATAGAATGTCATTGTTGTTCCAGACTTCTCATCCCAGCCTCGTAGTGACCTCTATGAAATTTTTCTTGATAGTGCCTTGGAGCATCGCATCCCAACCTGGCATGTGCTCTACGTTGTTTTAGAGCTTTATCCTCTTTCCCGGTCACCTGCACTCGGAAACGAAAGACAATGTATCATGGTAAACTAGGGAATTTATGGATTTGATGTCGTCTCGTCATGAGTGATTGCAGAAACAGTTACACTGATGAGACATTATGTGACGACGAACGAGATGAACAAGGAGCGCATGCTATAATACTTGCTTGTGGTTGGACAAACACATGAAGCATACCAAGCAGCAAGCGAAGGAGACACATGCGAATGCATGAACTATCAAATGAACACCAAGACCATTAAAGACTTCACGCACTCTGCCATATGGAGGTGAAGCTACGGTACACCACGAGCATACTCATCACTCAGCAGCATAACAGCATGACATGAACATCATAGCCAACACGTGCATACCAATAGTGTCATGTCGAGTTGTGTCATGAGTCACCTCGGCCACATCACTACTTTAGGTCATAACTGTGTAATTAATGTAATGTAATGTGGAAGTCAAAGAGACCCATGGATGAAGTCAAAGAGTCATGTAAGTCGAAGAGTCATGAGGGAAGTCGAACAGTCACAAGGGTTAGTTTTACCCTTGGCTATATATACCCCTCATTTGTACATGCAAAGGACTTTTCACCTTGGCTCCTCCCACATAGCCTTGAGAGTCTGTAATATTTTCTTTGAGGAGTGAGCAGTGGTTCCAACGCCCTGCTATCGGGGTTAGTGACATAATGGTGTATGGATGTGTCTTGGAACTTTCGCTTAATTCAAAATCCTGTTAACATGACACACGTTTTCACACATGTATTGTATTCGTTTGTAAGACTATTCTTTGGATGCTTGTAATGCATGTTGCTTTAACCTGTATTAATACTATTGAACTATTTCGGTTGTTTTAGTGCATATGCTATTAGAAATGTGTTGTATTAGTTGTTAACAATGTCTCACCCATGTGGACTATTCCGTTGGACACTCGATAGACTCATTTTTGTAAACTTGTTATAATGACCGTCGTGCTTGTTTGGACTATTCTATTGTTTGTTGTACATGCTACCTATTCACCTTGTGTTTGTGACTTCCGCATCTGTGAGGACTACTCCGACAGAAGCTGTGCATATCCTACTCTGTTGTGTGTCTCTAACAGAGTTGGGATTATTCCCTTTCGACTTGAGACTCACATTCACCCTCTCCCTCTACAGTGAAATAACTTTGACACAAGTGACACTAAGCACTCACCAAGCACGTGAACCTCACTGTTCGAAGACAAAATAAACTACTCTCATGTGTTGACATGCAAGAGCTAAGGCAAATCTTTAAGACAATGACAACCAGGCCATCATACGGGATGAGACTCCTACACCAAACGGTGTGAGGTATAGTTGGGAATTCATACTGGGGAGATCCCTTGAATGTTGGCGGGTCCAACACCATCAATAAGTCTCTAGATATTTTTGGATTCATGGTTGCTTAGACTTAGCTTGACAATTTGTTCCAGTATTGTATTTGTGATGTTGATTTTGATTAGAAGAATTGTAACTTGTTTCCAATAAAAGAATATATGGATTTGTATACAATACATGTCATATGTTTATTGTAGATATTATCCAACACCATGGAAGCACTTCAAAAGATGTGTCCAATGAAAGTACATTCAACATTCTCATTTGTGTCCTTAGAGGGTGATTAGAAACCTATTTTCCAGGTCTTTAGATTGTTCTTTGTCATGGTAATAAATGTTGATTGAACAATCTTGGGCATTGTAAATATATCACTTTGAAACATTATAATGGTGCACAGAGATTGCATTGATTTTAAAAGACACTTCAAGCTATGGAAGACACCTATGTAGACTCATTTGCTCATAAGGATAGTGCCTCTATTGAAGAGAAAAGGGAAAATGATGTAGCCTTCAATGAAAAGGAACATTCTTCAATGTATATTGCTTCCACTGGCTCTGAAGACAACCAATTCTAAGAACAAAAGAAGTCAATGCCACAAGTGAAATCCATCTAAAGATGCTTCCAATTTGGAACAACTAAGTAGGCTACTTACTCCAAATCCACAGATTTTCACCTTTTGACACGTAGAGTGAAAGGTTATTGTTAAGTTTTGAAGTTATTCAAATCACTATTTAGAAATTATTAGTAACTTTGTTCTTTAATATGGACACAATGATGTGCTTTCGTCGTAATTCCCAGTGGAGCATGCAATTTTTGGATTCATGGTGGAATCATACTGGTTTTATTCTGCCATTTGTCCATTGTAAAAGTGGCAACAATGATGCCTTGAAGGATTTAGTTAAGTCCATGCCTAAAGATGAGAAGAAACAACATGTTTTCATTCCATGAATGCAAAATGTATTTAGTTCAATCATGTGGTCTCCGCCATGGAAAAACAACCATCAATTAATGACTTTAAGTAAAAATGTTTGGTGATGTAAAAATGCTTCCATATTTCAAGGCATTTTAATATTGCTTATTATATATGCCCTCGAGATGGAATTAAATGTGCATAATGCCTCATTTCGTCTTTATAATTATCTAAAGTGTAATATTTCAACACATTTTTGCTTGTTGACTGGTGGAGGAAAAGAATCCTTGAAATAATTAAGTGTTTTAGAAGAGAAGAGTTTAACATATGACAACCAATAAAATTTATAGCTGCACAAATTTTCTAAAATTTCACAGTTAAACTCTTAAAATTTGTTGGAAACATATTTTTCTTTCTTTGCCCTTGTATTTTTTGGAGGCCAAATGTGAATCCCTTGTAGATTGAGTTTTGATCAGTTCATCCACCCTTAGCTAATAAAATATGTAACTGCAGTTTAGCATACAAATTATTTTGCTTCTTCATCTTATAAAATGATGTAACTGTGGTTTAGCATGTAGAAAATTTTACTTCTGTACATAGAGGAAACATTTATTCCCAATCTATGTTCATCTTTTTCCCGACTGTCATTAAAATTTTTTGAATTGTTACTTGGACAAGCCTAAAAAAATGATTTTACTTATTCTTCACAATTTTATCTATATTTTCCTTTGTATTTCTTTATATTCTGAGTTTTTTCCAAGTGGGGGTGTCTCTTAGACTTGGAATTTCAAGTAGTTGATAAGTTTTAGACTTTGAGCCATGTTACCTATTTCAAATAATAGTTTTGGTGATAAGTTTGGGATTGGGTTACTTGGTGAGTGCAACAGCCTTTCAACTATTATGTATCATTGGTCATTAGTGATTTTATTAATATTTAAATATACACCAATAGGAGTTGTTCTTTTTTTTTTTTTGGTTTGGACAAGATTCCTTTTCCAATAGATGGAAATGATTCCACCTTTGATGGAAACAGATCCCTTAATAGGAAATAGTGAGCTGCAAATATCTTCTCATTTGACAGGAAATGGTTTTGATCTTAGAATCACCAAAATTCAAATATTTGGGTGTGGATCCCTGACTGTTGAATATGACCTAAATTGTTTAACTTACGCTAGATATTATGTCTCTTTGATGCAAGTGTTTATATAGATTAAGAAAGGGCTTCGCTTCATTAGAGATGTATACTCTAGACTTAGGTGGAATTATTTTACCTGTAGGTCAACTTTTTTAATCAACTTTCCATGAGAAGAGTCCTCAAAGTTATATTACATGTCTTTCTAATTCATGTGTATTATAATTTTTTTATTATTTATCCAGTTTGCTTGCATTTGTTTATGACATTATTACTGTTTTTGGTTTGCAGGTGTTTATGCTAAAGGGGACTTCATGATTCATTTAGCTGGATTGAATGGCAAAAAGAGGTGGCCAAAATGATTCTACATGAACTCGAGGAAGAGAAGCGAACATTTAAGGACAAAATTGTAAATGGTTTAAGCGTCACATATTTTTGTTTTCGAAATTAATTTGTTTAGCAGCAAAAAACTACCCTATTCTGATTTTGCAGATTAGAGTAAAAACTAAATAATCATACTACATTATGACAATTGTGAAATCATGGGATTCTGAAATTTAACAATTCAAATCATTGATAAAAAGATGAAATCATTAATTACTTTTATGGAATACATGTGGTCTGAAAAAACATGGATTGCATAAGAAGGAAACAAATAACTATTATAACAAATTTGTGACCTCAATTGGCCAACAATCCCCAAGCTTGTGCTGGAGAGTCTCATTTTGAGGTTTATTTGGAAGCCTTAAATTTTGACTTGTAGAAAATGGGCCCCACACAATGCTAGACAATTTTGTTTTCAGGCTTATTTGAAAATGTAATGCAAGTATGCATTTAATAAGCCATTCTAGGGGTTAAAATAGAATTGTAAAAACAACACTAATTTTTTTTGAATTTGACAGTTTAAAATTTTCTTTAAGAAAGAATTATAGATGTATATTGTATATAATGAGAGTTTTAATATTGGAGTTCAATTAAGAGAAAAGAATTAATTTGCAGTGTTTACCTACTTTGTTGAAGGTGCATGGATGAAATATACAAAGTGCATAAGTAAGGGGAAATTGTTAATTTTGAGACTTCCATTGGCCTCAAACAAAGTTGGACAATCCTATTTGAGGATTTCTTTTGGAGAATCTAAATCTTTGAATGCAATTTAAGCCATTCTTGTTTAATATTCAGAAAATATTTCAATCTAATTTGACATGTTAGGCTACAACTAAATACAATTTAAACTTTTTAAAGATACGAACATTGATATTACATGTCCTTGCTAAGGATGTTGAACATTCAAGAGTGTAACTTTGTGTTGCTTTGTAGCTGGTCATCCCATGAATTTTGAGTCAATATCGTAGTAACCAATTATCAAGGTGAAATTAAATTAAAACAAAGGGATGTGGACAACGAAGAGGTCATGATAGGCTTAAAGTTTTAAATTGTTATTTTTTAAATTTGAAGTGTAATCTAGCTTATTTTCATAAAATGTTGATTGTTTTACATTCTCATCCAATCAGGATATGAGTTTTACTACTTTGTTTGTTAAGATATAAGTTTCACAAGTAAGGTGCCTTATCTCCCATCTCCCTATAGAGTACTATGCTTACATCTTCTTTCTTGTATGCTACGGTTTCTTATGCTACTGCCTTATGGTGTTTCTTTTGCAATATTTGGTGAAATTGCTAGTATATATCATATCATCATAATTAGATACATACAAATTTATATATCATATCATAATACACATTATAGGAAAAACATTTCACAACCAATGTACCATTTTGTATTATAGTTTTATTAGTATTTCTATATATTGTGTTGAACTTACATGATAAACAATAGAAAATGGACATAGAGAAGCTAAACAGTTACCAAACTCCCTCACTTCCTTTATACTAAGAGGTAAGTGGAAAGAATGGTTATAGATTCATTTCAAGTTTTCCCATGAAAAATGAACAAACGTGCACTTTATAAATTTTATGGAAGTGAAAATAGAAATATTATTTTTACGTCAGTGTATAGATACTAACACATCGTAGAAAGAATGGAAATAGGTACATTTCAACTTTTTCTATATAAAAAGTTAGAAATACATATTTTATAAAATTAATAAAAATAAAAATAAAAAGTTGAGAAAGAAAATAATTAAATTCAAATTAATTTATAATTTTTTTAAAATTCAAAATTATATATTTTAAAAGTTAATTCTATTAAATTATAATAAAATTTAAATTTTTAGTATTTTTTTATATTTTATTTTAATTGAAATTTAATAAAGGAAAAGTTTTGATTTTCAAATTTCAAAATCAAATGTTTGGAATTCCAATTCTATAAAATTATTATAAAATTAATTTTTATTAGTTTTTCCTTATTTTATTTTAATTAAAATTTAATAATAATAAAAGTAAGTTTTGTGTATTGTTAGGATTTTTTTATAAAATTTATGGAGATCATTTTTATTTTTATTTTTATTAAGAGTAATGTAAGTAATGTAGACACTAAATATTTAGTTTACATTTTAGAAGATTTCTTTTTTGTGGATGACATTAGATGTAAGGGTATTTGGGCAAAATCCAAATTTTCGTTAATACAAAAATAAAAATAAAAAATTCAATAAAAAAAGTTTAAATTCAAGTGAATTTAATATGTTTTTAAAAATTTGAAATTACATGGTGTAGAATTTTAATTTTATTAAATTATAATAGAATCCAAACTTTTATTAAAATTTTGAAAAGGAAATAATATTTTTTTTTTAAGCTGTGGTTCACGATCACTGAGTGGTCGCTACATCCACGGGAAATATTGGGGCAGATCCACCCAAAGGGATCTGCTCATCGGCATCCACCCGAAGGGATCTGCCCATCGGCATCCACCCAAAGCTACATCCATGGGAAATATTGGGGCAGATCCACCCGAAGGGATTTGCTTGTCGGCATCCACCCGAAGGGATCTGCCCGTCGGCATCCACCCAAAGGGATTTGCCCGTCGGCCAATTTTAACAGGCCTAACCCCGAGGGCGTCAAGGAGATTTGACCCCGTGACCTCCCAACTGGGAAAGTACTTAGCAACGGGGACTCGACCAATTGAGCTATCCCTTGGGGTTATAAAAGGAAATAAATTATACCTTACACCATATATTATTAAAACTAGTCTAGATTGATTTTAATTCCCGACCTACTAAGTATTATTGAGAGAGATTAATTCTCTTTTCACTCTAAAAGAGGTTTTCACTTCAAATTTGATCGCTCTTAGCACTTGGTAATCTAGAATTAAAAATAAATAATTATAACTAGCATTTGCACCAAAAGGGTGCAAAGACATCCCTGTAGAACTGTAGATGAATTTAGTGTGTTTGCCCCCGGTGTGCATGATGTGGTGGTTGGGGCGGTTGGCTTTCGCACCCCCCAACCACGTTCGAATCCTGCGCGATGCGCATTGCTGTTGCAGCATTTCGATGTTCACGTATGTGTTTGATGATGACGTATTCTGCTCGATGATGATGTATTCTGCTCGCTTCGGCGATATTGTCTAATGAATCTGCTCGCTTCGGCGATATAAGATGTATTATGATTCTTCAGCGGGGATTCTCTCCCCCACTGAAAAAAAAATAAAATAAAATAAAAAATAAAATAAAAAAAATAAAAAAATAGTTTAGATCATGTGTTTGATGTTTTATCCACTCATTGACTCCTAAGTCTAGGAAGGTATCCATACTCTACCCCTATGATTTTAACGCTATAACCTCTTAGAAAGAAATACATACTTTTAACCATTATTACAATATATGAAATATGACATATATTATCATTTTCTTTTTAAATGGTATGAAATTTAAAATGCCCTGCTGTCCTGCTGTTAATTCCAGAAGTACATATCTCACACATTGATGTCGATGCAAAAATTAATTGCAAATTGCTTTAACACGTCTCTTCTCATTGTCATCATCTCACCCCCCTTTTGGTGGGTGCAAACCAGGTCTAGTGGCAACCAAATCAGCGCTTACTTTTGTCAAATTCCTCCACTGGTTAACTACGTTCCCCGACTGGTTAACTACGTTCAGCACCTGTTTGACATTATCTAAAATTTTATTTATGGTGAGGTCTTAGTTACGAAATCATTAATTAAAAAATAAAGTCTGCTATACCCAGCGCTGTTCAAACTTTTCTCCAAGCCCTTGTGTTCGGCCGCTTTTACAGTGAAAAAAAAATCACTTATAGTCTCTGCTCAACTCTATGATAGCAATAAAATCAGTAGAGTAAGCAATCCCTTTTTCTGACAACTAGAAATAGGCAGATGCATTGGAACGACAGGCTCTAGGCAGATGCATTGGAACGACAGGCTGGGTTGATGTTCATTATAAATTTAGAGAACCATTTAATTTTGTGCATGTAATTGCCAAATAAGTTGAAATTTAATATTTCAATATTTTAAACATTTTCATGGAAATCTGGTGAGTAAGTTCAAAATGTAAACTTCAGCATTAAAGATTGTTGACGTCTACTTGCAATGATAAAATTGCCATCACTTGGACAATAATATGAATGATTACATCAAAAGTGTGGCACCATCTGTCGCTTTGGCCGAGTGGTTAAGGCGTGTGCCTGCTAAGTACATGGGGTTTCCCCGCGAGAGTTCGAGTCTCTCAGGCGACGATAAGGATTTCGAATGTTTTCTGCTCTGTATAAATGTAGATTTATAAAGACTTTGGTTCAATAATTAAATGGTTGATTACCGAGCGTTATTCAATACTTGTATCTGGGTTTCCCCGCGAGAGTTCGAGTCTCTCAGGCGACGATAAGGATTTCGAATGTTTTCTGCTCTGTATAAATGTAGATTTATAAAGACTTTGGTTCAATAATTAAATGGTTGATTACCGAGCGTTATTCAATACTTGTATCTGGTTCCGACTATGGTTGTACGCTTTTTTTCAACTCAATAAGTTATTATTGATAAATTATATGTAGACTTAACTTATTGATAAATTATATGTTTATTGATAAATTATATGTAGACTTAATGTTGACCCAAGTTAAGGCCTAATGAAATACCCAAGTTAAGGCCTAATGAAATAATGGAAAATTTTGAGAAGAAACGCCACAATCCTAGTGCCACATTGTTGATATTTGGTTTCACCCCTGGAGAAAAGGGAGAGCTAGTCTTCTTTTCAATGGTTTTATCCATGGAGAAAAAGGGAAAGCTACTCTTTTTCTTGTTATTTTAATGGTTTCACCTATGGAGAAAAAGGGAGAGTTAGTCATCTTCTTATTATTTCAATGGTTGAACGTGTAATTACTTAAATATTTTAATATAAAAGAAGGTTGATTATGGCTTATATTCATGTATCATAATGAAAGATGATTAAAAAATATGAAATTTATTATTTTTTAATTTTAGGTTTATTTGGGAGGGATCAAATCTCAGGGGAAACTTTTCTCAACACTTACTAAATCCAAAATTAAATATACATTTAAAATAATTAATTTCTCTTCAAACTTCATCACAATACATATTTTCAATTGCTTAATAAAAAACTATGCACGGAGATAAACATGGTTCATATATATATGATTATCTTGTATCACAATTTCCTCAATGTGAGGAGAGGAGCAATTGTGTTCACATGAGATGGAGATGTGTTACTGTGAGGTAGATATACATTTTGATAAGATTTTCAACTAATCGTTGGCACTAGGAAGATCTTCTCAAATGGCAAGGGAAATTGTATTATGGCCTTTTGTTCTTAGTTCTGTTTTTTGGGTAAATTTTTACAAATGATTTCTATTATTGAGGAAAAGATTACATTCATATTTAGTAAAAAAAAATCCTCACTTACAAAAACCCAACTATTCTAGACGTGAAAATAAAATCTAGTCTTTGGTATTGTTTGTATGTTATTAACATTTAATTGATTCACTATGACATTTGCTAATAACATTTTCTTTTAATTTCTTTCTTTTAAATTTATTTTTATAAATACTTTTAATATTTATATTTAAACATGGTATAGAATTAATATTGTCAATTTTTTTTACTTTTATTTTTTAATGAATATTTTCAAATTATCTTTTTAAAATATTTAAAATTTCCATGTAATGAAATGTAAACATAATTGTAACTTTTTGTTCATAATGAGATTTACGCTCTAAAATTCTCTCCACTTAGATTCAGATATATAATAAATTAAAGTTTAATAAAAATGAAAATGAAAATATATTTAAGTGGAAATTCACTATAAATAAGTAAATGCAAAATTTTAAGTATGCAAATTTTAATGTAAAATAAATTTTCAATATTATGAATTTGAAATTAGTATGGAGAAATTGAATTTCAACATGATATATGATTATTTGATTAAACTATTTATTTTATATGTACAATATTTTTAATCAAGAATGTGATATATTAAGAGAAGATAATTTTATTTGTTTTTATTTACTTATTTATGTTAAGTCTATACTAGGGTTAGCCTCAATGTTAGATGAAGGCATGATTTATCTAGCTATGGGATGTTGCCACCAAGGTTGTGTAAGATTGGTCAAGCCTAGATGTCTTGTGAGACTATTTTTATCCCCCATAGATGACCCCACACTCAACACTTCACTATGAGATTTAAACCAGTTATCTCATAGAGACTAAACCTCACACATACCAACTAGTCTACACCTCATAGGTATGAGAACTTATAGTTATTTTTTGTGCTCCCTTTAGTTATTTGTGATTTTTCTCTTTTTATATTTCTAATATGCTTTATTACTCCCTTTTCTTGGGTGTCATTTATCATGTTTCTTTCTTCCTAAGTTCTTCAATCTCGTCCTCCAACCTTTCTATATTTGTACCAATTTCTTTTTGCTTCTTCCAATATTTTGCTAAGATTTTCTCATATGGATTTAGCCTTTTCAATATATAATTTTTAATATTTTTTATCACATTTTGCCAAATCCTAATTTTAATATTTTCATTATGATACTCATAGTTGGTTCATTGGGTTTGCTTCTTGTCCTTTTTTCCTTGTGCTTTCTTTTACTAGGTTTCTCCAACTTGGGCTAACTTTTGTTTGTTTATACCTTTAATTTGTTTTGTTGATAATTTATGATGTAATATCAACTTGTTTCTATCATATAGTAGTACGATATGTTTTTGGTATGATTTATCCTTTCATTTCCTTTAATTTGTGCTATACAATCAAATCAAGTATATTTTCACAGTTAGTCATATTGCCAATTAAAAATTTTGGAAGTAATTTTTTTCATGGTTTTGAAACTTTCAACGTTTCAAGTGGACACTCCACCCATAATCATGGACAAAATAAGCTTTGAGAATCCAACCAATGATGGGTAGAATGTACAGTTGAAATATTTTACGTTTCAAAACCATAACAAAATTTACTTCCAAAAATATTTGATGACAATTGTGTTATACATTTGTTACTCTTTTGGGGCTCACGAATATCACTAGTTTAATTCTTCAATTTTTGTCCTTTGTAGATTATTAATTTTATCTCATCAAATTATTAATTTTACCTACAATCATATTTTTCATTCAATTCCTAAATAATATCTACTTATTGGAAACTTGCTTCATTTCTCCCACTCTTCTTGTGGCTTGACCTCATAATCCAACGAATTTACAATGTTGCATTGGAGTTATCAACCTTCGCGGGGGCTTCATTGACAAAGCAATATCATAACATGTGCATTCATATTGGGGCATAAAAAATGAGGAAAAATTGAAATAATATATTAAGCATATAATAGGGGGGTAAATGGTTTTTATATGTTGTATAACAATATGTGTATTATAAGGTATTATTATGCAATACATTGGCCATGTGGAGGCAAAAAACAAGTGGGCTGGAGAAATAGAGGTTCAGGAGTATTGTGGGAGTATCGAGAGTGGGAGGGAGAAAGAAAAAACTATGGTAATATTAGGTCCATAGTAGCCTAATATTCAAACCTATGACCCTAGTATTGACATGCAATTCATGGTAATGTTAAATTCTTAAAGTAAAAGTGACATTCTCCTTTATCTTTCATTTTCATCCTTTTACTTAAATTTTTAACATTACCGTGAAATGCCTTAGGATGATTGAGAGTGGTTTTGACCTCATTAGATTTCATATGGAGAAAGTAGAATTTTAGATCTCACTCAAAATCCAACAGGCTTAGTTTTTCAGGACTTCAAGATTGGGCGGATTGCAATGTTTCCATTGAATTTTGTCATGTACTAGGGTATGGAACTCATATTTAATCAAGAGAACCAAACCATCTATGTACCTTGATGTTAGTGACATTGATTTTCAAACTCCTCTATCATGACCCTACTAAAAATGTACCTATCACTCAAACAAAATCTTGACTTGACATGCTACGTTTTTTCTATCTTATATTAATGCTTAGAGGGTGATATTAATGACAAAGATCCCAATATAGGCAATGATTTTGATGATATGTAGGTATTTGTTATAGCATGATTTTTTTGGATGCTAGAGGCCATCTAGAGCCTATTTGTTGATGTATTTTCAGTTAAGAGATGGATTACGCTTGATGTTATTTTGCACCCTTACATGCTATATAAATGAGAACTTTCAATTTGTGGGCCTATGGTTGATGAAGATTATAATTACTAGATGAATGATGTTGTATGGTTTAATCCATGTTTTTATGTTTTTTTATCACAAATTCATCATTCTAGAATCTTTTGTTGACATATATGCATAAAAATATATATTATATAAAATTCACTCCCAAAATCGCTCCCAACTTGGGAGCTTTGGAAATGTCACTCCTCGCTCCTGCTTCCACTCCCACTTCCCACTTCTACTCTCGCTTCCCACTTCCGCTCCCGCTCCCAAGCAACCTTTCTCCAGAACATACATGCATCACATTACTAATACCTCTATGATCTATGTTTAATGTGTGTGTTAAGATTTTTTACCTATTTCTAAGCTAGTGATCCTCCCAATGATGGGGCAATAGAGAAGACAACATATATGGCACCTTCACCCTTTCCTTACATTAGTGATGAACAAGTTGAATGAAAGTGAAGGAGATAGTGATACCAATTATTGCTTGGTATAGGGCACATGCATGCCACAGGAGATAGTGAAATAGACTATTGTTTGGAAGAGGGTGCATGCATGCTAAGGGCACATATATCACACCTTCAATTAATTCCAGTTTAGATGTTGTTTCAAATTTAGCAATTTCATTTTTTGATAGATTTTTTCTATTATTAGAGTTTTTCTTTTGTTATTTTTAGCTTGCACGATCTATTCTTACTAAGAGGGTGTAGATCCTTAGTAAATTAGAATACTTCATGCAACCTTGAAACCTTATAATATTAGTAAATTATAATACTTCATGTAAATTAGAATACTTCATGTAAGGAAGGGATGCAACCTTGCATGCTCTAGTTCATCTTTTGATGGAGACACACTTACTAGGCACTCTTACCATGCAACTATGGTGCACTAGGTGATTAGGTTAGGGCTATGATTTGAAAAGTCCAACCATATATGATTTTGCATGTGTCCATATTCATTGTAATTTCTCTCCTCTTCTTATTCTATAAGTGAGATGAAAGGTGCGCCATTGTGTTGGTTATCGAGGTTTTGTTTTGAACTATTGTAGTGTATCTTTTTTAGTATTCAATAGAAGATAGATGCAATTGAGAGTTCAAATCTATGTATTTTCCATTCAAATATTCCACAGTATGTATTTGTAAATAAACCAGCTTATATCTTCCTCTTTTTTATTGAAACTTCCAAGTTTTCAGCTACCTAGTACTTAGGTTATTCTTTCTAGGTGCATAATCTGCTTACCATGTTAATGAAAATAAAAGGGATATAAATATAAAGGGGTCTAAAAAATGTTAATGAAAAAATGAATACCTATAATATCTAGTGAAATTAGGGTTTTTTAAAATTAGGAAGGTGTATTGGGTTCATATTGGTAGGGGGTTAAATAAAGTGATTTTTAGAGGTATTTTCCAATATGTAGTCAAATTAAGGGTATTATTTAGTATACCACAAATGGACGTGCTATGTTAGAGGATCATTGAGTGAAGCCCCCATGACAACTTTCAAGTATCACGTATTACAAATATTATACTAATTACTTATATTTCATAATAAACTTTTATAACTATTTCCTTTGTCTTTTCGTCATTTATTTAAGCAGTAAATATTTCACAACTATTATATCAAATAGATCCTTAATTCATAATAGATATATGCAAATATAAAGTATTTGATCCTTAATTCATGTTTTTGATTACTGATATGGGATATCACACATCAACATATAAAATTTTAAATTCATTGAAATTTTTTAAAACATCAAATATGATGTATTTAATATTTTACTAATCAAACACACCAACACAACATGTCCCAAAAAAGAGGAAAGAAGGATATATTTTAAGTGTTCAAAATAACATGTCAACGAAAACACATCATAATGTTACTAAATATGTAATTGATATAAAAATATTATGAATAGAGAATATTTACATAAATTGTTACAACTTTACTTGCTATCATATATTCCCAAATAACATTAAACATCACTAAATTGAGATTTCAATCAACCTAACTAAACATGTTTAGATGGATTTTTGTATCAATATTGTAACATATTTTGATCAAAATAATGATATCTAAATTTAACAAAATTAATCTAATTTTCACAAAATTTACGTGCAAGAGATGAATTTATAACAATGTTACAGTGATGTGAAAGGGTAAAAAGTGACAATTTATAGATAGCAAAATTTTCACTTTAAATTTTAATGTAGTTGTGCTCCTAAAAAATTTAAGGATTAAAATGAATAGTGGATTTTCTTTTCATTTTTTTTCTAGAATTAAGACGTGTGTAAGGGCCATGCGATCCTAAATATTTACAGGATTTCTAGTGGACCTTTATTACAAAGTACATAGTAGCATCAATTCTTCCAAGAATTGAGGTTGGGTTGTCCTATTATTGAAGTTTGTATCTGAACTTGTTGCTACCTCCTCCGAAGGCTTCGAAAATTTGGTCATATCTATGCTCACAAATTCTACTTTCAAGAACAATGTGTTGTCGAAAGAGCAACTAAGAGGGCTTTATTCTCATGGAAATTAGAATACCTCATGGTATTTCTATTTCTTGATTTTTAGGATTTTTAGGATTTTTTTAAAGAGATTTCCCCATGGCCTCTCGTAAATGTAAATGCAAAAATAAATGGAAGAGAGATTTTGTTAAAGGTTTGGTGTGGGTTTTTTTCTTGAGATTTAAAAAAACAATAAAGTGTTTATTAATTAATTAAGGGTGTTATAATGGAGGTAGTAAATTTACAATTTAATGTAAATATGACTCGTGTAAAATTTTAGATATGTTTTTTATTCAATAATTTTTTGAGTGGAAATTGATCATGGATTATATTACGTTGTGCTAGTGAGGCCAATTAGGATCTTGTTGTTTAAGAGTTTAGGGGTGGAGTTTCTGAAAAAACAAGAGGTCATTTTTGGATCTTTATGTGTGGATTTTTGGCTCATTGTAATCTAATTTTAATTAAGGAATCTAATCCAAGTAGATATATTAGTGCTTTGGATGCCATGGGATCCTATATGAGGGATTACCCAAACAACGTGTAATCTAACTTCAGTTAAAGAATATAATCCAAGTAGATATATTAGGGCTTTGGATGCCATGGGATCCTATATGAGAGACTACTCAAACACTAAGGCTCGACGACATTGCAAGAAATACTCATTATAAGCTCAGTTTTTGAATCAAAAGAGGAGGAGATTCGATGAAGAAACAGAATCTGATCCATGCGGAAGGTTTGGTTACTGAATCACTCCCCAACGGTATGTTTCGAGTTCTGACAAATAATGGAAGTCAGATTCTGACTCATATTTCAGGTAGGATTCAACGTAATTCTGTACGAATACTACCAGGAGATAGGGTCAAGGTCAAATTAAGTGCTTATGATTTAACCAAAGGACGTATAATATATAGACTTAACAGCAAATCTTCAAACGATTGAATCACCTTCTGAACATCTGATAGGGATCGAGAATCACAGATGAAACAGACTCTCTGTCTCAGGAAACAAAATGTAATATGAGCAAATTGGAGAAGATAGATCAGTCCGTTCGGGAACGAACCTGGGTGGGGATAGAGGGACTTGAACCCTCACGGTCTATAAAGCTAATGGATTTTCCTCCTACTGCAATTTGCATTGTTGTTGACATTGACATGTAGAATTGGACTCTATCTTTATCCTCGTCCAACCATTTATTCCAAAAAAGAATTCAATTCTCCATCTAGAGTAGATGAGTTCACAATTGGATTACTTAATGTCAAATCAGTACTTCAACTCAAATCTGGCATCTATCTTATGAATAAAATGCTTGGAACAATTCAAGTTTTGATCGCCAGTTTTGTCTGATGTTATATAACATCTCTCTCCATTTTTGAGGTGTAAATAGATCGTTCTATAACTACAGTATTGGACCAAATGAATGTCACATGTAGGAATTGGACCTAGGTGGAGAGGATAACAATCATTCCTCCCAACCACCTAAGCTAAAACCCAATTGACAACCATGGGATCTTATATATTGAAATGGTGAAGTTAATACAAGAGAGTTAGAAGCATAGCTCTAAACATTCATTGGTTTTCATGGTTACAAGATTCCAAGGTAAGTTCCTTAGCATTGTGCATCAATGTTATTGTTTACTTTTCTATTTTATAAAGAATATGCATGTGCATTCCTTATTGTAAAGGTTTAAACTTAAACGTAGTCATGATGGAGTCACCTCAACATTACAAACCTTACTCTACTACTAGTGAGTGTTCATAGTCCCAATGTAGATATCTTCTTCTCACTATTATTAGTTGAATTTTATCAATGTAGATATCTTCTAGTCACCGTTATTAGTTGAATTTTATCTTTTGATCCTTCACCTTTTATGCATTGCTTTAGAAAATGTTGAATGGGGAAAAATAACTCTTTACAAGTAGGTGGGAATGATACCTATTTTTAGGAAGTTCATTGATTGACTATGCTTGAGTAGTGAGCATGGCCCCCTTAGATATTTAACACTAGATTTATGACTTATCACTTCTCACATGTTCAACATATTTTAGTGTGTGTGGATGGAGTTCTTCAATGAACTAATTCATTAGCTAATGATTATAGTTTTGGGTTATCAAGGAGTTAATCACTTGGAAAAAATTGAGTCCATCACTGTTCTATATGATTTTGGCATCCCTCATAAGCTATTGGTATTATTTCCTTCTTGATTATAATTGACAATACAACTAGAGTTTACATGACTTGGTTGAATGTACTTCAATATACCAAGACCTTATATAATAACTAAAATATGGTGAATGAAAACATCCATTAATGCAACATAAGCCACAAAAATATGAAATAAAGGTAAAATCAATACAAATTCAAAATAATTTAGGAGAAATCATATACCATGAAAATAGAAAAACTTGATTCTATAACAAGAACCAAAAATCAAAACCTAAAATAAGAAATGAAGTCAAGAAATTACAAAAAATATAACCCAATAAATACAAGCTAGCTACCTTAAGGGAAACCAACTAAAATATCACTTAAGGATCTAATTATTGAGAGGGAGAAAATCTACATCCCTTCCCTCTTTTGCAATCTATCGGTGCTAAGGCTAATCTTTTTAGGCACTTGTAATCGCCCAAGATAGAGTTTTGGAATTTCATTTGTTTTTCTTAGTTCATTTATTTATTCCACATCAAAACAATATCTTGACTTCAAAATCCTTGTTATTGGATGAGTGTTAGTCAAACCAATATTTCACAATTTTCTAATAAGTTGTAAATTTATACATAGTTTTCTCGCTCTCCTCCTCTTGCTTTAACTAAATATAATATCTTATTTTACAGCTAAGGAACTACACCCCCATGTTGATTGGGATAGTTGTGAGGAAGGTAGGAAATTGTTAGAGGATAGAATGACTTCGTTAGCATAAGATATGAGATAAAGATAGGTACTAAAGCAACATTGGGAGTGACTTGTTCTACCCACAAGGTAGTGGGGGGAGCGTTATGCCAATTTTGATGGTGATAAATGTTGAAATTTTGTAGCAACAAGAGGTACTCTCATGTGCCCTTGGTGATGAGTATGTGAGAGGAAAACACTCCTAGAAGTGATTTTATAAGTGCATGAGATAAGACCCATGGTAATTTATGATCCATGGTATTACACCTTTTGAAAATCATAAATTAGAAGCCAATGGAGAGGCTTAAGATCAATATTGGAGAGGAGGCTAATGGGTGCTTCCTCTTGATTTGGGTTTTGATTTTCTTAGCAAGGAGCAACATGCTAAACCTATGGCTAGAACAACCTGCAACAAAAAGGAAGGGGGTCGTTGTTTGGAGGTTGGAAGATTAGGCCACAGTATAAGGGAAGTACATAGGCTTGTTGAGTGCTATCCATAGCCAGAAAAGTGTAGACCGAGGGGCCTATGTGAGGGTTGTGGGCTACAAGAGGTAGGCACATCAGGAAAAACCTATAAATAAGGAATATTGTAGGTGGACTAAGTGTTTAAGGAGATATGGGAAGCCATAAGGTGCTACAACAAGGTGGTTGTGTGGAAAATCCATTAAAGAAGAAATTGACTGAGTAATTTTGGGTAGTGAGGGCTTGAAGAATGTAGCTTCGCCTAGGCATTTTAAAGAAGATTTTGTCTCTTGTATTGGGATTTTTCAGGGAGTAGTAAAGGGCCACTTTCCTTGGTATGAGAGTCCTTGTATTTATTGTTAAAGGTATAATAAGAAGTTAGTTCTTGGCATTAAATTGTGTATATTGTGCATGATCTAATTGTTGGTGTGTTTTTTGTTGTGTAAAAGTCTTAAAGTTAGGCATTTTAGTGTGCTTATTTTTTGTTTTGTGAAACTAACAAAACATAGACCAAACCTGGGGTGCATGGATTTCTAACATAGTCTCAAAGTCATTTTGAAGAGAAATCAGGTCATATTTGTGCATAGGTGGCAGCTCTAAGAGGGATTTGAGTCGTTTTTTTATTGAAAGAGTGACAATTGGTCCCTTGGATTTTTGGGTAAGAATCCAATGGAGAAATGGTTTCTGGCTTGAAGATCAAGCATCGATTGGATGGGATATCCAATTATAGTATATGGAAGGAAAGAATCAAGTTAGTGTTGTTGGTGAATGATTTGTGGGAGCATGCTAACACCTAGATCACTATGCCGACTAGCATGAAAGAGTTGGCAAGGTATAACAAGTCAGCTATGAAGGCCAAGTTAATCACCCTTGATGGAGTCAAGGATCATTTGATATCTCAACTTACTATAAAACACACTGCATGGGACATGTGGGAAGCTCCGAAAACTTTGTTTTAGAACAAGAACAAAAATCAGAAGATGGTATTGAGAGAGAATCTTAGGGAAATCAGGATGCCAGGTTCAAAAAACACGACTTCACATATAACTAGGATTAAACAAGTTCATGATGAACTTGGAGCTATAGAGGAGACAATGCTAGAATTATAGTTGGTAAAGATTTCACTAAAGGGATTCTCAGAGAAGTGTAATCCATTCATCAAAGGAGTAGTATCACGAGAGAAATTTCCATATTGGAATACGTTGTGGGATGATTTCATCAAGGAGGAGATTCTGGATGAGGATCTTCAATGGAAGAGCCCTCATGAGGAGAAAATTTTCCTCACAAGTAATGTGATGAAGGGAAAAGGGAAGTCTAACAATGATAGCAATAAGTTATTGAACAAAGTAAAATTATTTGCATGTGATGAGTTTAGTCATTATTTGAGCCAATGTCCACATAAGAAGGAATGAGGGAAAGGGAAGGAACAAGAGGTGGTTGCTCCAACTACAATCAATGAAGATTGTTTTTCTAGGAGGTTTGAGAAGGGTGTATTTTTTTTATCTCTCATTTCTCAGGGAACACCATTCATGAGGGTGCTTGGTTCCTAGACAATGGGGCTTCAAAAGCATATGATAGGAACACAAGACGCTTTTAAGAGCCTGACCAAGTCAAATTATGATCTACATGTAAAAATTGGTGATTAGAGTCAACATGCAGTGAGAGTAATTAGGACTATACCATTTGGGATGGAGTTAGGTGGATTGTTGTGAGTCCAAGACATGCTTTGGGTACCACAATGCAGATGCAACATGCTTCCAGTCTCAACAACTAAGGAAAATGGGTTTGATGTTTTATTCTAGGAAAGGAAGGTGACTCTGAAACCTAGTGCATCTAACTCTATCTCAAGGGTAGTTCTTGGAGTTATAGAGAGTAGTTTGTATAGTCTAAAGGAAAAGCCTATTGACTAAGGAAAAAAGAAGGTTCCAAAAATTCATAGGGAGTCAAGTTTCAGAGGGATTTCATTGATTGATAAGGAGAGTCAACCCCATAATAATGTTCCTTCAAGTTCAAGAGGAAGAGAGGAGTCTTCCAAAGCCATCAATAAGACATCATGGTACAAGATTATTATGTAGGAAGCATGTGAGTAGGAGGCTTCATGGAGAAATATATCTTCAAAGAAGGGTTCAAGTCTTGCAGTAGGATTTGCTTCAGTGATGAAAGAAGAAGCTTATGATGAATTTGTTCCAATATGGGAAATATAGAGACTTCCAAGGAATGGAAGCACCTCCCTCACTAAGAGGGAGTGTTGAAATTTAGTAGCATAGGGAGGTACTCTCACGTGCCCTTGGTGTTGGGTATGTGAGAGGAAAACACTCATAGAAGTGAATTTATGAATGTATGGGCTTAGACCCATGGTATTGCACCCTTTTAAAAGCATAAATTAGAAGCCAATGGAGAGGCTTGAGATCAAACTTGGAGAGGAGAATAATGGATGTTTCTTCTTTATTAAGGTTCTGATTTGTTGAGCAAGGAGCAATAGGCCAGACCTATGGAAGGAATAACCTACAACAAAAAGGAAGGGTTAGGGATTACTATTTGAAGGTTGGGACATCAATCTACAATAGAAGGGAAGGTTGCAGGCCTCTTGAGTGTTATCTGCAACTAGAAAAGTGCAGATCGAGGGACCTATGTGAGAGTTGTGGGCTACAAGAAGTAGTCACAATAGGAAATACCTATAAATAAGGAATATTACGGGTGGAAAGAGTGTTTAAGGAGGGATGGGAAGCCCTAAGGTGCTATAGCAAGGTGGCTACGTGGACAATCCATTAAAGGAGAAACTAGACTGAGTAATTTTGGGAAATGAGGGCTTGAAGGATTTAGCCTTAACCCAGGGACTTTGGAAAAGGTCTTGTCTATTGTATTGGTATTTTTCAAGGATTTGTAAAGGGTCACTTTCCCTAGTATGAGAGCCCTTGTATTTCTTATTGAAGGAATAATGAAAAATTCTTTTTGGGCATTTAATTTTGTATATTGTGCATGATCTAATTGTTGGCGTGTTTTTCATTGTGTAAAAGTTTTAAAGTTAAGTACTCTAGTGTGTTTATGTTTAATGTTTTGTGAAACTACCAAAACATAGACCAAACCTAGGGTGCATGGATTTCTAACAATCAATAATTATTTTCTTTAGGATTCAAAGCATCTCTCTCTCTCTCTCTCTCTGTCTCTCTCTGTCTCTCTCTCTCTCTCTCTCTCTCTCTATATATATATATATATTAGTAGTTTCAACTACTCAATTTCCATGAGGATAATTATTAGTTGCATAACATAAGATAATACCTTTCTCGAAAGTGAATTTAGTTAAGTTTGATAATAAAAAAATATGAAGCATTATCAAATAATAACATAGAAGGAACCCCAATCCTGATGGTTATATGGTGTTCTAAAAATTAAATTACTAATATTTCATTCACTTGGGTTAAAGAAACAACTTATGTCTACATAGTAAAGTAATATGAAACGATAAGATGTACTTGTGTTAAAGATTATTCTTACTAATAAAACGGAGTCCCCATTGCTAAAATTTTCTTTCAATCATGATTGATTGCATTTGAATGACTACATTATTTTCCTTTCCAACATACACCTAGCAAGTTTTGCATTTTCTGGAACAAGCATGTGCATCCGTAAAATGTTTTAGCCTATCCTAAACAACTCCCAAGATTTTGTGAGTAGTAATTAGAGATTTTTCCACTAGATGGTTTGTCATTTAAATCCTTTAGGACCTTTTTAGTGCCTATTATTTCTATACATCTAAATGGTATGCCATCATAGTTTGCCTAAAAGAGTATATCATTGATCAGATAGTACTGTGCAAATTTAAGCCTTAGATCTCTTATTTTTCTTGCATTAAAATAAGTGAAACTATACCCATGTTGCAAGTAATATTTGATCTCATAATGCCATGAGTTAATATCCATTAAAATGTAACAAATTTCATAAGCATGAACATAAATATCATTTTCTTGACCCATTACATCATTGTATCTTGACCTTACATTATTGTATCTTGACCTTGTACTAAATTGCAAGTCTACAAAGTCCTTGGCCTTAAACTATGGTTGTTGGTTTAATGTCAAAATCATATTCCTAGATAGTCATAAATCAACTTTTTCTTATTTGATCAAGTTATTTCTACAAGAATAAATATTTGACAACTAAATGTGGGACGATGACTTTAATATAATTTTCTATTATGTAGGGCGTTTACTATTTCACAACATTCACCACAACATATATGTTTTGATAGATTGTTAGGTAATTTAGTTAAACTTGTAAACACGTGTTCATTAAAAAAAATGAAATTCAATCACTTCATCATCCTTTTCGGTGAGCACAAAAATTGGGAGTGATCAGATGGAAAAGTGTAGTGGAAGAAGTTGTTAAAATCAATATTTCTCAATGCTTGTGCATAATGATAACAACATTAATTTTTTCAAAAGTATCCTTATAAACTTAAGCCTATTTGAATATTATACCCTTCTTAATGATTTTTTATAGAGGTTTAATAGTTTCTAAAAAAAAATTGAGATAAACCTCTATATGAAATTAATTTTTCCAAAGAAGGTTTGCATTGAATTTTATTATGAGGCAAGGGACTCTTAATAATAGCCTTATTTTATTTTGGGTAAATTAGTATGCCATTTTGTCAAGAATTTATGGAAGAGAACTATTAGAGAACTAATCCATCTAATGTTTCGGGTGGACACTCTACCCATCATCAATAAAAAATTTGGTCCTTGATGATGGGTGGAGTGTCCACCCGAAACGTTGGATGAATTAAATATTCTCCACAATTCTCTTCCGGAAATTCATGACAACATGAATAAATATGGAAATCTCCAATCACTAATAATATAACATCTTATGAAATTACATGACCCAAAAACTTACCTCTTGTTACAACAAAGATTCTTTATTTGGATTTAGGGAAATCCCAGATTTCTTTCATCTTTTCAAGATTTTTTTGAGATGTTTGACATGGTTACTGTGCTTATTTTGGTAGGTAATAACATCATATAAATAAATGGGTACACTATTATTGATCAAACCTCTTAAAACAATGTCCATGGTTTGTTGAAACGCGACACTAACATTAATTGAACTAAAAGGCATGTACTTTTAAGCATACGTTCTTGTTGATGGCCAAAAATGACGTCATCAACATTTGGGAAACCACCTGGTCACAACCCCTTAGACTCTTTTCATTTGGGTTTATGGTTTTGACCAACTTTAAATAGTTTTAGTTACCCTTATGGAAATTGCTCCAACAAATGGAAACTTTAGGATATGGAAGCTAAATGGTAAACTGAAAGGTGGAGATATATTTCTAAGTGATTACAATAGAGAAAAGGTACTATAACTAAACTATATCATATATTATCTATAACCTAAGCACTTATGTATATGTGAAAGCGAAAGACAACTTCAATAACCATAAAATTAGATCTCAAGTTATATCGTTGATTAAGAGTAAATTGTAAACAAAATGTTTAATTCAATTAAATAGTTAGCTAAATTAACACATAAACAACATTCACATATAAACTTATAAATTGTTATGCTTATAAATGAAAGAAATAATAAGTCAGTAGTGAATTATCAAATCATTTAATAATAAACATAAATAACACTCAAATTATTCCAATCACAAATTTGAGAAAGAAAAATTCAATAATAGTACCAGATATGCTCTACTCCATTAAAACATGGAATCAAAATGGTTCAATGCTTGTATTAGAAAAGAACAAAGTGCAATAATGTAATTGGGCCTTTCCTTGGAAAAATTTAGAACCGTTTATTTAGTACTAGAGAGTTGTTTACATAATTTTTAACAAGAATAGGAGAAGATAATTTCTCCTCCTCATTTTCCTCAACAAATTACAAAAAATAATAGTCAAAATAGAAAGTTGTTGTAACCTACGAACTGAATTTTTTTTTCAACTTGATGTAGTGATTGATGATGAAGAACTATCGTATGACTACCGTCGGTTGTGCACTTCTAGAATATCTACAGGCTCAGGAGGGGGTTGAGGCCTAATATTTATCCGACAATAGTACACATGTTCTTCCAATACAATAAAAATTTGGGTAATCTGCTCTTTTTTTTACTTTAGTTACCTAAAGATAGCTATGAGGTTTAACAAGACATTCTAAAATTAACTCAAAATTCACCTCGAACAGTCATTCGATCCTATTCCGGGCTTCAGTTCTATCACTTTATGCTTCTGTTTTTAATAACCCTATCTCTGGTAACACATCGTCCACATATACATATAAAATTCTTGTTTCCTCAATGGATTGAGAGAATGATTGAACCATGGAGCTAGAAATACTTTCTTCTTCTTCTATTAATTCCTTAGTTAAGTGTTTTTGAGCTTTCCATGCATGTAAGACTTTATATTTTTGCATCTCATTAATTATTGGCAAGTTGGGAAACCACATTTTTTAATCCTTTTTCCATGAAAGGAGCTCAGTTATCTTAAGCTTGGATTTATCGTATCTGGTGTGCATATCTACTACATCATTCATAAATGAATTCACCAAATTATTGTGAACTTTCACTGAGTTTAATTTATCACACAATAATCCTCATTCATGTTGTAGTTGCTGATTAATTTCGGTGGATTCATCCCTGAATTTAGTAATATTTATTACACTTTCTTTGGCTAGCTTTGTATGTTCTTGTAATTCCTTCATTTGGGAATCCTTTTGTTGAACTTCAGATTCAATTTGGTTTCTCATTAGGGCAATCTGAGCTTGCATTTGCAACCTAACTTGTGAAGCCACTTGCTCCAACTTATGAATCCTTTCGTCTTTTTGTTTGATGAAATATTTAATTTGAGTAGTTGTATTAATATTTTCATTGGCATAAGCCCTTATATACAGAGCTAATTTCTAAAATTCCTAATCTGGTGTCATTGAAACTCCTTCCCAAAATACTTCTAGGGGGGTTACTACTAGAATTTGTGTTTCAATAGTTTACCTTTTCTTCTTGCTTCTCTTTAATATAGCTTGTTGCTTTGAGCTATAGAAAACTTCAATAGGAGGAATATCTTCAATTGAAAACTGAGACATAGCAGTAGATGTATCAAAAATTTGTTCAGAACCTAGTAAGGTACTGATTGGAGTCTACACAATAACTTTAGGGTTTGAAAGACTAAAATCTGAAACATTTGAAGGGGAAAAAGACATATGTTGTCTTTATGTACTTTTAGAAGATGTTCCAATTGTAATTGAATCCTTGAGCAAACTTTTTAGGAGTCTTTGAAGTGAGTTTTTCAAATTCTTCCCATTCCTTATTGATATTAGTGTCCCCTATTTTTCTTGGAGTTGTTTCTTTGAGAGATACAACGAGGGCTTCCTTTTCTCCTAGTATTGGCACCATTTCTTGCATAGAATCACTCTAAAAGGAAGAGCTTGTAGCTTTTGTTCTAGTTGCCTCCTCTTTTGTATGTTGTAAATTTATTAACAACAAAGATCTTCTTGAGTCTCTGAAAATTAGGAAACGATGATAGCTTTCTGGAGATAGTTTCCTAGCCTTTTCACATACTTATTGATAATAATTGGCTCTACATAAGAGATCATCATAAATTGAATCCTCATGAGAAAACTTATTTATAGCCATTAACTTTGTTACCCTTTATACAATTTTGTGAGGATCATACAATCTCAAAGGAATTGTATCTAACTTCAAAGGATAAAAAGTTTCCAATTCTTTTTCAAAGTGCGAGAAATTATGTAGGGTGTAAATGCCAACATGAAGAAGAAACACAGTCCATGCCATTTTTGAATCTTTTCTTAGTTCAATTTCTATCGCTTTTCCTATTGTCTAATAAGGTACCTATTTACAAAGGAGTCTATCTGGAATGTGAAGAGGTAAAGTGTGAGGAGAACCATCACATCCATAAATGCCGACATATATGAAATTCTCTTCATAAAACCAATATCCAATTTTGGATAGACACTCCATGGCCGATTGAGACATTATTGGAGGTTTAGCATTAAATATAGTTCGGTAGATAGGGATCATGACATAATAATAGATTTGGTAGAAATGGTCATAATACTTTTCCTATAGTTTACTATGATACAAGTGAATGGGTAAGGGCTCATTAGGTGTCCATTGCTAGCCCATTTTGGGAAAGGAATTAGAAAGAGAGATGGTGTCCATAATGAATGCTAACATATAGTAAGGATGGTTATAGGTGTCTTTTTTCTCATTGTTAAATGAACGAACGCTAATAGAAATTTTACCAAATAGAATTTCAGCCCAATTGATGGAAAACTCGTTTGAAGCCCTATGGATGAGAGGGACCCACTCTAGAGGTAATTGAGAGACATATTTCTTTCCAAACATTATACATAACATGGCAATGACATAACTAAAAGGACGACTTAAAGAGGCAATTTTATATTTCCTAGGAGAGTCCTCTTTTTGTTTGTTGGGGTCTCTCCTATATTCTTTTATTAAATGGGACAAAGGCTCCTCGAATTCAATACATTCTTTTCGAATAAATTATTGAATAAATTTGTCATTATAAATGAGATCTGACTATGGAAATTTATACATATTCTAGATATCTTTTGCTAAAAAAGAACCAACTATTGTGCCGCGAGGAGTGATAGTTTTCCTTTTGCTGGTACCCACATAATTTATAGCCCATCATATCATACTGGTATATGGAAGAATTCTTGGACAAGAAACTACATTGTGCAAGTGAGACTTTGTAGTGTCTAGGAGTGTGGCCTCATAACTCATTTTACCTCCTTGATCATATGTAGAAACTGTGGAGCTAATGAATTTCTTCAACGACATCAATTAATTCTTTCTCAAACTAATTATACATTGCCTCCCATGAGAAAATACCTACATCCATGGTAATAAAAATGTCTGAAAAGAGGAATGCATTTGGGTTTTTATCATCCAAATCTTTGAGGATTGGTCCTGATGTTTGTTGTACTACTGACTTCCTTTTAGCTCTCCCCATCTCGCTGAGTTTTGCAGAGCTCGTGGAATGGTTTGCTGCAATACCAAATTTGGGGTTAAAATGGTGATTTATAGGGTGAGAGATGAAAATCCAAGGCAATCTAGTGAAATAATGTTTAATAACTACCAACTAACAAACTTACGCAGGAAAAATTCAAATACATAAAAGAAAAAATATAGGAAATTAAATGCACAAGGCGTGCTTAACGATATGCCAAGTGGGTGTTGTGTCTGCATGAACATGGCAAGTGTTGAATATGGATAAGAAGGTGAAGGTTACTTGTCATTTGACTAGGTTCTTATGTTACCCTGGGAGCAAAATCCCAGAAGAAACAAATGGAGACTGTTGTTGAAATATTTGGGGTAGAGATGCCAGGGTGATGTGGCAGGTAGGCCTAAGGCACATCCTCGTGGATGAATAGAAATATACATGCACTTTGAGGAAATGGTTTGTTGGGTGATGAGTCACCTCGGGCATAAAATACTAGAAGAAACTCAGGGAGCTCGTCTTGCAATTATGGGGGAATTATTATCAGGTTCACGTGTAACGTAGGTGAGCGCATGCATGAAGGAAAGGGGGGCCCTGCCAGTCCATGTCATCATGATAAAAATATCCCAGAAGAAATGAGGCAAGGATTCTAAAGAAATTGTTAGGGAAAACACCATCGGGGTTACATGGTATGTGGACCGAGATTCAAGCATGCACGAGACTTAGGTTTACATGTTATTTATGATATGCCTTGGTTGTGGTGGTTCTCTTACTTCATTCTTATTTATATACATTGGGCATCACACTTATTTATATAACATTAAATCTTATCAAAGCACTTAGAAATTTAGGGGTTTTAAATGTAATTTCTTCATTTTTGGGGATTTTAAAATATTTTTTAATGTAAAAGGGTTTAATATTAATAAAAGGTTTATAAAGGAAATTTTGGAAGGGTCCCCATTTATTAAAAAAAATGGGGGGTTTTTGTTTTTCCACAACAATTGGCGACACACTGGGAGAACTGGTTATCTTTGTTTTTAAAATGAGAGGAAATTGCTTAAAATGTAGTAGAAGAAAAGAAAACTTATAAAATTAAAAGTATAAAAAATAAATTTTTTATGATCAATTGGAAAAGCATAAGGAGGATATTCTACTACTCATACTCATTCGCTTAGTCTCTTTGGAGGGAAATTTTTTTTGAAGTTTATTATATAAGATAGGAAAAATAAGCTTTTGATTTGGATACTAAGTAAATAATACTTACCATGAGCATATGCAATCCATTTAGCTTAACTTTCTTTTACCTTGTATTGCTTCATTGCCAAAAATCCTGTTCAATACCCCAATGAAGTTATCTTGATATCATGTATGCATTAACCCACTGTGAGTGAGCTTGTTAAGTACCCCCGATGAGTTTGCATACATTTCCCAAAACTTCCTATATTAAATAATTATAAATCGCCTTTTGATATTGTAACTTTAGAAAATGCTTATTTTAGAAATGGAAGATAAGAAGTGGGGTGATATGAAATATGTTTTAATATATTGTATCTCATAGGGTAGGCTAAGCTTTTCGCCTTAAAATTTTCTATTCCTATCACAATATTTATATTTATAGGGGAGGGTTAAACTCTGAAGAGACTTCACTTTACAATACTTTCTAAGATAACCTTCTTTGATAGATGAATTGATCATAGAAGATAAGGTTATATTGACATATAATAATAGTTTTCTTTATTTCTTGCAATTGGTTAATGATAATCCTCTTAAAGATACAAGAGAGAAGTAAGATATCACATGTCACCTATGTTGTTGACAAGCAAACTTATTATAGGATATATGAAGGTATTTACAAGGCTATTTACATATTTACAAAAAGGGATTGAATTTCTCAAGAAAAATATTTTTTTAAGATTTGGCCATTCACGAGTAGAGTTTCCTCTACTCCTTCAAGAGTTTACAACATAAAAGTGGATGGGCCAATCTTTTGGGAGATTTGAAAGGGACCAAGCCAAAGCTTTTGAAATTTGGTATGTTTTCCTTTATCTTCATGGGCTTTATCCCATTTTAGAACCAAATCACTGACATCAAAATGTTTATCACCAACTAAACTACTATCAAACCATTGTTTAATAATTTTCTGATGATTATCATAAGTTTGTTTGGCTTTAACTCTGGTTTCTTCTAGCTTAAAAATTTGAGCTAAGCGATGTTGTAAGCTAGTACAAGGTTGTTCTTAGAGGGATTGCACTAGGGCTAATGAGGGAAAGAGATGTTTTGGGTAAAAATAACCTCTTTCCCATATACAAAAAAGTATGGGAGGTACCTATTTCTACTTTATAAGTTATTCTATCATCGCATTGGTTTGCTTAAACCAATGGTTTTCTTAATTATTCTTAAAAGTTTCTTATTAGTTGATTCCGTTATTCCATTACCCTAAGGATAATAATTAGAGGAACATTTTAACTTAATACCCTTTTGAAGAGAAAATTAAGTAAATGAAATGACAAAAAATAAGTTGCGTTATCAAAAAGCAAATTGCTTGGGAGACCAAACCTAGTAATGGTAAATTTATCTATGAAAAAAAATTACCCGATCAACAGTAACATTTTTCAATGCAGTGGCCTCCACCCTTTTTGTGAAATAATTAGTTGCGGTGAGAATAAATTTATGTTGCTTGAAAGAGTTACGAACAATCTCACCAATAACATCAAGACCCCATTACTCAAAAGGTTTCTCTATGATTACATGATGTAGAGGTAGTGCTTATTTATTTTGTCTTCCTACAAAAGTCTGGAAAATATTTCATTTTCGAACGTAGGCATGTGCATCTTTGAAAAGTGTTGGCCATTGCTATCCTGCTTGTAGAATTTTGTGAGTTGTAATATCACCTCCAAAATGACCACATATTGGTCCATCATGCTGAAATCATTCAACACTTTATCAACCTCATGTTTTTCTGAACACCTAAGAAGCATGGAATCATAGTTTTTTCTAAACAAAACTCCATATATAAGTTGGTGTTGATTAGATTTCAACCCTAAATCATACTTTTTCTTTGGTTCTAGATGTAATGGTGTTATTCCATGAGTCAAGAAATAGATTAGATATGCATATTGTGAGTTTGAAAAATCAGGGATGACATATACCTGTTGAGGATCTTGAGACTATTGATTATCTAAACTGTTTTCTGACTGCGAATCAATATTTTGAGTAACCAACTTACATAATCCTTGACCATGTACAATTTTGGAAGGCTTTATCTCCAAGTCATATTCTTATAGTATAGTCACCCAGTGATCTCTTTTCTCTCCAAGGTCTTTCTGAATCAACAAATCTCTTACAACTGTGTAAGGCACAATTACCTTGGTGTGAGATTTAATTAAAAAGGGTCTGAAATGCTTAATAGGCTTGAAAACAACATAAGCATGTTTCTCAACATCTGAATATTTCAATTCAACTCCTTGAAATCCAAAATTTTGAAAGGCTATTGGTACTTCTGCGACATGATCATTTTGTTTAGTTAAGAAAGATGCATATGATTGATTGTAGGCAAATGTATATAAAATAAATTCTTTATTATAATTAGGGGAAAACAAGGAGGGATCTTAAATGATTTCTTGTTTAACATAGTCAAAAGCCTATCTCTCCAATGCGTTCCATTTAAAAGTTGTATTTTTCTTGATCATATTTTGTAACGGAAAGACTATTTATGCAAAATCAGGGACAAAATGCCTTACAAAATTAATTTGACCTAACAATGATTGCATATAATTTTTGTTATACGGAAGCGAAATTTCTGAGATAGCCTTAACTCTATTAGAATCAATAGTAATTCCTTCTTTAGACAAAATGAATCCTAACAATTTACCTCCACATAGTGCAAAAAATGAATTTTTAGGATTCAAAGATATCCCATATTTCCTATCTTTCAAAAATCTACTTTAGATGATAAATATGATCATCATGTTTTTTGGAAAATATGGTGGTATCATCAAGATAAACAACAACATATTTTTTTTATTGATCAAACCTTTAAAAGCAATTTCCAATTCCCTTTGAAATGTTGCACCAACATTAATAAGAACAATTGACATTTTTTGATAACTATAAGTGCCCCATTTGGTTCTAAAAGTTGTTTTAAGTCGATCGTGGGATGTACTAAGATTTTACTGTAACCAGAGAATACGTCAAGGAATGACATTAACTCAAATCTTGCAACAAATTGAAGAATTTGTTCCATATGCAGTAATGGAAAATTTTCTTTTTTTCCGAAGATTTATTGGGATTTCTAAAATCAATAAAAAAAATTGATGTCTCCATTTTTCTTCCTAACTAGAACAAGATTAGACACTCATCTAGAATGTCTTATTGGGAAAATAATATTAGCTTTTAATAGCTTATTTAATTCAATTTTGATATGAGTTTCTAGATTAGGATGTATTTTCCCAAATTTCTATTGAATAGGCTTTTCATTAGGGAGCATAGGGATTGTATGTTAGATAATTGAGGTTTTATAGGTCTTAAGATCATCATAATTCCATGCAAAAACATCCTTATATCTTCTAAGAAAATTAAGAAATGCAATTCTTTCATTTGGTGACAATCCAACTCCTATGTTAGTGTGAAAATGATTAGCAAATGTACCAAAAATACTTCACTTAAGTCACTGGTGACAAGTGACCCTAACAACAATATGTGGTTGTTTATGCTTCATATATGCAATGAAAAAAGAAGAAAACCATGCAATGAAAGATCATATGCAATCTAAAACATAGAACGACAAGAAACAATTGATGCAATAACCCAATAGAAGAAAACTTTAAATGAATAATATTTTTATTAACAACATCTAGTGAAGAAGATTTACAACATAAGTATGTAAATCCCCCTCCATGGGATGGGCCCCCTGATGTCCTTGTGCTTCAACGATCTGTTTCTCTCTCTCAATATGCAGAAAACCCAAAACAAAATAGAACTCAAGTGGGAGTTCAAATGACATGAGATGATAATGGTGACGTGAAAGTGATCATGGTGAAGAATGAATGGAAAACCCTCTTATTTATAACGAAGTATTGGGCTAGATTATAAATTAGAAAATAATAAAATATTTTTGACCAAATCAAGATCTAACTGTTAGGAATACTTTATTATATTTTTTGGAGAGGGAAAATATATTCATAGTGGTCAAATATCTTTATTTAGGAAATGATTGAAGTAATTCATAAATAAAATGATTTATTAATTACTTTGCAAGTATTAAGAAAGGTGTGAATTTGAGATAACTATTAAATAATGTTTTAATAATTATTCCAAAAATAAGAATAAGGAATAATAAATAAATAGTAAATTATTTAATTATTCTATGGTGAGTTAGTGAAATGTGTTAAGAAATATTTTTCAAATAATGATTTAATAATTATTTTAGAGAAAATTAAATAAATAATGATTTATTCAATTTTTTTATTTTAAACAGACATAATTTAATAAAAATGGTTTACTAAATCATTCCCTATGGTGAAAGTGATTTTAGTATGGTAAAATTAATCCTACATGGTGTATTTTGATCCACTTATTTAGAAATGGCTAGGTGATCATTTTTTAGGTGATAACATCTTAGATTTAAATTATGAGGATTTTGATATGTGCCAAGATTAATAACTTCAAATATCAAGGTGGAACTAGTAGTTTTACAATTTGCAAGTTTTTTAAACCTATCATTGAGATGATAGAGATATTCTAGTTTGACCGCCGATTTAGGAATATAATTTTCAATTTTTCTTTCATTTGGTGGCTTATTCAATTCTTGATCATGAGAATACTCATCAATGATTTTTTCATCATACATTCCTTTTGATGTATGGAAATTAAAGATGTATTCATCATCATTGAAGACTCTCCAGTTGGAGACATTGGTGGAATTGAGGATCTAATAATTAATTCAATATAAAAGTAATCAGGTCTAAAATATTCAGGTGGAATAATTCTAGAAGCGACATTGGCTAAGATATGTGTGCTTACATTCCATAGTTTAGGAATTGGACTAATATTGAATGCCAAGAAGTTGGAAGTCAATTATTGAATGAGAAATTGATAATGTTTAAGGTGATTAAAGGTGCATTGGATAGTGTTTCTAACATGTTTAATGACACTCTTTGAATCACTGAAAACCTTTGGGTATTTGACATCCAAGCTGATTGCTTTCCTTAATCCTTAAACAAGCACTTCATATTCAACTACATTGTGTGTACATTGAAATTCAAGTATGCGGGTAAGCATGGTTTTCTCCCCATGGGGATTCACCAAAATGCATCCCGCACAACACCATCACTAGATTTTGACCCATCAAAATACATGGTCCAAAATTGATAATTAAAAATTTTGTATACAAAGGTATCTACAATCATCATACATCGAGATGCACTGGTTTGTGAAAAGCTTTCAATTTCTGAGCATATAGTAGCAGATGGAAAAGGAGATGCTTGTGCAGTAAAATTTCCAAAATAAGAATCTGCACAATAATTTCCTAGAATATTGTGTGAAAAGGTGATTGGCTTATTCTCCTCATCGACATTTGTGACAATATGCTTCATATGCTTGTCACTGTCTACTCTTATTTGATTAGGCTTGCCCTTAAATGGAAGCCATAGGTGAGACCAGTTAGTAGATGATAGCCTTTTACTTTTTTTGACCAATCTCTACTTTGAAGAAGACCATAAGATTCAGAAATATCAACAATCAAAATATCAATGATTTGAAATACTTTGGGTTGAGATGATAGTCTTATTAAAACATCCGTAAGTTCTCCCAAAACTTTGAATTTTGACTTATCAAGCTGAACAATTTGGGTAGTTGACTCTTGGGGTCTAGCGTTTATTTTGAAACATACGGAGTAAGGCATGATATTAGAAGAGCCACCAAAGTCAAATAAACAATTTTGCACATTCTTGTCAAAAAATTCAAAAGTCAAAAGAAATGGTGGAGTATGTGAAGTTGACCTGTCACCTATTAGTATGGCATCTACCTATTTCATCTTGTTAGAGGAAGTAGGAGGCTTGGGCCTGATTTTACTTTTAGTAACAATAACAATTGATGGTAAAGGAGATTTAGAGGTAGAATTCAAAGCATTTAGTAAAAAAAATTGACGCTGCTTTAATTTACTAACTTCATATAATGAAATATTAGCCTTAGTCTTCTTCATGTCCTCTACAATATTGTACTATATACTATTAGAAACAATAAGAGTTTTAGAAGTTGACTTATATAGAGTAGAAATTTTATCTACATGAGCAAGAGTGGATGGAGCAGGAGTATAACTTTTGCTTGTAGGAGATGAAGAGGTACTTGCAGTAGGGCCTGTATTAGCAAGAGTAGTACTTGTAGAGATTTTACTTCTTGTTGTTACAAAAATAAACTCTTCCTCTTCATTTGATATAGGACCAACAACTTCCTTGGTACCATTAGCATTAACCACTTCTTATTCTTCCTCATCTTCCATTTTCTCTAGCTCTTATTCCTTATCTTCTTCTTCATCAACAGTTTGAATATGACTAGAGGGAGGAGTTTGTTGAGCTCTTCTGAATGGTCATCTTGAACAGGGTTCTTTTGCAACCCACTTCTTGAGATAAACTACCTCATTTGATAAGTTATTTATAACTTTTTGATTCCTTCCATATCAAATGTATCCTTTGTGCTCTTTTTCTTCTTCTCTTCTTTGAATGTAACTTTATTAGTTGGTTGAGAAAAGGGTTTCTTTTCTTCGACTAAAGCTTTCTTTGCTAGGCTTAGCATTTGTTTTTCAATAGCCATTGCTTATGTTTAGTCAATTTAATGTTCTTAAATTGTAAGCATAAATTATCGACCAGGGCAGGTAAATTGATGAAGCACAAGTGCACTGTATGTGCTAGGAGTTATTTATGTCATTAAGGTGTTTATGTTATAGTTAAAGTCTAAATCTAGACGTAGTATGGAAATGGTGTTACTGTCTATATTAGAGTATTGTCCCTAAGATTTGTTAGCTGGTTATTCTAAAATTAATCTTAATTGAATCAAGTTTTGTGGGATGGTTGAAGAGAGATCCTAAACTCTACATTGTTAGATTGTTTTTGATTATATTTGGATATTTATGCTGCAACCATACTAAACTAACTACGAAAGCAGGGAATGATGTAAAGGAGATCTACTTTATTGAGTTGGAAAATGAATGATGCTTGAATTCAGTTGCTAAGGAAAAGACTGTCACTCTTTAACTATTGCAGCTTCACTCAATGCAAAAGTAAAACAAGAACGAAATTGATAAGCTATGAAACAACCAAACTGTGAAATGAGATGACTGAATTATACTAGGTAGAAAGCAAATGAAATGATCAAATTATGCTAGGTAGAAAGCAAATGAAATTGCTGATGCAAATGTCAATTTAATCGCGAACTCCATTGGACTGCATCCTAAAACATAAAACAGAGCATCCATAATTTAACTCTAAGAAACCAAAGAAAATCTATTTGCAATGAGTCAAAGACCTGATCTGCATGCAGGGGCCCTCCATGAGACAGTCAACAACTTTAATCAACGCAACATGAAAATTATGAACCAAAGTCTATTAATCGGAAATAGTTTTAACATGATGTTCTTAAAATTACATACAGCAGCGTGCACCAAAATAGAGAGCAGCCATTGTTCTTATAACATTTTCTCAATTAACAACATGAAAATTTTAAGCCTAAGTATCTTCATTACAATCCCTATCAAACCAAATTATATCGCTTAGTCATTGATTTGCTATTTGGAAAACCAAATCGATAATATTTCGTGAAATTCGGACTCTGTTCTGGCACATTATCTTGCAGTTGACTTTGAGGTTGACCGCATTGCAGTGTGATTATCTTGAAGGATTGGTTCGAGAAAGCATGAAGGAATCCATGAGGGGATCATTCTTCATCTATCTATATATTCTTCTGCTGAGCTAGTGCACTCAAACCCTGTCAACAATGGAGGTAGCTGCGGATCTGTGGATTAGTTGCAGAATCAAGTCAATTCTGTAGCTGAATGAAAACTTTAATAAAATAATAAGGTATATGGACAAAATATGAAAAAGAGGACATTTAAGTGCTTACCTTAACAAAACCTTATATTTATTGCATTTATTTGGGTGATAGGAATAGGAAAAAGGAGGAAATATGGGCAAAAAGGGGTGTCAAGGTAAAGTAGTTTTTGGAATCTACATTCCCCCATGCTAGAGGTTTTGTATGTCCTCATACAAATAAACATTATCATTCTCTTGTGCCTTCTGGTTATCACATTCAGGACTCAATTTCTTCTTCTTTCTTGCAGCCACTACCATTCTTGGTTTCTTCATGAGGATCTTATACTTTAGGGTGATGATTTCTCTTTGCATTGCCCTGTTTTGTTTCTTCAACCTCTTGCTCTTTTTGTACCATAAACTTAAGTGAAGAATAAGGTTTTCACTCTTGGAAAATTGAATTCCATTTTGTGCCTTCAGTGTTTGATTTTCATTTTTGAGGTATCCGTTTAATGTCTCCAGCTCAAAGATTTCTTGCTTCAAAATATTAGATGCTAAAGGTTCTTGTGGCTCATTAAACTGGTTACTTCCTTCTCCTGGGCTTTGGATTGATCCTTTGGTTGTTTCTTCCTTTCTCTCTAATGATTCTATGTAATCATAAATTTCTTACTGAATAGGATCAATGCCTGGGCTTTGTACTGGAATTCTTGGAGGTGAACTGAAGGGAGATGGTGACACCCTTGGTGACAGTTTTAGTGATTCTCCTGGAGAGTCTTCAAGGTCTTCAGTTTGTTCTTTCGCCTCAAGATCGATATATTCTACAACTCCTGAGACTGCTTGTTGTACCGTGTTCAATCTAGTACTTCTTCTTAGACCTATGGTTGGCAATCCCTGAGTTTTCTTCTTTTTAGCTTTTGGATTCTCTTTCTAAGGAAGGATCTTGGTTTGGGATAAATCCTTTGTTTCCTTGCCGGCTTTCTTTCTTCTAAAATTCCCTTTTTTCATTTTCTGCAAAATATCTACAATGGGTAGTTCATCCTCTGATAATTCCTGTTGGGACTGGGGTTCTTGTTCTTTTACTGTTTCCATTTTTCTCTTCCTTCCCTGAGGGTTCTACTACCACTGGGTTGTTCAAGGGTTTTCTCTTCAAAATGATTTCTTACTAGAAAATTTTCCCAATTGTCACCTATACTCTGAAGGTGAAACTCAATCAAGATTTTTATCAATCCATGATGGTACATTGTATTGTCTATGAACTGAATTTTCTTTTGAACATTCATTGACATTTTCTTAAGGCTATGCAAGAGGAAATATGGAAGATTCATTTGATGTTCCTCAAGAAAATTCATCATTATCCTAATGTGGTAGAAAAACATGCATCCAAACCAACCTTCACAAGTAATAAATTTCTGAAGTACAAGGAGAAAATTCCTCCATTTACTCTTAAGGGATGTACTAGGAATACCTTTTCTAAAGATGGTAGTGTCCATGATTGGATTCTTCAAGAAGATTTTCTAATCTTCCCCTTCGATTCCTCTACTTTTGAACCACTTTTCTCCACTTCTAGGCAATTCGGTGGCTTCTGCAACTAGGGACTCTGTTATGGTGAACTTGATATCACCTATTTCAACCTCTGTTCCATCAAAATAACGTGCAAAAGTCTTCGTTACCTTCCTGTGGAAACCATCAAATTTTTCTATGAATTTTAACCACTGTACTTTCTGCAACAACTCCCTAATCTGAGGGTATCCTTCCAAGAACTTATTTCCTGTTGGTTCTGTTTGGACAATAACACCCATGGTGAGAGATGTTTTGTCTTCAAGATCTGTTTACTTGACAGGGAAAAATGGTGTTGGTAGGGTTTCGTTCTGTGATGGAGAGATGGAGAGGCTATATGAATTCAGAGAAATGAGAGAACAAGTGAATTATAATGAAGGTTGCAGAAATGAGTTAACCGTTAGAGCGCATTCAATTTAATGATTCGACGATTACTTCGATAGATTCAGAATAGGGACAAGACAAGATTTAAAATGGTGGATTATGATGATTTTGACAAGAAACCATCACCCACGATTTGCAATGATTTCGTTTTATTTTGGTAGTGCTATGTCCTCATAGTTCATATATGCAATATATTAACCCTTATTGTAAGATTACAGTATCACATACCTTTGACTGATTTACTAACCTTATTTTTCCTTTGGTATCTTCTGCAGGTACTTTGCACTATCAATTATTCTTTAATTCGAGCCACTAAGTTTTCCTGTCAAATTGGCTACAAAAATCTTATTAGAGCTGCAAAAACTTGTCTGTGTTGTAGAAAGTTACTAATTCTATAGCTGAGAAAAAAAACATACTTTAGGAAAAGGGAATTTCTTTTTGGAAGAAATGGTAAAGAGGGAAAATTTAACGTGCCAACAAGAGTTGGTTTTCATTATTATATATATATATATATATATATATGAAATTATGGAGAAAAATAAAATTTCTAAGGTGGAAAAGAAGAAGAATTCTTCTCAACCATCTTCTATTCTGAATTGTCTTGGAAAATTTTTACAAAATCTTCTTTTGTCATGGGCTTCTGATAAATTCCAAGTCGATGTCCATTCACTAAAAGAGGAATCTTCTCTTCATCAATAGTCTTGATTCTAACTGCACCATTGTCAAAGACATTTTCAATTTCATAAGGTCCAAGCTAGTGAGTTTGGAATTTTTCTTGGAAATTTTTGAACTTTGAGTCGAAGAGTAATGCCCAATCTCTTGGATGAAATTTCCTTTATTTAATGTACTTATCATGCCATTTGGATCTCTGTTGTTGAACTAGGCTAGTATCTTGGAGGGCTTCTTGTCTTATTTCATCAATCTCATTGAGTTGTCTCATCCTTTGCTTTTGTGCTTCTGATAAGTCAAGATCCAATTGGACTACTATTTTATAGGTCTGGATCTGGAACTCTATTGGAAGTAAGACCTGCTTCCCATAAACAAGTTCATAGGGAGTATGTCCTGTAGTACTTCTCCATGTAGTTCTGTAAGCCCACAAAGCTTTAGGAAGATTTTTTGCCCAGTCCTTCCTATGTAAGTGTACAGTCTTGGTAAGAATTGCTTCAATCACCTTGTTTGTAGACTCAACTTGTCCATTGGCTTGTGGATGGTATGGAGTGGACTTTCGATGCTTGATTTTGTACTGCTCCACAAGCTTTTGCACTAATCTGGATGTAAATTGTGTTCCTTGATATGTTACAATTTCTCTTGGAACACCAAAAATGAGTGAAAATATCCTCAAAAAGAAATGAAACTACAACATTTTCAGTAGCAAAATGAAGTGCTTTAGCTTCTACCCATTTAGTGACATAATTAGTACATACCAGGATATACCATTTTTGCTTTGAAGGTGGATTGATTGGACCAACAAAATCTAGTGCCCATTTTTCAAATGTTTCAATGAGTACCTGTGGTTGTAATGGCATTTCATGTGAAGGAGTAGGTTTGCCCATTCTCTGACAACTATCACATCTTTTAACATATTCCTTGGTATCCTTGAAAATGGAAGGCAAATAATATCCTAAAAGTAGGACTTTATAAGAAGTTCTTTTGTCAGAAAAAAGTCCTCCACATGGTTTGTCATGGCATGCTTTAAGTATTTCTGGTATTTCATCTTCTTGAACACATTTTCTGATGATGAGATCTAGTCCTGTTTTGTATAATTCTTTGTTTATCCATGACTAATATGTGTTATTGTGAACTATCCTCCTCTTTTCTCTAGGAGACAAATGAAATGGCATTTTCTCTGTAGCTAAATAATTAGCGATATCTGCATACCAGGGTGATTTAGTAGATAATACAAAATGATAATCATTGGGAAATGTATCCTCCACAGGTTGATCATTATTATCATTCTGAATTCTAGATAAAAAGTTAGCAATTGTATTTTGTTTTCTGGGTCTATCTAGAATGGTGATGTTGAATTCTTGTAACAATAAGAGCCATCTGGTTATTCTTCCATCAGTGATTGGTTTATTCATTAGGTATATAATGGCAAAATAGTCTATGTGAATGAAAGTTTCATAGCTAGTTATATAATGTTTGAATTTGTTAATGGCATGAACTAAGGCTAAAAACCCCTTCTCAGTTACAGTATAATTAACTCTATAGGAGTTAAATTTTTACTGGTATAATAGATTGCATAAGGAGTAAGGTATTTTTTCCCTAACACAACTCCTAAGGCTGTATTTGAAGCATCAGTTGATATATGGAAAGGAAATTTCCAATTAGGTCCTTTTAAGATAGGTGCTTCAGAAATTCTCTTTTTCAAAGTTTCAAAGGCAGTTTGACAATTAGAATTCCCACTGAATTCACAGTCCTTGATAAGTAGTTTAAAGAGTGGAGACACAATTTTTGTGAAGTTTTCTATAAAAATTCTATAATATCCAGTAAAACCAAGAAAACTCCTAACATCTCGTTGATAGTTTGGCACTGATAATTTAGAAATGACCTCAACTTTAGATGAGTCTACCTTAATTCCATCTCCTGAAATATGGTGACCTAAAACAATTCCTTCATTAAACATCATAAAACATTTCTCATGACTTAACGAAAGATTTGTTTCTTTACATATTATTAAAACTTTTTCTAAATTTTCAAGTGCTTTGTTAAAAGAATCTCCATAAACTGTGAAATCATCCATATACACTTCCACACAATCATGAATAAGATCATAGAAAATTCTGAGGACTTCTCTTTGGAATGTTGTCGGAGCATTGCATAATCCAAAGGGAAGTACTCGGTAAGCATAAGTTCCCCATGGACAGGTAAATGTGGTTTTATCTTGATCTTTAGGTGCTACCTGAATCTAATTATATCCACTAAAACCATCCAAAAATGAAAAATACTTTTTCCCTGCTAATGTGTCCAAGACTTGATCTATGAAAGGGAGTGGAAAGTGGTCTTTTAATGTTGCTTTATTTAATTCCCTGTAATCGATACACACTCTCCATTTTCCATTTTTCTTTGGAACTATTACTAGGGGTGAAACCCACTGACTGTCTGATATTGGATAGATGAAATTTACATTTAGCGGCTTTTGTAATTCCTCCTTAACAATTTCTTTTAGATTTTGGTTCATTCTTCGTTGTGGTTGTCTAACTGGTCTTTCACTTTGTTCAATGCATATATGATGTATGCAATTTTTAGGATCAATTACTCTCATATCAGTGTATTCCCATGCATAAGCAGAAGAATGTTTTTGTAAAACTTCTACCAGCTGATTCTTTTGTAATTCTTCTAAGTTTTTATTAACATTCAAAGTTTTACCTGGAAAAATTTCTATTGAAAAATTCCCAAATTTCTCCATAGAGAGCAATGCTACTTGTCTAGATGAGAGATATTCATTTCGACTATGGTCACAATGTGAGGAAGATTCATTATTTTCCAATAGATTTAAAATTTGGTCCTCCTCTCTTACTTGTTTAGTAGTGAAAACATGTTGTATATCATCATCATCATCTATCCATTCCTCATTCTCTATTTCTAATGTTGTTTTTGCAGGTGGGTATAATGTAAATTTCTTTGTAGAATTTCCATCTGGGATAAACATGTCAACTGATCTACAATCGATGAAAGCATCAACTGTAGCTAACCAAGGTCTTCCTAGGATTAATGGATGTCCTCCTAGATTATTCTTGGGTGTTAAGACCATGAAATCAACAGGGTATTCCCAAGAATCTATGGATACACAAACATCTTCCGACACACCATCAGGTTTAATTACAGACCTATCTGTTATTTGTAATAGTGTTGGTGTGTATTGAAGGTTAGGAAGCCTAAGTGAATCCACAACTTGTTTACTCATTATGTTTATGGCTTCTCCTAGATCAATATGCGTGTTTGGTATTTCAATTCCATTGATGTGAATTTTCACAATGGGGCTCCCCGGATCTAGATATTTTTGGATTGTCGTTTTCCCAGTCATGATGTCTACAATTTTCCCGACTAATTGAATTATTTTTATGTCTTTTATTTTTCTTCCTGATCTTTGAGTACTTAATTCCTTAATTGTTTTTGCAAAGATTGATATTTCTTTTATGGCTTGTAATAAATGAATTTTTATACAGAAATTTCTTAATTCATCCATCATATTATAATCAGGCAATGTGATTTGTTTTTCTACTCCTTCATCAATTTTCAACTATTCAGGAAAAGGTGGTCTAATGGATACCGAGGGTTGTTCTATAATAGGAGTATTTATTGGAACATTTTCTAGGAGTATTTATTGGAACATTTTCTATTTGATTATTCTCTTTCTGAGGGAGACATGTCTCTCCTTCTTCATATTGATTTTTATGTTTTTGAAGATTTGTCCTTGTTCCTAAATAACAACAGGGGGTTTTCTTTGGAATACTCTTCCAGACCTTAATTGGACATTATTTAGATCTAGTGGAGTTATTACATAGGTTTGAGGATTTTTCCCTTCCATATTGTAAACAGGTTGTTGTGACATTTTATTATTAGGATTCAGAAGTGGTTGAGCGGGTAGTTGATTTGGTTTTTGTGCAAATGGTAGGGAGAGCTGTGGATTTTGACTCTGAACTTGGACTTGAGGTAATTGATTGGCTTGAGGAATTTGATTAGATTGGGGTAGGACTTGTGTTCGAAGATTAGGATAGGATGGTGAATATTATTGATATTGAGTATAAGCCCCATAAGGATTTTGCCATCCTTGATTCCAAGATTGTGATTGTGGTTGAGCCCAAGGCTGCCAAGATGGATTCCAATTATTTTGTGAAGACTAAGCAAATTGTTGTGGTCTGAAGCCTTGTGATTGATTTGGTTGAGAGTTCTACCATGGTCTCTTGGCAATAAAGTAAAGGGGGTCTACTTGTTCTGTTATCCCTTCATCATTAAATACAACTTTGAGACCTAGTAAAGAAGGACACTCCTTAGTATCATGGTTATTTGCACATATAGCGCAAGTTTCTATAGTTTTTGAATTTAAACGACACTCTCTTAGGGCATGCTTCTTTCGACATCTAGGATAGAAAATGGATAATGCAGAATTTCAGATTTTTGCTTATTCTGTATTTTAAGGGTGTCTATTTGTTCACTTAGACTCCCTAAAATATCTGTCTTGAAAGTATCAAGCAAGCTTCCTAATTCTGCCCTACTGACTGTCCCGGCTGCAGATTTATTAATTCTTGATAAGAGAGGGTCTCTAGGACTCTTTCCAACTCGTGCTTTACCCCTTGAGATATGTACACATAAATCATAGATATCTACAAATGGTAATTGAGAAATATCTCCTTTTCCTGTTAAGTTAAGGAGATCGATCCATTCATCTTTGATAGATTTGAGTAGGAGGGCTTTCAAAGTTTCCTCATCCAAATTATCCATTTTTGCTTTTTTAATATTATAGACAAATCTCTCTACTAAGTCTTCAAGATTTTCATCTTCCTTTTGTGTCATTTTGAAGACTTCATCTTTAATGTTATGAGGCATACAATAATCTCTATATTTTTCTAAGAAATCTTCTTTCATTTGTGCCCATGTTCTTATAGAATTCATCCCTAAACTCATGAACCATTTTAATGCTGAATCCTTTAAGGTAGCAGGGAACAATTTCAGTTTTTGAGCATCATGTAGATAATCATATGATCTGCATAATACTTCAAATTTGAAGAGAAATGTCTCTGGGTCTTCACTTACTTTTCCGTGGAAATTAGGAAGAATAGAAGGTGAAATATTTTTCATTGTGAGGGTTGTATCTTCATCAAAAATAGGAAATCCAAAAGGATCTTGATTTCCTCTACCTCTACCCCCTCCTCTATTTCTATCTCCACCTCCTCCTCTACCTCTACCTCCTCCAATCATATTTTCCTCACCATTGACATTGTGTACCTCACCTCCCCCTTCTTCAGCCATGACAAATTCCTCAGAACTAATGTAAGGTTCTTCTGATTCTCTTAGTTCCTCTATTAATGGGTAGCCAAAATAAGTTTCTTGTTCCTCTTCTTCCCCGAGAATTTCTAATGCTTCTCCTAGAATTTGTTCACCAGTGGAAGATAGAAAAACTACTCCTATAGTTGGGGATGTACGATTTTCTTCAATTACAGCTTCAGTAGATGAAGTAGGTGAAGTTCTGTATTGGATTTCTGATCTTGAGACTTCAGGAAGTCTTTATTGACCTGCAAATGGAATTTGGGATCGAGTAGGTGGTGTGGAATTTCAAAGTCATGGTGAAATGAGTGGCTTTGTGGGGATTGAGCTTCTTCCTCGTCCTACAAATCTACTCCTAGAGTCTCTATCCCTACACATATCATGTTTTGAATTGATGATTTTTTTTTTTTTTAACTTCTATTTGTACTTCCCAGGCAACGACGCCAAAATGTTTAGTTAATTTAATGTTCTTAAATTGTAAGCATAAATTATCAACTAGGGCAGGTAAACTGATGAAGCACAAGTGCACTGTATGTGCTAGAAGTTATTTATGTCGTTAAGGTGCTTATGTTATAGTTAAAGTCTAAATCTAGAATTAGTATGGAAATGGTGTTACTGTCTATATTAGAGTATTGCCCCTAATATCTGTTAGCTGGTTATTCTAAAATTAATCTTAATTGAATCATGTTTTGTGGGATGGTTGAAGAGAGATCCTAAACTCTACTCTGTTAGACTGTTTTTGATTATATTTTTATTTTTATGTTGCAACCATACTAAACTAACTACGAAAAGAGGGAATGATGTAAAGGAGATCTACTTTATTGAGTTGGAAAACGAATGATGCTTGAATTCAGTTGCTAAGGAAAAGACTGTCACTCTTTAACTATTGTAGCTTCACTCAATGAAAAAGTAAAACAAGAACGAAATTGATAAGCTATGAAGAAACCAAATTGTGAAATGAGATGACTGAATTATAATAGGTAGAAAGAAAATGAAATGATCAAATTATGCTAGGTAGAAAACAAATGAAATTTCTGATGCATATGTCAATTTAATCGTGAACTCCATTGGATTTCATCCTAAAACGTAAAATAGAGCATCCATAATTTAACTCTAAGCAATCAAAGAAAATCTATTTTCAATGAGTCAAAGACATAATTTGCACACAGGGGCCCTCCACGAGACAGTCAACAAATTTAATCAACGCAACATGAAAAGTATGAACCAAAGTCTATTAATCGGAAATAGTTTTAACAGGATGTTCTCAAAATTACATACAACTGCGTGCACCAAAACACAGAGCAACCATTGTTCTTATAACATTTTATTAATTAAGAACATGAGAAATTTAAGCCTAAGTATATTCATTAAAATCCCTATCAAACCAAATTATATCGCTTAATCGTCGAATTTCTATTTGGAAAAGCAAATTGATAATATTTCATGAAATTTAGACTCTGTTCCGGCACATTATCTTGCAGTTGACTTTGAGGTTAACCACATTGTAGTGTAATTATCTTGAAGGATTGGTTCGAGAAAACAGGAAGGAATCCATGAGGGGATCATTCTTCATTTATACATATATTATTTTGCTGAGCTGGTGCACTCAAACCTTGTCAACAATGGAGGTAGTTGCGGATTTGTGGATTAGCTACAGAATCAAGTCAATTTCATAGTTGAATGCAAACTTTAATAAAATAATAAGGTATATGGAAAAAATATGAAAAAGAGGACATGTAAGTGCTTACCTTAACAAAACCTTATATTTATTGCATTTATTTGGGTGATAGGAATAGGAAAAAGGAGGAAATATGGGCAAAAAGGGGTGTCAAGGTAAAACAATTCTTAGACTCTACAACTTCATTAATATTGTCATAAAGAGTAATATTAGTTGCTTGTTTGAAAAACATAGCCGTAAAATTAGGTAAAGCTATGATATACCATTTGACATTAACATCTCGACCTAGCTTCGAAGTACCTAGTATCTTATTCAAAATTTTATTAAATATAATATTATTTTTTGAACTCTCTCATTAGGACCCATCTTTATAATGGACAATTTTATTATTAATGAAGTTAGTGATTTATCATCACCAATTTTTTTCAAAAACAAGTCCTCAAAAGTATCCCAATTAGTAATAGAATTAGTAGGTAAAGTGAAATACCAGGAAGCAACTTTGCCTTCAAAAGTATGAGGAAATAGTCTACAAACCACATCTTCTTCCTAAAAATCCTTTAAATTAACAACTAACATGAAATTATTGATATGTTCCTCGGGAGGTATATGGTTATCAAGAACGAATTTGGGTAACCAAAGTTCATGAGGTTTAGGTAGAGGATGTTATTGAATAGGAATATTTATAGCTCCAAGTGTTTCCTAGGGTCTTTGATCCATTCTTAGAATATTAATTACATGGATTGTTCCAGTTATAGTAGCAGTAGAGGTGATTGCAATGGATGATGAAGTGACTATGGATGATGAAGGACCAACTATAATTGTAACAATGGAAGATATTATAGGTTGAGTTGAAGAAGGAGACATGGATGAAGATGAAGGAGAAACGGTTTGTGATGATTGTGTAGTCGAAGAGGTAATGGTTGGTGGAAGAGGAGGGAAAATAAGAGTAGTTGTTTCATTGACTATTGATTTAGAAATTGAAAAAAAAAATTTGACAGTATGTGCCTAGTGGAAACTAAAAAGGTTTTACTCCTAACTTTCAAGTTTGAGCTCTGGTTAAAATACCAAAACTCTTCAGTGAATATGTGACACGCCCTTCTGATGCTTTAGATGCTTGAGGTTGATATCCTAATATTGAAAGACCTTAATTTTATTGAATAATACTATGAATCTCAGGTGATACAAAAGAATATTGAAGCAGAGGTGTATTAATTGAAGGCTCATTGGCATATCTATGTACAATACTAGGAAGTGGATATATGACTTCAGATGGTTGTGTGCATGAAGGTTCTACAACTTCTGATAATGGGGGAGGTGATATTGAAGGAAATCTAGAAATTATGGGATATATCAAGGGTGGATATGAACTCTTTGAATGGCTATATTTCTTCTAACGTGATCTTCTTTCCATTCACAGTTAGATGATCCTCCTTCTAGCACCAAAAATGTTGATGGTCAAAAATGATATCATCAATAGCTAGGAATCCACCTAGTCAAAGCCCCAATTTGATTCTATTATATTTGGTCTAGTGGTCCCAACTGGTTTTAAATGGGCCCAATTACCCTTACGGAAATTTCTCTAACGAACATAGACTTTAGGATATGGAACCCAAATGGGAAAATGAAACGTTGAGATATATTTCTAAGTCATTACAATAAATAAAAGATGCTATAACTAAACTATATCATATATTATCTATAACTTGAGCACTAGTGTATATTTGAAAGTGAAAGACAACTTCAACAACTAGAAATCTAGATTTCGAGTTATTTCATTGATTAAGAGAAAATTTTAAACAAAATTCTTAAGTCAATTAAATTGTTAATTGAATTAACACCTAAACAACATTCACATATAAACTTATAAATCGTTATGCTTATAAATGAAATAAATAATAAGACAATAGTGAATTATCAAATCATTCAATCATAAACATAAATAACATTTGAATGATTCCAATCACAAATTTGAGAAAGACAAATTCAATAATAGTACCAAATCTGCTCTGCTCCATTGAAACATGGAATCAAAATGGTTTAGTGCTTATATTAGAAAAGAAAAAGGTATAATAGTGTAATTGGGTTTTTCCTTTGCAAAGTTTTGAACCCTTTTTCTAGTACTGAAGACTTTTTTAAAGGGTTTTTGACAAGCATAGGAGAAGATAATTTTTCCTCTTGATTTTCCTCAGCGAATTACAAACAAAAACAACCAAAATAGAAAGTTGTTTCAACCTATGAAATGAAAATAAATTTTCAACTTGGTGCAACCACTAATGATGAAGAACTATTGGTTAACTGCTGTTGACACCTAATCTTCATGATTGGGAATTTTATGTAAATAAATAAATTGGGAAGGTGAACAGTCATCGGGAGATGAACTGAACAATGACTCCCTATTGTATATAACAATGGGTTACCTATGGAATAATAAATGAATCAGTTGTTTGTTTTGTGGAGAGTTACTGCCTGGCCTGACATGGTATCAGAGCCAACCCTTTTTTTAGCTGTTGTAACTCCCTATTCTGCTCCTCTGCTCCTCTGCTTTCCATTCAAAAATGCTGCCTGTTCATAAATATGGTAGCCTGCTCCACACTGTCACCTGAACACTGCTGCCTGACATTGCCTGCGCCCTCTTCTCTGACCATTTTTTTCATATTCACTGTAAGCTGCGCTGCTCATCCTCTGAAATACATTCTGGACGTTGTCAGAGGTGTTAGAGGATTTGACAATCGTAGGCGTTGGAGGCAGGCAGAAGCGAGCACGCATTGGAATGAGTCTATCTACATGCCAAAGGAATGTATGAACGCTGCTCCTGAGTTGAATGGTAACCCTATATTGAATACGCTGCTCCTGATTTGAATGCACTCTGGAATGCTGCTCCGTTCTGAAGAACACTGGTATATATACGTTGAATGTGTTTTGGCTATACGCTGTCATGTTGTGTTAAACGCTGCTTTATATAAACGCTGCTTTATATAAATTCCAGAAACGCTGTGTTAAACGTTGCTTTATATAAATTCCAGAAACGCTGTGTTAAACGCTGCTTTATATAAACGCTGCTTTATATAAATTCCAAGATTGAATTTGTAATCACGTGAAAGGTAAACTAAGCAGTAATCCGTGGACATTGAAGAATCGATGCAATCATCTATTAACTGATCACATTTCTGAGCATTTCACAGATTCGGAATTTACGGTGAGAGCTGGTTATTTATTCATCTTCACCGTACAAGCTGAATATAAGTCATATGATCCTTTTTTTTGTGGTTGTCACATGGTAATTGAGTTTTTAAAAGGAGACATATGCCATATGCATGTATAATAGTGGACTTATATGGATTTATATAAAACTTATATGAAGTTTATATGAGATTCATATGGTGGATTCATATGAGATATATAAGATTTATAAGGTGGAGTTTTTTTAAGATTTATAAGGCAAAGTGGTGCGGTGCTCCTTTTTGAAATGGCTCGTGGTAAACAGTGACTAGGTATCAGTAGCAGGCCTGCCATCAGAATTAATGCGTGTAAAAGCAATAAATGTTACTGTGGTTTATATGTGCACTGTGGCTTATATATTAAAGATGTGTGCTGTATGTGCGCTGTGGTTTATATATTAAAGATGTGCGTTGTGGTTATATGTGCACTGTGGGTCTATGCGTAGAAAGATATACATTGACCAGCATATATATATATATATATATATATATTCTATTTATATATATATATATATATATATATTATATATATATATATATATATATATATATATGTATATCTATATATATATATATATACATAATATATATATATATATATATAATATATATTTATATATATATATATGTATATATATATATATATAGATATATATAATGGTTTTCATTTGAATGCGTTATGAACTGAGTTTGTAGATATTTGAATGCATGGAATATGTTGGATGTATTATATGAGGATCATTTTATAAACATTGGAGGGATTTGAAGAAACATAGTGCATAAAAGTATTTGAAATCTTTTTGTCCTTTTGAGTACAATTTCACTGTATATCAGCAGAAATAATTTTTGTTACAATATGCATTCAAGACAAAGAGGAAGATATTTCAGAGGCAAGGGGGGCAGACACCCTCAAGAAGAAAAGGCAGACTTACACTGCATTCGCTGCAAAAGAAATGGATCACATGATGCCTCTACATGCAAGCTACCATGGGACAAAATTGAGCAGAAAAGAAACCAGCAGAAAGGTAAAATTGATGATACAGACAAAGGTAAAGCACCTGAATCCGCTCACTATATTGAGGCACAATGTAACATTGGAGTAAATGAAGATTTGTTTAATGCTTCACTTGCTTCTTCGAAAAATGATTGGTTGCTTGATTCGGGAGCAACCTGTCATATGACTCATAGAAAAGATTTTTTTGAAGATTTCACTGACAATGTTGATGGAGTAGTATACTTTGCAGATCAGTCAAAAATCAAGCCATCAGGGCTTGGCACAATCAGGCTTAAACTGCCTGGTCTTCTAGACTTTCTTCTGGATCATGTTCTATATCTCCCACAGCTCAAGAGAAACTTGCTGTCCTTGGTCCACATCCGCCAGCAAGGTCACTCCATTCATATGTTTGATGGCAAGCTTGAGGTAAGAAAAGCATCTGACCACTCACTTGTCATGAGGGAATAGAAGAAGAAAGGCTTCTCAAACTGCAAGGAACCTCTGCTCATGCACAACATTTCCATATATTTCTCATCATGAAGAAGGTACATTCCATCAAGTTTATTATGGCATGCTAGATTTGGACATTTAAACTATGACAGTCTCCGCTTATTGAAGAAAAATGGTTGTTGCTGGTTTGCCTACACAATTCCTAGGAAACATAAGCATGTGATGCTTGCATTTAGGAAAGCTTTTAGAAACAGTCTTTTCTCTGTTTCACATTCAAGAGCACATTGGAAGCTTGAA